>SJXQ01009178.1:33008-130766 GCA_006408695.1 Aepyceros melampus
GTGAAGATCTTTTTTGTACAGTTCTTCTGTGTATTCTTGCCACCTCTTCTTAATATCTTCTGCTTCTGCTAGGTCCATACCATTTCTGTCCTTTATTGAGCCCATCTTTGCATGAAATGTTCCCTTGGTTATCTCTAATTTTCTTGAAGAGATCTCTAGTCTTTTCCATCCTGTTGTTTTCCTCTATTTCTTTTCATTGATTGCTGAGGAAGGCTTTCTTATCTCTTCTTGCTATTCTTTGGAACTCTGCATTCAGATGCTTCTGTCTTTCCTCTTCTTTGTTTTTCGCTTCTCTTCTTTTCACAGCTATTTGTAAAGCCTCCCCAGACAGCCATTTTGCTTTTTTGTATTTCTTTTCCATGGGGATGGTCTTGATTCCTGTCTCCTGTACAATGTCATGAACCTCATTCCATAGTTCATCAGGCACTCTATCTATCAGATCTAGACACTTAAATCTATTTCTCACTTCCACTGTATAATCATAAGGGATTTGATTTAGGTCAACCATAATGGAAAAGAATATGAAAAACAATGTGCGTGTGTGTATATTTGTATATATAGAAAATGGAAACATCTTACTATACTGCAGAAATTAACACTATACTGTAAATTAACTATACTTCAAAATAAAGTGTATTGATTTTTACCTGTAAGACTTCTTCTGCAGATGGATATGTTTGCCAAAATTTGTTAAACAATGAAGGCTTGTAGGAAAAGGAACTTTCAAACTATAACAGAAAAGAGGAAAAAAATATTATAAATAGGAGTCTGTTTAAAAGATAGAAATACCATCTTTTCTACTTCAGAGAAAAATTTCTTATACAATATCTTTATTACCTTATCTCTTGCCCATTGTATAGTGTGTTCAATAGCAGCTGGAAAGGATTTTAGGGTACAAAATGGTATTTCTTCTTCTGGAGGATCCCGCTAATTTATAAAATATGACAACAGTTAGCAGCAATGACAATTTTTAATGGATTAAATTTACTTGAGTGTTTTTAAGACCATTAAAAAATAAAATTCAAAAATGAAATAAATCCAACTTAAAAAAAATCTTTTTCCTAGGCATTAAGAGGAAACATTGATTCTTTTGACACTCAACAGACTTGTTATATGGCAAGGTAACAACAAACTCCTCTGATATCATGTAGTACCATAACAGACTACCATATATAATTATTTTATTTTTCTCAAAGCATAAAGGTGACATTTAAAACTTTATAACATTGCTTATTTTGAAAAGTAATTAGAGAATTCCTAATACAGTGCTCAGCATACCATGAGTTTCTTTCTCCAGGGAGAAACAATATTTGCAAACAGGAATCATGTGCTCTTGATGCTTGGAATGGTCTCTTACAGAAAGCATGTATTAAATAAATGACAGATGTCTTTGTTGTATCATGTGAAAATGAAGAAATCCATATTTATTACAGGTACTTTTGTATGTTTAGTCTTACTGGCTTGGTGAAGGTGAAGTCGCTCAGTCGTGTCCGACTCTTTGTGACCCCGTGGACTGTAACCTACTAGGCTTCTCTGTCCATGGGATTCTCCAGGCAAGAATACCGGAGTGGATTGCCATTTCCTTCTCCAGGGGATCTTCCCGACCCAGGGATCGAACCTAGGTCTCTCGCCTTGGAGGCAGATGCTTTAACCTCTGAGCCAGCTTACCCAATCTAAAACAACTCACTTTGTCTCTTTTTTTACTTAGAGATTTTTTTTGTTGTTATTGTAAAGATTTGTGCTTATTAGTTTTTTAATTTTTTATTTCATGGCTGTGCTGGGTCCAGCATGCAGGGTTTTTCTACTTGTAGCAGGAGGGGGCCACTCTCTAGTTGCTGTGTGCAGGCTTCTCTTGTTATGCAGCATAGGCTCGAGGGCCACAGGCTTCAGTAGTAGCAGAGTACAGGTTCAGGAGCTGTGGCTCGTGGGCTCTAGAGAACGGACTCAGGAGTTGTGGCACACAGGCTTTGCTGCCCCATGGCGTGAGGAATCTTCCTGGACCGGAGATTAAACCCATGTTCCCTGCCCTGGCAGGTGGACTGTTAACCACTGGACCACCAGGGAAGTCCTTACTTAGAGATTTGTATTTTACTTTGTTGATGTATAAAATACCACGAAATATGTTATAAGCCAGAGGAAAGTCAGAAGGAACATTTAATTCTAGCTTTCCTGAATATGAAGGCACAGTCTATAAATAAATAGGAGAAGGTTTGGGAAAGATGTGGTAGTATGAGAGAATCAGGACTTTCAGAAATTTGGAATATCCTCTATTTTGAAAATCTTTTAGAATGACCCCGGCATATCATGAGTTTCTTCATCTAATTTACTTGAAAACAAACTTATCAACTTTGTCTCTTATCATGTCTTTACTATATAAACTTCTGATTTCATGAGAGTAGAGGGGGAAACAAATTTTATTAAAATTTAAAAATTTTACTAAACCATATATATCCATTAAATAAAGGGAATGTTTATGCTTATAAAATAATATTCTTTCAATTTTACAAATAGGGCTGACCATTTAAAAATTCTTTTTAAAGCCTACAATTATTTCCTAGACTAGTGATTTTTAAATTTAGTAGTACCTGAATATCACTTGTAGAGGTTAAAAAAGAAGTTACATTTATATCATTTATATAAAATACATGGGTATAAATAAATGGCTTGGTTCCTCATATGGAGAAACTGAGTCTTCAGTAAGATTTTGGGTGGGTCACTAAGGGTGTTAGGAAACTAATCAAGCAGCAATAAGAAACAGTAAGAAACTCATAAGAATAATATTCCAGAAAGACCAGAAACAAAATTCTGATGATTAAAAAAATACATTTAGGGCTTCCAGATGGCTCAGTGGTAAAGAACCCATCTCCCAATGCAGGAGGCACAGGTTCAATCCCTGGGCCAGGAAGATTACCTGCAGTAGGAAATGGCAACTCACTCCAGTATTCTTGCCTGGACAGAGGAACCTGGTGGGCTACAGTCCGTGGGGTAAGTAACAGAGTCAGACATGACTTGGCAAATAAAACAACAACAAGAAAGTAAGTTTAACTACATTTTTAAAAATGTCTACGTGTATTTGCACAAACATTACTGGCAGATCAAAATCAGAACAGATTAAGGATGCTTAACTAAATATGCTGACAAAGAGAAACAAATCAGAGATAGAAAAATTTTAAGATATAAAAAAGAAACATTTACTTAAAAAAAACTGGTTCACTTACATGACTATTATAGGATTCAGTTAAATGAGGTACAATAACTTCAGTGTGTCCCTTAGTGCCCATCGTTCCAGAATCTAAGAGGGGCCGTAGATTTGCTAAGCATCGGCTAAGCAAAAAGAAGACAGGTGACAAACATAGAAGTTATAATTACAACGTTAAGCAGAGGACATTCTACCAATGTTTACTGACCATTACACATGCTGATCACTTGGATATAATATTTTAGGAGACAGATACATTACCACCAAAAACCCATTCATTATTTCCATCCCCTTCCTCCTATAAACTTTGTTGCTCAATGTAGCAACTTTTGCCTCTACCGTTCATTACCAAAATTGAGTAGTTTTAGAATAAGATACACTATATTTATCTTGTTCTAAAACACCTACAAAATTGTGGGCTTTTTTCCTTCTGGGTTAACTCTTAATTAATGTATTACTCTTTCTTCTCTTGCTTTCTATTTCTTCTTTGGTATTTTCTGACTCTCTCTCTATATAACTATATATATATATATATATATATATATATATATATAAAACTCTCTCTGTATATATCTATCTTACTATAGGCTTCCCTGGTGGCTCAGTGGTAAAGAATCTGATGCAATGCAGGAGCCACAGGTTCAATCCCTGGGTCAGGAAGATCCCCTAGAGAAGGGCAT
Organism: Aepyceros melampus; assembly: GCA_006408695.1. Classification (NCBI taxonomy): domain Eukaryota; kingdom Metazoa; phylum Chordata; class Mammalia; order Artiodactyla; family Bovidae; genus Aepyceros; species Aepyceros melampus. The sequence continues at coordinate 36,888 of SJXQ01009178.1, forward strand.
GGTAACCCACTCCAGTACTCTTGTCTGGAAAATCCCATAGACAGAGGAGCCTGGCAGGCTACAGTCCGTAGCGTCACAAAGAGTTGGGACACAAGTGAAGTGACTGAGCACAAACACACCTTACTATATCTTTTCAACATTTTCTTTATCCCAAACCTTCTTTCTCAAGAGTTACAATATCTATGTTCTATATACTTTCATTTCTTAAAGTTTCTTTTTGTTTTTTGCTGGCCAAGATTACAAACTTTCCATTATACTCTCAACTGGTAAATATTCCTGCTAATAAATCTGCTCTAGCCTCTAACATTAAAGAGTCATATAAACATGTAAGAAAGATTATATAAGGTATGTACATCACAGTCATTTATTCATCTACTTATTTAAAAAATATTTACTGAATGACATCATGTATACCACACTGAAGACAGAGTGATGGGAAAATAAATAAAAACTGAATAAATGATTTAGTGAGTAGACAAACATTAAATAAGTATGCATGGCAATAAAAATAAGTGCTATGAAAACAGTATTGTGAAAGATTATCAGAGAAGGATCTAATTTAGAATTTTGGGGTTAAAGTCTGTTTCAATAAAGACATTCAGGTTGAAACTAAAAGGATGAGGAGAAAAAAACTTAAGGAAGTGAAGAGTAAGTAGGTAGATTTGGGGTTGACTTTTAGAATATAAACACAATTTCTTGAGATTGAAGGAGAGTATGTGCAAGTCCCTGAGGTGAAATGTGTTAGATGTTCCCCTGTAAGAACAGAAAGAAAGAACGTGTAGCTAGAATAAGGAGAGCCAGGGAAAAATAGCAAATTTTAAGCTGGAGTCATGGGCAGGTGGCAGATACTCTATGAAAAAAATTTAGGTCATTTTAAAGATCTAAAATTTTATCCTATCTATAGTGGAAATCATCAGAAGTTCTGGGTTCAAGAACTATAATAGGAATGTAAAGAATAATCAGAAAATTCAGTAATTGTTCAATAAATAGGTATAAAAAATGAAGTAAAAACAAAACAAAGACAATTTCTATGAACCTGAATTTTAAGAACATACCTGTCTACATATCTCCTGGCTTCCACATTATCTAATGCTGTAATAATTATATCCTGCTTAGTATAGAACTCATCATTGTAAATTGCCTCAGTGGCTGAACATACTTTGTTCAAATGTGCATCTATCTTTAACTGAGGATTTATTTTCAGGGTTGCATCAGCAGCAGTATAGCTTTTAGGCTTCTAAACAATATATAAAAACAGAGGAAATAAATGTTAACAGGAAAAATAGACCATGATTGAACATATACAATTTATATATGAAGATAATGTAATGAGACTGGTTTTCACTTTTAGTTTGTGAAAATTATATTTATTGTGGTCATGCTAAATCCCAATACTGCATATTAGAATAATTCACGCATTATTATGAAAAATATAAACAACCTCTATTTTATAGTTATGTGCTTTAGAATTCTTAAAATATTAGTTACAAGTAAAATTAAAAGAACATTTTTCTCTATTAATGAGATTTGAATTGGTTAAGTGCCTACAAAAAGTTTAGAACACATTCAGCAAAATATCAGAAATGTAAGTTCTGTAGAAAATGAGCTCAGAGGTGTGGTAATTTAACATTTTGGTACTAAAATCTTTTTAAAAAATTTAACATTTCTGGATGGATATATTTAAGAAATTATTTGTTTCAGTTATAATTTTTTAAAATCACTGGTGTCATTTCAAGTGTTATAAACTGTAAACATTACAAGTTTAAAGCAAACAGGCCTTAATAGTTCTTCTATAAGTAAAAGGCACAAAGTTCAGTGAATGAATATTATGACATAAATTTTAGTTCATTAAAGACCCTCTTAGTTAGTTCTTTAAAAATTTAGATAGGTGAGCCATTTGGTTAACTATGCCGCTTATACAACTATATAAAAGTATGCTTTATCTTTCTGTTTATGATATTTGTAAGCTAATTTACTAAGATTCTCAATGAGCTATAAAACAATAAAGTGAAAAAACATTTCTAAAGTCAGAGCAAAGTTACTTGACTGTTTCTTTTCTTGACAAATATTTTGACCTCTATAAAAAAAGACAGAAAATAAGCATTTGGTTTACAATCAAAACGAACTGTTAAGTAATCAAACAAGATCAAAAGAGCAAAAAAATTCTCTTATACTTTACCTGTTTTATAATAAAACTTAAAAAAAAAATCAGTGTCAAATCTGTCACCTATAAAAAACTTCAAATTAGGGAACCTGTTTTTATATCCTTAGATGTTTCTAAAATTAAATATATAACACATCTTGATTATAAAATGACAAAATATTGTCCATGATTCACAACTAGATTTTAACATCCAGATTCAATACAAAAATAATTTTTATATTAAAATAATGTATTTTCCCTGTTGTTCCCATTACTTGATAATTTGAGAGATTCTAATAAAATAAAGATACTATGCTTGTTCAAACACCATTTTCTATTTTTCTATTTAACAAAACAGAGGATTTAAACTTGAATCAGTATAACAACACACCTGTATGTGATGAGGACGAAATAGGAACTGTCTATTCAAGTTGGATTTTTCTATCAAGTCAGGATCTGTTACTGTAACCTAATATCAAAGAAAAAAAATGCCTGAAATTACATAAGAGATAAGTTTAAATTGACTTCGCTCTCCTCTGAATGACTAACTCCCACAAGTTATAAATCATTTTGGCTGGTGAAAGTTATAATAAAAAAAATACTCAAAACTGGTTACCATTACTACTGTTTTTATACTTATATTTAAAGATAATATTTAGCATAGGAACATGTCAAACAAAATAGCTAAAACCAATCGCAGATCCTGATCAAAACAACATTTTTCTTCATAACAAAATAGAGGCTAAATATCACTATCACATTTTAAAAACATGTAATGGGTTAGCCATAGAAGATTCGGCTCTTTTTTTCTATACATGTTTATTTTCAATCTCGACTGAAAAGAACACTTACATGTTTCAATTTGAAAGGAATTCTTGCTAAAGCAGAGGTATACAAACTACAGTGCAGGCAGCTGTTTCTGTAAATAATTTTTACTGGAACACTGTCACACCATTTGTTTAAGTATTGGTTATGGCTGTTTTTATACTGCAATGGCAGAGCTCAGTAGCTATGACAGACTTAATCACAAACCTACAATAGTTACAGTCTGGTTAAGAAAAAATTTGCATACCTCCATTTTAAAGGATGAAGATGAAAGTAAACAGAGCCAAGATAATTTTAAAAGTAGTCATAATGGCATGACTCACGAACTGGTATGAAGTTAAATTTCTGTTTTTATGCAGTGATATTCCAAATTTTAACATGTACATGTGACTTAAATCTAAAATGAAACTCTCCATTTCCTCTAGAACAATGGAGGATATCTGAACTCTCCCTTCTATTTTCTGTGATATCAAGGAACATTTTACTTATTTTTAACCATCTCATTCCCAAATGTCAACATTTTAATTAAAGGTTTTAAAAATCAAGGCTTATCTAAACCTAAGACTGTTGTCAAATGCTTCTACTTACCCTTGGCTTCACACACTGCCTGGATTAATCTCATAGTTCATTCACTGAGAACTAGCTAGTGATAATCTTTCATCATTTTACTTGTCAGTTATCTATTTATCTCCAAAGATAATTTAGTTGGGTATGGAAATCTAGGCTGATAAGTCACTTGTACTATGAAGATATGCTTCCCTGTCTTCAGGTGTGTACTTATTGCTGGTTAAGAAGTCTACCAAGTAATCATTTTTTGTAATCTTTTTCATTTCTGCATTTGATTTGTTAGGGATTAATTTAGCTTTTTAATCAGAACACACTTGTCTCTTCAATTCTGGAAACTTCTGTCATTATCTTTACGTCTTCCTTATCTTTAGTCTCTCTGGAAATTCTACATTTATGTTAGACCATGCAAATGTATCCTCTTTAATTAAAAAGGAAAAAGACTCTCTCTACACTACATTCTAGGTATTTATATTTATCTCTCCATCATCAGTTCTCACTCCAGCTACATTTGAATTTTATACAGAAATTCTTTCTTGGCTTTTAGTAAAAATTTCCTTCCCGACCTCATGTTTTCATTACTCTATGTCTTTGGTCATTTTTAACTTTACAGTCTGTTTGTTACATTATTTGTAGCACTTCTATTTTCTGTATTTCTTGGAGAGCTAATTCTTCTATTTTCATTGGCTGATTCGTTCAGGTGGTGGGCTTCCCTTGTGGTTCAGCTGGTAAAAAATCTGCCTGCAATGCAGGAGACCTGAGTTTGATCGCTGGGTTGGGAAGATCCCCTGGAGAAGGGAAGGCTATCCATTCAGTATTCTGGCCTGAAAAATTCCATGGACTATGTAGAAAATGGTCACAGAGTAGGACACAGTTGAGTGACTTTCACTTTTCAGGTGGTACCATTTTCTAGAGATTTGTCATTTTCCATTGTGGACTGTCTTGAATGGATGTTGATTTTGCTGTACAGTCCTATATATGCTCAGTGTGTATCGCCATCATGCAGTTTTGCCATTGTTTAATCTAGAGGTCTCAACACCCCCAAATTTGTTATATTCTTTTATCTGCTCGAAATTTTTGTATGATAAAATTTTGGACCCATACACCAGCATGGTGCATGATGAGTTGCAATTTCGCACAAATGATTTCCCTTTCTATTAATAGTTAATGTACCAGAACACTTGTGAATTACCATAGCTTTTAGGTCAGGGACTAATTCCCCTCTTGGTTCCTGGAACCCGATGATTTCTCTTTACTTCCTTCTAGTTATGTAAATATTTTATAAAAGAATAATTTATACAGTAAGAATAATTTAAATAGTATTTGCAGTAGGTTCAAGACTGCCCGATTAACTTATCTTGTTTTGTTACTTGAAGTAAATTGGTTTATTTACTATAGCTCGTTTCCTGAATTTTTATATGCTGATATGTATTATGAATTTCTAAGGAGTAAAGTAGGTGTTATTCAAACTTAACGCAATGAAGGACTTTCTTTTCTTTTTTATAAATATTTTAAAAGTTAGCAGAACTAATAGTGGTTTGTGGAAAACAACTTAGGAAATGTTGAGCAAGAATGCTGTGTGGATCACAACAAACTGTGGAAAAATCTTAAAGAGATGGGAATACTAGACCACCTGACCTGTCTCCTGAGAAATCTGTATACAGATCAAGAAGCAACAGTTAGAACTGGACATGGAACAACAGACTGGTTCCAAATCAAGAAAGGAGTACATCAAGGCTGTATACTGTCATCTGCTTGTTTAACTTATATGCACAGTGTATCATGAGAAATGCTGGGCTGGATGAGCTATAAGCTGGAATCAAGATTGTCAAGAAAAATATCAATAACCTCAGATATGCAGATGATACAACTCTTAGGCAGAAAGGGAAGAACTAAAGAGTCTCTTGATAAAAGTGAAAGAGGAGAGTGAAAAATTGGCTTAAAGCTCAACATTAAGAAAACTAATATCGTGGCATCTAGTCCCATCACTTTATGGCAAATAGATGGGGAAACAATGGTAACAATGGTAATTGTTTTGGGCTCCAAAATCACTGCAGATGCTGACTGCAGCCATGAAATTAAAAGACACTTGCTCCTTCAAAGAAAAGTTATGACCAACCTAGAGAGCATATTAAAAAGCAGAGACATTACTTTGCCAACAAAGGTCCATCTAGTCAAGGCTATGGTTTTTCCAGTGGTCATGTATGGACAGACTATAAAGAAAGCTGAGCACCAAAGAACTGATGCTTTTGAACTGTGGTGCTGGAGAAGACCCTTGAGAGTCCTTTGGACTGCAAGGAGATCCAACCAGTCCATCCTAAAATAAATCAGTCCTGAATATTCATTGGAAGGACTGATGCTGGAGCTGAACTCCCAATACTTTGGCCACCTGATGCAAAGAACTGACTCATTTGAAAAGACCCTGATGCTGGGAAAGATTGAAGGCAGGAGGAGAAAGGGATGACAGAGGATGATATGATTGGATGGCATCACCGACTCAATGGACATGAGTTTGAGTACGCTCCGGGAGTCGGTGATGGACAGGGAAGCCTGGCAGGCTGTAGTTCACGGGGTCGCAAAAAGTTGGACGTGACTGAGCGACTGAAATGAACTGAGCAAGAATAACATAACTGTAGGAGATCTGCCTATGACTGTAATAGCAAGCTTAATAAACTATAAAACATGAACGATTCCACAAATTTTAGCCATTTAATTACTATTAAGCATCATGATAAATCTATGATATCATTACTGCAAGTACTACTACATTTTAAAGGCAAGCAGCATCAGTGAAATATATTTTTATTTAAATATATGACATGGTTTTCCAATTAACTCACATATATCATCTTAATTTATGTTATATACCAATGTTTTTATTATGCATTCTTCTATAATTCCAATTGAAACAATATCTGAGTACTCTGCAACTTTCTAATGTTAACTTCTCTCATCTTAAATATTTATTTAATAAGAAGTAGTATGCTGTCTATGGGGTCACAGAGTCGGACACGACTGAAGTGACTTAGCAGCAGTATCTAATGAAATAACAATATTAATGTGCTTTTTTATTTGAAAAGCCCATTCATATTTGATCTTAATAATTATGAGGCAAGTAGTACAATAAGTTTCACAGTAAATTAAGAAAGAGAGGAGCAGAAAACTGAAGTGATTTGCCACAAAGTTACATGAATTTTGGAAAATGGTCAGGGTAGAATCATCCAATTTGTAGCCTAATATCCTACCCTCAAAAATCAATGCTTTGGATCCAGGCAGTCTAATGTGGTTCAAAAATGGGCAGCCAGAGAAATATAACTTTTTTAAGTCTCAAGGATTTATATCTTACCATTCCTTTCTCTTTGCCTGTGCCAACACCAAGCAAAGCAAAATTTTTTAACATTTCACAGCCTATGGCTCCACATCCTACCTGTGGAGAAGAAAAAAATGTATCAGATTAAATAATATTAAAACTTCTATTTTCTAAAGAGCAATTTCATCTTAATTTTCTTCAAATGCTGTTACAATAACATACTTTTAAAAATAATGTGAATATTAAAAATAATTTTAAAATTATTTTATTTTAGAATATTTAATGGTTCATGGTATCATGAGTGTTTCACTAAAGAAAAAAATGTATAAATCATAGAAGGAAAAGCATAGTATTTACAATTCTTTTAAACAGAAGACATTTTAATATTCCAAACAAAAGTGAAACATTGAACTCATTTTTTTTATGTAAGATGGAAACAGCCAGCATGAAAGAGTGTAAAATCCTAATTAAAAAGATTACTTATTTGCAGAAATTTTTCTAAATTCATTTGATGAATATAACTATTCTAAGACTTTTAAATAAAAATAACAATAGTTCTACATGTAAATAAAAGCTCAGCAATAACTGCTGACTTTCAAAATGTTACTTAAAAAGGAATATTAAAAATCAGCAGTATTTTTAGGACCGATTATAACAGTTATGGCAGGAAAAGAAGTTTTATGCTACTGAGGAGCTTCCCTGCCCAATGCACTAAGACATTTAAGAAAGATCCACCTACATATTCTTACATTTGACAAGAAAAAACAAAGAACATCCAACCACCCACAATTTTTAATGTATTTCTAGAAAATCATTTAATGTTCAAACTATTATATTTTAATTTTACATGTATTAATTCTTTAGGTGATGGGTTGGCAAACTCTTTCTATAAAGGGCCAGACAGTGAATGTTTTTAGCTTTGTAGGCCATATGCTCTTTATTACAACTACACAACTGCCACTATTAAAGTATAAAAGAAGCCATAGACAATCTATGACTTAGCTGTGTTCTCATGAAACTTTATAAAAACAGGCAATAGGATGGATTTGGCCTGCAAACTACAGTTTAAAAATTCCTGTTTAAAACATTTCCTGAATATCTACTGTATTATTTAGAAATGGTACTCCTTTAACAAATTAATTTGAAGCACTATAGCAGTTTGACTGTACTATTTATTCTCATCATTATTCCCACTTACTAAAAAGATATTCAAATTTTGTAGCTTCTGACATAAAGTGTCTCCAATGCAGGCTCGTAAGGCATCATATCTATCTCCTCTGGAGAAAACAACACAAACCAAAAAAATAGAAAGGCATAAAAAAATTAAGGTTAGTTTCATTACTACTGGTACCAATTTAATGTTTTACTTCAAATAGAATACTCTTTAGGAGTTTCTTCCAAACTAACAGATAATTAATTTTATTTGAAAAAAAAAAAAAAAACTCATAAAGAAATCAGGTTTTTCTTCTTTCCATTTGACTTATATAACTCCAAATGACTTGAATGAAGGTAATTTTAGTTTATCTAGAAAAACATTTTTAAGGCAGGGATTTTACAAAAGTTCATAGAGAAGACTATGGATAGGCTTTGAAGTTGTTAACCCACTTAAATTGAAAGTAGAACTTTGGGTTAATGTATTGTTCAGAGAAAGAATTAATGAGCTTTGATCAGATTCTCAAAGAGATGTGTAACCCAAAGAAGTGAAGAATGACTGACATAAATAAAAGATGCAGGTATCAACTGTTTTCATATAAAACCAGAATGGTGTTTTAAAACTTAACCACTCTCATGATACACAATTTAAAACTTTATATTCAATAAAATGTTTACGAGATAGTGCATTATTTTGACACAATCTATACATGTAGAGGAGCAAAGACTGCAGAAGTGAGTGAATTAGGAGAAAATACATCTAAAACAAATTAATGTTTATACAAAAATTCTTTAATTTTGGTGCTGCTTATAAATATACAACTAAGGAAAAAGCAAAAAAATGTCAGTATTACCGTGGGAGAAATTCTTCTCGTTCAGGTTTGCTGAGGGATTCGACAAGATCTGCTGCTTCAATGTATAACTTAAAGTAGAATGTAAAAACACAGCTTACTATGTAGAAAACTAAACTGCTAGAAAAAGTAATTCTCTATTGTAATATGGTTAAATCTGAGGAATTATAAAAAGATAATATTTGATTCAGGTCATTTTAGCCATCTTAGAGATGATATACTTAAATCTTAAACAAAAGAAAATTTCACCTCCAAATCTATTTTCTATAACTACATAAACTCAGGAAGCATCATTCAATTTCAATTACATTTGAATAAATAATTTGATTATTTAGATAGGGAAGTACCTATCCTATATTATTTTCAAACTTGGGTATATTATATGTCGCTTATAATTACTACATATACTAAGAGGAAGTGGTCGATGGAGCCAGAATCTCAGCATCTAAAATAACATCAGACAAAATTAGTTTAAGTTAACGAAAAAAAACTTGACCAAATGGTCAACACTGAAATCAGATTGATTATATTCTTTGCAGCCAAAGATGGAGAAGCTCTATACAGTGAGCAAAAACAAGACCAGGAGCTGATTGTGGCTCAGATCATGAACTCCTTATTGCCAAATTCAGACTTAAATTGAAGAAGGTAGGGAAACCACTAGACTATTCAGGTATGGCCTAAATCAAAATCCCTTATGATTATACATTGGAAGTGAGAAATAGATTTAAGGGACTAAATCTGATAGAGTACCTGATGAACTATGGACGGAGGTTCGTAACACTGTACAGGAGACAGGGATCAAGACCATCCCCATGGAAAAGAAATGCAAAAAAGCAAAATGGCTGTCTGAGGAGGCCTTATAAATAGCTGTGAAAAGAAGAGAAGTGAAAAGCAAATGAGAAATGGAAAGATATAAGCATCTGAATGCAGAGTTCCAAAGAATAGCAAGAAGAGATAAGAAAGTCTTCCTCAGCAATCAATGAAAAGAAATAGAGGAAAACAAAAGAGTGGGAAAGCCTAGAGATCTCTTCAAAAAAATTAGAGATACCAAGGGAACATTTCATGCAAAGATGGGCACAATAAAGGACAGAAATGGTCTGGACCTAACAGAAGCAGAGATATTAAGAAGAAGTGGCAAGAATACACAGAAGAACTGTATAAAAAAGATCTTCATGACCCAGATAATCACGATGGTATGATCACTCACCTAGAACCAGACATCCTGGAATGTTAAGTCAAGTGGGCCTTAGAAAGCATCACTACGAACAAAGCTAGTGGAGGTGATGGAATTCCAGTCGAGCTATTTCAACCTGAAAGATGATGCTGTGAAAGAGCTGCACTCAATATGCCAGCAAATTTGGAAAACTCAGCAGTGGCCACAGGACTGGAAAAGGTCAGGTTTCATTCCAATCCCAAAGAAATGCAATGCCAAAGAATGCTCAAACTACCACACAATTGCACTCATCTCACAGGCTAGTAACGTAATGCTCAAAATTCTCCAAGCCAGGCTTCAGCAATATGTGAACCGTACACTCCCTGATGTTCAAGCTGGTTTTAGAAAAGGCAGGGAACCAGAGATCAAATTGCCAACATCCGCTGGATCATGGAAAAAGCAAGAGAGTTCCAGAAAAACATCTCTTTTTGCTTTACTGACTACGCCAAAGCCTTTGACTGTGTGGATCACAATAAACTGTGGAAAATTCTGAGAGAGATGGGAATACCAGACCACCTGACCTGCCTCTTGAGAAACCTATATGCAGGTCAGGAAGCAGCAGTTAGAACTGGACATGGAACAACAGAATGGTTCCAAATAGGAAAAGGAGTATGTCAAGGCTATATATTGTCACCCTGCTTATTTAACTTCTATGCAGAGTACATCATGAGAAATGCTGGACTGGAGGAAACAGAAGCTGGAATCAAGATTGCTGGGAGAAATATCAATAACCTCAGATATGCAGATGACACCACCCTTATGGCAGAAAGTGAAGAAGAACTAAAAAGCCTCTTGTTGAAAGTGAAAGAGGAGAGTGAAAAACTTGGCTTAAAGCTCAACATTCAGAAAACGAAGATCATGGCATCTGGCCCCATCACTTCATGGGAAATAGATGGGGAAACAGTAGAAACAGTGTCAGACTATTTTGGGGGGCTCCAAAATCACTGCAGATGAAAGCTCAACATTCAGAAAACCAAGATCATGGCATCTGGTCCCATCATTTCATGGGAAATAGATGGGTAAACAGTGGAAAGAGTGTCAGATTTTATTTTGGGGGGCTCCAAAATCACTGCAGATGGTGACTGCAGCCATGAAATTAAAAGACGCTTGCTCCTAGGAAGGAAAGTTATGACCAACCTAGATAGCATATTCAAAAGCAGAGACATTACTTTGCCAACAAATGTCCATCAGATCAAGGCTATGGTTTTTCCAGTAGTCATGTATGGATGTAAGAGCTGGACTGTGAAGAAAGCTGAGCGCCGAAGAATTGATGCTTTTGAACTGTAGTGTTGGAGAAGACTCTTGAGAGTCCCTTGGACTGCAAGGAGATCCAACCAGTCCATTCTAATGGAGACCAGTCCTGGGGGTTCTTTGGAAGGAATGGTAGTAAAGATGAAACTCCAGCACTATGGCCACCTCATGCGAAGAGTTGACTCATTGGAAAAGGCTCTAATGCTGGGAGGGATTGGGGGCAGGAGGAAAAGAGTATAACAGAGGATGAGATGGCTGGATGGCATCATCGACTTGATGGACATGAGTTTGAGTAATCTCCGGGAGTTGGTGATGGACAGGAAGGCCTGGCATGCTGTGATTCATGGGGTCGCAAAGAGCTGGACACGACTGAGCAACTGAACTGAACTGAACTGATGGCTAAATTTGAACGTTATCATGAACACGAATAAATGATTATTTATTTAAAGATAAACTCTACGTTAATAACACAATTTACATTCCCTATGCTGCTAACAATTATACCCAAACCACTCTTACCACTGAAATCACCACTAAATAGCATTATTTAATAGCATTTGTCAAATTTAAATTATAAATTTACAAATTTTAATTATTAAAACTAAATTTAAAACAAACAATATGTTCAAAGTTTTTCAAAAAATGAAGGGCCTGAAAAGTATCCTTTGATACACTCTTGCCAATTATTCTTTTTGATAACAGAAACCAAGGGTTTTCCATCCTGTGATGCTTTTACCCTAGATAGTTCTCAAACTTCTATCATTCCTATGCTTTCTACCTTTAGAAATTTATACTTAGATGCTGGGGAATCTGAAGATTCATGATGCCAATGTAACTCCATGGTAGAGTTCAAGAGTCCTGAAAGTGCATGACTGCTAAGCTAACAGAGTGGAAACCAAATAAAAGGATAGAAAATTCACTCCCTCACTCTCACAAATGAGAGAAATATATCCTAGAATGCAACTCTGGGTTAAATCCTATATCTTCAACAAATGATCTTGTCAGTTTCTATTACAGAATTAAATTTTGGTGGCACATCACACCCAATTCATGCATGAAAAATGTATTTTTGCTTTCGTATTGATCAATATTATGTTGTACCTTAGAATTCGTTATATGGGTAACTAATTCAGCCTTAAGTATAAAAAATATTAAAATACAGAACTAACCCACTGGCACAAAGGAGAAAACTTTCCTGTTACAGCTTTCAGTACTTCTTGACTGGCAACACCTCCTACTGCTGCAGCAAGTGGGGGTAAAAAGCCTTGGGCAGTCCAAGAAAGCCAACGCACAATGTCATAATTTACTTCAGGCTGAAACACAAGCCACAAAAGACAATAATCTTAAAAGTATTTTTATGGTATACGCAAAACTGCAATGACTTGATGTGAGAATAATTATAGTTTAACTTTTAAAAGAGCTACTCAATTTCTAGAATAGTTTTTACATCCTAAAAAAAGTCCCAATCTCATAACAAAAGATCCAACTGCATGTCAGTTAACTTAAGCAGTATTTTTCTTGCCCAGTACCCATGCATTTTTGTTTTTTGACTCTCCATGTTACACTAGGGAACAACTTAGAATTAACTAGATTATCAACCATTTATAGTTCTTGTTAGCGAACAGTTCTGCGATGTTAATTAGCCAGAATTTTTAGACACATTTTAATGAAAAACATGATAAAATCTTGAACCAGATAAATATAAATAAAATGATCCAAGGATAAGAAAGGATAAGGAGCTACCATTTTACGTCAAGTGGTACATAAAAAGTAAAACAGTAAAAAAATGAGGCAACGTATAGTTAGAAAAGGCAGTTTACGTAAGCAACTAAGCCAATGTATCACAACTACTGAACCTGTACTCTAGACCCTGGGAGCTGCAACTACTGAGCCCACGTGTTTCAGCTACAAAGCCTGTGTACCCTTGATAGTCTGTGCTCTGCAACAAGAGAAGCTACCAAGATGAGAAGCCTGCATACTGCAACCACAGAGTAGCCCCCACATGGTGTAACAGGAGAAAAACCCACACAGCAAAGATCCAGCACAGTCAAAAATAAATAAATAAACAAAATTCTTAAAAAAATAAAATCTTAAAAGGCAGCATAGAAAAAAAAATCAAGAGAGTAATGGCACTTTTACATACTAATCTAAGGGCCACCCATCACAAAGTTCTCATTATCATACTTAAAGATGATGTTTTTCAAAATATAATTTATTAATATTTTTAAGGAAAAAATGGAGAACTGGATTTTAGAGCTATTATTTTAGCACAATTTCTTATTTGTCACAAAGATCTCTTCATGAGCTCTGGCTTCTCTTTCTCTTCCTGTTCTTTCAATATCAGTAACTATGATCTTAATTTAAGATTCAAGTAGGGATCAATTAATCTCTCGAAACTCTATGTGAAATAACAGTATTTGTGTATTTAACGGGGAATACTGTTAATTCTAAGCTCCTTCTGAGAAATGCTTCCCTAGTGGTTCAGATCTGCAGATGCAGGAGACCTGGGTTCAATCCCTGAATCAGGAAGATCCCCTGGAGAAGGGAATGGCTACCCACTCCATTATTCTTGCCTGGAGAATCCATGGACAGCGAAATTAGACAGGCTACATTCCACGGGGTTGCAAAGAATTGGACATGACAGAGTAACTAATACTTTCACTTTCTTTCTGAGAAATGCACCAGAGAGCACATGTGATTTCAAGTCTTATTTTAAAGCTACAGCAGTCAAGAAAGGATGGTACTAGTAGAAAGACAGAAACAACTAATGGAAGACAATACTGAATTCAGAAGGAGCCATACACATATGCGGTCAACGAATTTCTGACAAGTCAAAAAAACAAAGAACAAAACAAAACAAAAAACAAAAACAAATGAAGAAAAAACTGTCTTTTCAATAAATAGGCCAGATTTACTGGATATTCTGATACAAAAATTAATTTAGTTCTATGCCTGACAAGGTAGAAAAAGATGAATTCATAAATGTACAACACTGTACACAATGAGTTCAAAATGTATAATGGTGTACACTGTGCAAGGTCTATAAATATAAACTCACAACACAATAAATCTAGAAGAAAATAAAGAAGAAAAGCTTTGTGATTTTGGCTTAAAAAAGGCACAAACCATAAAAAAGAAAAAACTGATGAATTAAACTTTATCAAAATTAAAAACTTCTGTTCTTTGAAAGACGTTGTAATAACATGAAAAGACAACCCACAGACTAGAAGAGAATATCTGTAAAATGTGTATCTGATAAAAAACTGATTTCTATATATAAAGAACTCAAACAATGAGAACAATCTAATTAAAAGAGGCAAAGGTTTGAAAAACCCAAGTTGAATTTAATGTCAAGTAACTTGCCTACTGTCACAGAGTCAATAAGTAACAAAACTGAAATTTGAAGGCTAAGATAACATTAATATATAGAAAATTTTTATGTTATATAATTTTTGACACCCAAACTGAATATTCACCTTCTCTTCTAAGGTTTCACTTATAGATGTTGCTAGTTTCAACAGTTCTTCTGAATCTTTTTGGCACCTAGAATTCAAAATAAAGCACCTCAATGTCAATTTTCTCAATAGCTAATTGAAATTTAAGAAATATGTTAAAAAACTGGGCTTTTGCCAACCATGTAACATGAAGTGTTTACTGACTTTAAAGACAGGTGGTTTATAAATACATTCCTTCAAAATCATGCTCACTTAAGAACAGTTTATAAGAATTTAGTTTTAAATGTACAAAGCAAAAACTTTTTGCAACAATACGTAGAAGGTAAAAATTATACAATGGATTTATAAGTTAATAGTTCTCAGATTTTTTTTAAGTTGTAGCTTTTGAAAACTTCAAAATAGGAAAAATTTTATTTAGTATAACTCCATTTTTATAAATTGATCTTTCCACTTCTATGAGAAAAATAGGCTGGGTCAGAAGTGTTTACACAATTTGGCTATCTAGTAATATTTCAATAAGAAAAAAGGTTGTTTCAAAGAAAGAACATTACCCAATATTTGGCTTGCGACTATAGTTCTCCTGAAACTGGTCCAAGGCAAGCATGGCTGAGTGAATCTCTAAAGGTGCCTATTGAGAACATTAAAAATTGGTCAGTATCTATTGAGTGTATAATATGTGTCAGGCACTGTGCTAACACTTTTAAGACATTATTTAACTTAATTAATAAATGAATTAGCTTATTACTATTATCTTTAACAGATGAGGAAACTGATGCTTGAGAAGTTAAAGGACTTGACTTCAAGCTATAGTTAGTAACAGATCCAAGTTTTAATCCCAGGCTGTATGACTAGTTTTCATTAGGTTATCCATATGAAACAAAGTAGTATCAACTAAACAAAGGAACAAACTAAACAAAATGTTGGTACGAGAATTCCTTTTTCTTTTCTTATCAATTATTTATAAATTTGGAAACTGTTATTATAATTATTTACTTATCACAAATACATTCACCAGTATAAAACTGATCCAGTGACTTCAAAAAGCAAAATAAATGCTTCCAAGATTTTTAGGGAAGAAATATGTATTATATAAAACTCTACATTGTTCAGAAAATCTCTTAGTAAGATTACCTTTGCATAAATTAATGAAACCACCTTTTAACTATCAAACATGGCACATCATAAAAGAAAACCTTTTCCCTATTATTTAAACATTTTCCATTATACAAAATCCTATTTTTAATCTAGGAGTCAGCTTGATACATGACTACAACCTTTATTTTTAAAGAAGCTAATGGTCTGACAGAAAAGTGTGTGTGTGTGTATATATATATATGCACACACACTATAAATATATATATAGTTGCTCTCTCTATATATACAGTTGCACTGTAGATATATATACAGTTGCACTATACATATTTATCTATACATATATATATGGGTGGTCTGTTGTAAATTTATAATTGCTTATCATTCCCACCCCCCACTGCACTGCCTCTCTCAAATCTACAGTGTTTTTTACCTCAGGTTTGCTAAAATCCACAATAAGGTACTTTGGATGTTTTAGTTGCATCTCTAATGATTCCTAATAGAAAAAAAACAAAACAAATAAAATCCACTATTACTTCAGAGCAAGCAAGTGACTACTTGATAAATGAAAGAGCACTAAAAGCAACAGCTCCTTCTAAAAGGTCTGAGATAAGTAAGGTTGGGCTAATACGTTTTAACTGAAATGTAAAGTAGATACCATTCCCTGGTTACTTATTTTCTTACTATCTCACTTTATAGTTTTAATGTTAAATGCAACTGGACAACCTGCTCCACATAATAAATTTGGGAAACTTAAACATGTGTATGTGTACTCAAAAAAATCTATTATCTTCATTGAAGAGCTACCATATTTTTTCTGATGCCAAGTCAGGACTTGTTATACCTGACAAGACTTGAATAAATACCCAGTTAAAATTTTTTGCATGGAGCAAAGAACACACCAAGGCCAAAAAACTCAACAAACAAGACAATAAATCAGCCCCTCTGAAAAAAAACCCGACTAAACCCAATCTTAAATTTATTGAGGCATAAGTTGAAGCATAATTCAAAACCAGGGACAACAGGAAGAGGAAGCAATGCTGGGGCAGATTTGACAAGATGCAGTATTTTATTCTGTTGTCCTGCTCTAAATCTGGGCTGAACAAAACCTTGTGGAGGACTTCAGTCAATGATTGTTCTGGAAAAGAAGTTATTCAAGTCAAAACCTTGAGAACTTTCAAGGACAAAGAGATATATTAGACTACTTTTAATGATTAGTGCCCCAAGGATTTAAGCAGCAAGAGGCTCCTTAATTCCTTGATAAAAGTAGCCTCTACATTCTCTTTAAACAGATACATAGATTTTCTTTCAATGCCAGTTTATAGGAATTATTTAACATATCTAACATACACCTTCCTGAAATCCAAAAAAATTAAAATCTAAAAACCTGGAATAACAAATATGATAAATAAAAGAAATATTTCTTTTGCTTTAAAAATGTAACTGAATATAAAACAAAACATATACTGAATCAATGCTTGTTAAATTTTTAAAATGCATATTAGTTACACCTTCTGTCTGAGGAAGTAATTATAAGAAGTATGATCAACTCTAAATTTTTTTTGTTAATGTCGGTTTTTTTTATTGATTTCATTTTCCTCAAAGTGGGTACAAATTAAAAAAAAAAATCTCTTCAACGAGTAATTTCACTGTTTTTTTTCTCTCCTGCCATTCTTCCATAAAGAAATATATTTAAGAAAAAAAAATACTTACAAAGCAGAATGTTTTAGAAGTCTTAACTTGAATAGCTATGCCTCCATGTAAATAAGGTTCCAGTTCTCTAGTATCACCAATGCTAAAAGAAAATGGTGATAACACTAAAAGGGAAAAAAGAAAACCATTATCTACTGATATGAGTATTTAATTTGAAAGTTTATGATCAAAAAGATGTTAATTTTTCCTAATTTAAAAAATTAAGAAAATCAGTATAAATCTTTTCTATTTCGGGGGATGTGTGGTTAGGTGGAAGTTGGGGAGCTAGACAGATTATCTTTCCAATATGAATATAAGGACTTAAATGCAAAAACACCCAAGAAAACTTGGAAGGAAAAAAGGGAATGAAGAGGTGCTTATATCAGGTATTAAAATACTTTATGAAGCCTCAATAATTAATATACTGGTACGTGTTATATACATAGTTGATAATAATACAACTGTGATACTGGCTCATGAATAGAAAGGCAGAAAGATTTATTATTCAGTAAAAGACCCACAAAAGACAAAATTAAGGTGGTACCACAAACCAGTAAAAAAAAGGATCACTCAATAAATTTTTTGGGGAAAAAGTCACATGGGGAAGTACTCCAAATGGATAGAAGTTTTAAATGTCAAAAAGATTATTAGATAAGAGTATGGGATAAAAATTTCTTTAAAACTTTGCAGTAAGGAAGGCATTTCTAATTATGACTCAAAAGCATCCAAGAAAAAATGGAAAACTTTGACACCATATACACACAGTAAAAGCCATCACAACCTTAGCAAATATACCCCATATATTAGGAGTTTGGGGGAAAATGATCAATAATATTCATTAAGAAAATGGGTAAAGGATAGATGACTCACATTAAAGGAAAATGAAATAGCTCTAAAGCTTAAGAAAAGATATTTAACTTCATTCATAATATATAAAATGCAAATCAAAATTATACTATACCATATTCAAGAGACCATGAAATACTATGAGCCATAAAGGGGAGAGGAGGAGACTATTCTACATTAATGATGTGAAAAGACCATCGAGATGTTTAGTTTAATAGAGACACAAAGGGTTTCTATTCATAAGATGCTACCTTGCACCTAAAAATGCCTAAGGAAAGCCTGGAAGGGCATCTAATAAACTAAGAAAAATGAACAGATAAGAATGAGAGGGAGTCAAAGGTGGGCAGTAAAGTTTTCATTGTAAACATCTGCCTTCTATTTTTTTTGAATGATTTGCTTATTAAAAAAATTCAATTAAATAAATAAGCCTTACTAGACAGAAAAGACCAGCAGAGTAAACATTGAACTTAGTTGCCATTAATTCTGGAGTACAGGGGCGAGGCGTGAAAGAGTACTCATTTTTAACTCTATTTAAACATATATATAAATATATATTCATAAATCAAGAATCAGTTCAGTTCAGTTGCTCAGTCCTTTCCGACTCTTTGTGACCCCATGAACCGCAGCACGGCAGGCCTCCATGCCCATAACCAACAACCGGAGTCCACCCAAACCCATGTCCATTGAGTCGGTGATGCCATCCAACCATTTCATCCTCTGTCGTCTGCTTCTCCTCCTGCTCTCGATCTTTCCCAGGCATCAGGGTCTTTTCAGATGAGTCAGCTCTTCGTATCAGGTGGCCAAAGTATTGGAGTTTCAGCTTCAACATCAGTCCTTCCAATGAACACCCAAAACTGATCTTCTTTAGGATGGACTGGTTGGACCTCCTTGCAGTCCAAGGGACTCTCAAGAGCCTTCTCTAACACCACAGTTCAAAAGCATCAATTCTTCAGCACCAAGCTTTCTTCGCAGTCCAACTCTCACATCCATACATGATCACCGGAAAAAACCATAGCCTTGACTAGACGGACATTTGTTGGCAAAATAATGTCTCTGCTTTTGAATATGCTATCTAGGTTGGTCATAACTTTCCTTCCAAGGAGTAAGCGTCTTTTAATTTCATGGCTGCAGTCACCATCTGCAGTGATTTTGGAGCCCAAAAAAATAAAGTCTGACACTGTTTCCACTGTTTGCCCATCTATTTCCCATGAAGTGATGGGACCGGATGCCAGGATCTTCGTTTTCTGAATGTTCAGCTTTAAGCCAACTTTTTCACTCTCCTCTTTCACTTTCATCAAGAGGCTTTTTAGTTCCTCTTCACTTTCTGCCATAAGGGTGGTGTCATCTGCATATCTGAGATTATTGATATTTCTCCCAGCAATCTTGATTCCAGCTTGTTTCTTCCAGTCCAGCAGTTCTCATGATGTACTCTGCATATAAGTTAAATAAGCAGGGTGACAATATACAGCCTTGACGTACTCCTTTTCCAATTTTGAACCAGTTTGTTGTTCCATGTCCAGTTCTAACTGCTGCTTCCTGACCTGCATACAGGTTTCTCAAGAGGCAGGTCAGGTGGTCTGGTATTCCCATCTCTTTCAGAATTTCCCAGTTTATTGTGATCCTCACAGTCAAAGGCTTTGGCATAGTCAGTAAAGCAGAAATCGATGTTTTTCTGGAACTCTCTTGCTTTTTCGATGATCCATTGGATGTTAGCAATTTATATCAAGAATAAGCATATACTATTTTAGTCATTTAAAAATGGTTTTCAAGTAACAGGAAAATTACTTTAAAGCAGTAAATTATCAACTAATAAATATCAGGGGACAAAAAGACTTATCAACTGCTACTCTACTTAAATATTCTTTCTCTGCTCAAAGATTTTTTCATGCAAAATGTGGGTTTTTAAATTGTTATTTTTTGTTATCCAGTGGCTTCTCCTTTCATAAATATAGCCCCAAGATTTGGATCCAGCACCACATCCACCACTGAATGGACCCCAAGACAAAAAAGATACTCTTAAATAACTGAGTCAATTTATGCAAAAATAGACAAAAATTTTAATACTCAATGATCTGAACCTGTATTTTACATATTTAGATACAATCTTGGAAACAAAATACAATAGATTTATTACCAAAGCTTCTTAAAGAGATTCAAAATTATTTTGCTATAAAGAGCTCGTAACAGGGACTGTTTTTTTTTCTCTCCTAAGGATCCATTTTTGTAGTCATTAAAAGAAAAAAAAGGTAATCAGTTTACCACCAGTCTATACACTAATTACATGTTCAGATGTCCTAAAGATAAAACTGAGTCACTCTCAGCTGAACAGTTGTAAACATGCTGTCTGTGAGTTACACAATGTAAGCAATGTCTTTAACATTTTTACACATGGCTGGAGGAAAATCATAAACTATGAAGACTAATGATGCCATAAATGTATTCTCTTCAATTTCAAATGGCCTTAAATGAAACCTGGTTAACTTTTCGATTTTTAAAACTGTTTATTCTCTTCAGATCTATGGCTTTGGAACCTTATCTCTCCTTTGGGTCATGATTTCACCTTAGTCTAACTAACAAAACAGACTCCTTCAGTTTCCTGCCAATAAGTCCACAAATCTGCCTGCACTTAACATTCATTCATCCCTTTTTTCCAAGTCACTGAACAAAAAAGTATCTTCACTTGAATACTTCACTGCCACCTCACCTAAACAGCCTAGACTATACTCATCTTCTCTCCAAAATTTGCTCCCTTTTTTGCACTCCCTAATGTGTGAATAAATAAGGTGTCAGAATCTTCACTTACCTACCATGAGATAACAGTATGTCTCTTGCTATCTCAACTCCCACTGAAGAGCTGCTATGTCTTTAAGTTCCTTGAATTCTGTCTTGTTTCTTATTGTTTGCTTCTGCACAGAATACTCTTATCACCATCTTTCTAAGCCAACGCAACCAGTTATAATCAAGATACCCCAACCCTACTGCTGCTACCAAAACTGAGCAGGATCCTTGCTAAGGTCAGAGTTCCCAGAATGCCTTTTCTCTGTAACACCACTGCCTAATGTTACTATCTCCTTACTTTGCGTGGATCACAATAAATTGTGGAAAATTCTTAAAGAATGGGAATACCAGACCACCTAACCTGCCTCCTGAGAAATCTGAATGCAGGTCAAGAAGCAATAGTTAGAACCAGACATGGAACAACAGACTTTTTACAAATTGGGAAAGGAGTACATCAAGGTTGTATGTCGTCACCCTGCTTATTTAACTTATATGCAGACTACATCCTGTGAAATGCTGGGCTGGATGAAGCACAAGCTGGAATCAAGATTGCCTGGAGAAATATCAGTAACCTCAGATATGCAGATGACACCACCCTTACGGTAGAGAGTGAAGAGGAATTAAAGAGCCTCTTGATGAAGGTGAAAGAAGAGGGAGAAAAAGCTGGCTTAAAACTCAACATTCCCTAAATGTCCACTGGCAGACGAATGGATAAGAAAGTTGTAGTACATATATACAATGAAGTATTACACAGCTATAAGAAAGAATGCATCTAAGTCAGTTCTATTGAGGCAGATGAAACTGGAGTCTATTATACAGAGTGAAGTTAAGTCAGGAAGAGAAACACGAATACTATATGTTAACGCATATACATGGAATTTAGAAAGACAGTAATAATGATCCTATATGCAAGGCAGCAAACGAGACACAGATATAAAGAACAGACTTTTGAACTGTGGGAGAAGGCGAGGGTGGGAAGATTTGAGAGAATAGCACTGAAATATGTATATTACCATATGTAAAACAGACGTCCATTGCAAGTTGATGCATGAAGTAGGGCACTCAAAGCTGGTGCTCTGGCACAACCAGAGCAGAGGGATGAGGTGGGGATTATGGGATGAGGGGATACATGTGCACCTGTGGATGTCTACCTGTGGATGATTCATGTTGATGTATGTATGGCAAAATCATCACAATATTGTAAACTAATTATCTTCCAATTAAAATCATTAATTTAAGGAAAAAGCTCAATATCCAAAAAACTAAGATCATGGCATTCAGTCCCTTCATGGCAAATAGATGGGGAGACAATGGAAACAGTGACAGACTTTGTTTTCTTGGGCTCCAAAATCACTGCAGATGGTGACTGAAGCCATGATATTAAAAGACGCTTACAGGAGAAATATCAACAACCTCAGATATGCAGATGACACCACTCTTATGGCAGAAACTGAAGAGGAACTAAAAAGCCTCTTGATGAAAGTGAAAGAGGAGAGTGAAAAAGTTGGCTTAAAGCTCAACATTCAGAATACGAAGATCATGGCATCTGGTCCCATCCCTTCATGGGAAATAGATGAGGAAACAGTGGAAACAGTGTCAGACTTTATTGTTTTGGGCTCCAAAATCACTGCAGATGGTGATTGTAGCCGTGAAATTAAAAGATGCTTACTCCTTGCAAGAAAAGTTATGACCAACCTAGAAAGCATATTGAAAAGCAGAGACATTACTTTGCCAACAATGGTCCATCTAGTCAAGGCTATGGTTTTTCCAGTAGTCATGTATGGATGTGAGAGTTGGACTGTGAAGAAAGCTGAGCGCTATAGAGTTGATGCTTTTGAACTGTGGTGTTGGAGAAGACTCTTGAGAGTCCCTTGATCTGCAAGGAGCTCCAACCAGTCCATTCTAAAGGAGATCAGCCATGGGATTTCTTTGGAGGGAATGATGCTAAAGCTGAAATTCTAGTCCTTTGGCCATGCGAAGAGTTGACTCACTGGAAAAGACTCTGATGCTGGGAGGGATTGGGGGCAGGAGAAGGGGACGACAGAGGATGAGATGGCTGGATGGCATCACTGACTCGACAGACATTTGAGTCTGAGTGAACTCCGGGAGTTGGTGATGGACAGGGAGGCCTGGCGTGCTTGCAATTCTTAGGCTTGCAAAGAGTTGGACATGACTGAACGACTGAACTGAACTGAACTGACTCCTTGGAAGAAAAGTTATGGCAGACCTAGACAGCATGTTAAAAAGAAAACATGACTTTACTGACATGGTCCATATAGTCAAAGCTAGGTTATTTCCAGTAGTCATGGATGCATGTGAGAGCTGGACTGTAAAGAAAGCTGAACCCCGAAGAATTGAGGCTTTTGAACTGTCGTGTCAGACAAGACTCTTGAGAGTCCTTTGGACTGCAAGGAGATCAAACCAGTCAATCCAAAAGGAAATCAACCCTGAATATTCATTGGAAGAACTGACACTGAAGCTGAAGCTCCAATACTTGGCTACCTGATGTGAAGCAATGACTCATTAGAAAAGACCCTGATGCTGGGAAAGATTGAAGGCAGGAGGAGAAGGGGTCGACAGATGGTTGGATGGCATCACCGACTCAATGGACATAAGTTTGAGCAAGCTCAAAGAGATGATGAAGGACAGGGAAGCCTAGTGTGCTGCAGTTCACGGGGTTGCAAAGAGTCGGACACGACTGAGAGACTAAACAACAAGTTGGACTGAATGTCTTAAGGTGAAGAACTGGATCACCCCTTTTGAGTTGATGGTGTGTTCTCAAAAAGTAAAGTGTCTGAACTCTAAATGCACTGAATAATGAATAAGTATAAACAAATTAATAAACATAAACTTACCAGTTATTTGTTGTGTGGATCCATTTAAGCCTGTCATTCCATTAATTTCTCGAAATGTTAGGAACTGTCCTGTTTCAAGTTTGTGAGGACGATTTTCAAGGCAAGTGACAATGCCAGGATTAGCCTAGAAATAAAAGTAAAAACAAATTCACATAGTCCTTTTTTTTACAAACTCCAAATCTCACATAAAAAGGATCATGTTATCATAAAATTCTCAAAACAACTAAAATTGCAAGCCATTCTTCTCCTTCTATCATAAACACAAATATTTAAAGAACTGTCACAAAACAGTGACAACCATATCATTTTATTATGAATGTTTATAATTTCTATGTTGAGCAGAAATAAATATCACAAGCAGTTCAAATATTTCACAAATTCAAGGATTCCTGTGATTTATAAAAAATACTCAAAGTGACTGAATTCAAGTTTTAAGTCATTTATTAAAGACTCATCACTTCATGGCAAATAGAAGGGGGAAAAGTAGAAACAGTGACAGATTTTCTCTTCTTGGGCTCCATTCTTGTGAATGGTGACTGCAGCCATGAAATTAGAAGACACTTGTTTCTTAGAAGGAAAGCAATGACAAACCTAGACAGTATATTCAAAATCAAAGACATCACTTTGCCAAAAAAGGGCTGTACAGTCAAAACTATGGTCTCACATGTGCAGATGTGAGAGTTGAATTGCAGAGAAGGCTGAACACCAAAGAACTGATGTTTTCAAACTGTGGTGCTACAGAAGACCCTTGAGAGTTCCTTGGACACTGAGGAGATCAAACCAGTCAGTCATAAAGGAAATCAATCCTGAATATTCATCAGAAGGACTGATGCTAAAGGTGAAGCTTCAGTACTTTGCCCACTTGATACAGAAAGCCAACTCACTGGAAAAGACCCTGAGGCTAGGAAAGATTGAGGGCAAGAGGAGAAGAGAGCAGCAGAGGATGAGATGGTTGGACAGTATCACTGATTCAATGGATGTGAACTTGGGCAAACTCTAGGTAATACTGAAGGATAGGGAGGCCTGGTGTGCTGCAGTCCATGGAGTCATGAAGAGTCAGACATGACTTACAGACTGAACAACAATAACAACAACATAAAAGACTGTGTACATAAAAGATGAGTCTAACTTTGAAAATAAAAGAAATCTAAGAATGAAGGATGGAAATTTAATGCTAGGAAAGTGGTATTAACAGTATAAAGCTGCAACACTTTAAATCAAAGAACTAGTATATAGCCCTGAATATAAGGTAAAAATAGAAGAAATTAGCTTATCTCATCTAAGAGGGTGCATGATATACAGCAGACAACTAGAAATTTCCTAACTGCATATAATCCAACCATTGCTTAAATAAGGTGATAGTGATTTAATTTACATAAAACCTAATAAAATTATTATTGTTTCTGTCATAATTGTGTAGATTCTAAAAATTCTCTTACAGTTTAATGATTTGAGAACACAATTAAGACTACAAACAGTAGAAAAAATGAATGTAATGTGGGTTTACTATTAATAATATCTCAAGAATAACAGAATTCATAAGGACCTTAAGAAGGAGAAATGACTTGCAGATAAGTTAAATGAAGACTATAAGATATTTTTCTGATTTTTTTATGGTTAGTTTCCATATTTCCTACACTGTTTAATAAAAGAAAATATCAGTGCAATACAAGATTCCTTGGAGTTTATTCTAACTTTATAATATTCTCAGGGACAAACTAACATTAACTAGAGAAGGTAAAAGGTTGAACAACAAACCATTCTGTAAGCAAACAGATACAAAAAAATGACTTTTTAATGAATTTGCCTTAAAAAGGGGTGAAAACACCAACATTAACACTGGGTTTAAAAATAAAGCATAAAGATAGAAGCGCAAATACTATTCAAAGTATATTTTCACTCCGTTGTACTTGGCTTCTTTTGAGCTTTAATGTAAGTTGATTATGAAGAGTGCAAATAAAGTTAGTGATTTAGGCTAAAAGGAAACAGTAGTAAAAGTGGATCTTAATAGTTTCTCCAATTCTTTTAGGTAATAAAAAATTAAGCTTGCATGACATTAAGAGAACACAGAAAATTCAGACCTTTTGATTTGACAGTTAATTAACTCTTAAGGTTTCATTCTCCTCCAAATAATGTTTTAGAAATATTTCAAATTAGAAAAGCTTTTGTCTGTGATGACTTAAGTGTCCCATCTTCCTGAAGTCAAGAGTGTTGGGCCAAGTGACTTATGGCACATGTAATACATCTATTACCTGACACAATAAATAGTTCAGTAAACACTGATTCACAATTAATGTCCCAGAGGAACATGATATAGAACAAAATTAAAATTAATGACATCAGCAAATGCTGATCTACCAATTATTAAATGTTAGATGGAAACCAGAATACTTTAATATTCCAATTTCAATCAAATAAAAAAGACTGTTATTATAATATTTTGCTAATATTACCTTTTTAAAACATCAACTTAAAAACAATCATAAACAATAATATGCATGTATAATCATACTTGCGTTATATCTGAAATGAAAATTTCTTTTGGTTCTTCTCCTGTTGTATCTAAAACTTCAAATTCATCACCAAAATCACAAAACAACCGTGACCAAATTCCATGTACATCTGCACTGATGAACTGTGAAATGAAAAAATAAGTTCAAGCTTAATATATTTATATAAAGAAAAAAAACCTCAACTATCTTTGGACTCCCTGGTGACAATTTTATAATTAAGCATATTCTTTGAGATATAAAGTGATCACAAACATGACAAGTTATTTGTAAAGTGGTTTCAGAATCAAGAGTTTAGGTATTTAGGACTGGATATTAGTGTCACAAAACTAGAAGCGACATCAGCACATCATTGGACATTCTGTAATTTTTAAATAACAAAAACTCCTGCCTTATCCTAAAAATCAAGCACAGAATGTAAGAGATACCTTGGTTTAATAGTCTAGCAGTGAATTCTTATTTTTCATTTTAGAAAAGCAGAATGGAGTGTGTCCATTCACCAAAAGTGGTAGAGTTAGAGGAAAACAAAAGAGAGCTAAAAGCTAAGAGTGAGTCAGCAGAAAAGGGACTGAGGAACAGAGCACATCGAAGTCAGGAAAGGTAAAAACCAAAATCTTAAACACAGTCAAAATTTGTTCTTGAAAGTGATTTTTATACACACACACTCTCTCTCTCTCTCTCTCTCTCTCTCTCTCTCTGTTCTAAGAAAATATAAAGAAATTGTTCTTGTGCTTAGTTACTTTTAGATACCAATAATAAAGAAAAATTCTTAATCTGTAACACACATGATACTGTATAAACTGGTATTTTTCCAAGAAAAACTAGCCTATTTATATTTGGGCATAAGAATGTAGCTCATTAAAATGACTTATACTCCCTATCAGATAAAGTCATAAAACTGTTAACAGATTACCTTCTACTTGATCATGCACTGCCTTTACTACTGAAATAGCTATTTACAGCATTCTTTATGAGTCATGAAACAGAAGAAGTTAGAAACTTTTTTTTAAGTTTGCAAACTCAAGAACAATTTCTTTCTTTGCAAAATCAACTTTATGAATAAATGTATCAATCACACAAACAAAAATTTTAGTTTATAAACTAGTATAATTGGAGAAGGCAATGGCATCCCACTCCAGTACTCTTGCCTGGAAAATCCCATGGACAGAGGAACCTGGTGGGCTACAGTTCATGGGGTCGCCCAGGGACGAGGGAGCCTGGTGGGATGCCGTCTATGGGGTCGCACAGAGTCGAACACGACTTAAGCGACTTAGCAGCAGCATAATTACTTTATAAAACTTCTCTGTCCTGTTCAAAGTTTAATTACTACTGTATATTTTATTCACCTTAATAATTTATGAACTATGGCACAAATGTTCTATAAGGTATATATATGCTATGTAAATACCACAGTCCAAAAATTTTCAGCACATCTATCTCAGTATGATAATTCAGTGCCTATCTCAAAGGAACAAATAACATTTTCCTTTTTCCAAAGGAATAAAGGACTCCAACAAAGAAGTGCAGTTAGTAGTATGTATTCAGTTGCAGGGGATGAATTTTGATTTGACCCATCTAAACCTCTTTCCAGTCTTCTGAGTGTCATCACTACTTATCTAATTATTTTGGATAAAAATCTCAGGGTCATTCTTGATCATTCTTTCCTTCACAGCTGTCATTTACCCATGCTCAATCCATTAGGCTTTTTTTTACAAAAGATACTTCAAATTCAACAACTTCTCACAATCGCTATTTTCATCTTTTGAAAAAGGCACCAGCATCTCTCACTTGGACTACTTACTG
The DNA here is from genome assembly GCA_006408695.1 of Aepyceros melampus. NCBI lineage: Eukaryota > Metazoa > Chordata > Mammalia > Artiodactyla > Bovidae > Aepyceros > Aepyceros melampus. The sequence goes on from SJXQ01009178.1 coordinate 65,228, forward strand.
TATTAGCCCCTAACAGGTCTGGCCACCTCTATTCTACTTTTACAATTCAACAGTTCTCTTTCCTTTTGGTCTCATGATCCCTTCATGTTCTTGAAAATTATTGACGATCCAATGAGGTTTTGTTTATGTGGGTTATATCTACTGATAATCACTGTGTTAGAAAGAAAAGCCAACATAAACACACAGTCCTTCAGCTGTCAGAGCAATGTATCACCATCAAATAGACACTGGAAACTCTACTGCACCCCATAAGAGAATCAAAGTGAAAAAGACAAATAATATTTCAGTAATATTTTTAAAATAGTTTGACTTTGCAGACCCTGACAAAGGGTCTCAGGGACCCTCAACGTCCTTGGACACTTTGAAAGTAAAAATTAAAAATATTACTCATGTAAAAAGTTTCTTATGCAATTCACTGAAAAGTTACAAATTCTAATAGTGAAAGTCCATTTCCTTTGGTAAACTATGTGTCATTATTAAGTGATATTATCACCTTAATTGGAGGGCACTGAGAGCGGCAGAAGTCATTGATCTTCTTCTGCAATGAAAGTTTCATCTCCGTCAATACTACACACTGTTGAGAAGGATACAAGAAATTAAAGATTAGAAAATAAACAATTATTTTGGTAGTGCACAACTTCTAACTCAGAAGCATCCCAGTTTGCACTCTGTTAAAAATACATTGTTTTCTTTGTAAAAAATACTAATCTATTGTATTCCATTTTAAGGTTCACACCTTCAGAGATATAGAACAGCAAAAGTGAATGTAACATATACCGCCATCTTTAGGTACCTACAGGGGGATTGGTTCCAGAACCAAAACCTGTGGACATTCAAGTCCCTTACATAAAATGGCCCACACAAAACCTGCCCACACTGAATTCAATTACCAGTACAGACTTCACAATTAGAAGCAAACTTTAACATTCTCTATGGTATATATGCATCCCAAATGATTAGAGATTTTACTTTATCTGTCTGCCATGGAGCTGCTAAGCTACTCATCAGAGTATAAATTAAATGCTAGTTTAAAAGGATAATAATTACATTTTTAACAAGATACATTAGTTGGCTTCAGTTCAGTTCAGTCACTCAGTCGTGTCTGACTCTGTGACCCCATGAATCGCAGCACGCCAGGCCTCCCTGTCCATCACCAACTCCCGGAGTTCACTCAGACTCACGTCCATCAGTTGGTGATGCCATCCAGCCATCTCATTCTCTGTCGTCCCCTCTCTTCCTGCCCACAATCCCTCCCAGCAGCAGAGTCTTTTCCAGTGAGTCAACTCTTCGCATGAGGTGGCCAAAGTACTGGAGATTCAGCTTCAGCATCATTCCTTCCAAAGAAATCCCAGGGCTGATCTCCTTCAGAATGAACTGGTTGGATCTCCTTGCAGTCCAAGGGACTCTTAAGAGTCTTCTCCAACACCACAGTTCAAAAGCATCAATTCTTCGGCATTCAGCTTTCTTCACAGTCCAACTCTAACAATCTATACGTGACTACTGGAAAAACCATAGCCTTGACTAGATGGACCTTTGTTGGCAAAGTAATGTCTCTGCTTTTCAATATGCTATCTAGGTTGGTCATAACTTTCCTTCCAAGGAGTAAGCGTCTTTTAATTTCATGGCTACAATCACCATCTGCAGTGATTTTGGAGCCCCAAAAAATAAAGTCTCATACTGTTTCCCCATCTATTTCCCATGAAGTGATGGGACAAGATGCCATGATCTTCGTTTTGAGTGTTGAGCTTTAAGCCAACTTTTTCACTTTCCTCTTTCACTTGCATCAAGTTCCTCTTCACTTTCTGCCATAAGGGTGGTGTCATCTGCATATCTGAGGTTATTGATACTTCTCCCAACAATCTTGATTCCAGTTTGTGCTTCTTCCAGCCCAGTGTTTCTCATGATGTACTGTGCATATAAGTTAAATAAGCAGGGTGACATATAGCCTTGATATCCTCCTTTTCCTATTTGGAACCAGTCTGTTGTTCCATGTCCAGTTCTAAGTGTTGCTTCCTGACCTGTATATAGGTTTCTCAAGAGGCAGGTTAGTTGGCTTAGCTTTCTTTTATTCAGAGATTCAACAGATTTACAACACATCTTTTGTTTTACGACAGTGTTACTAGTGAAACCACCAAGTTCTGTTATTTAAGATAACAAATTATCATTTTCAATGCTTACTTTTTTATCATCAGTGAGATAAGCAAAGAAAGTTTTATAATCAGATTTTATCATATCTGAAAAACTCATGAAAACCAAAATATTACTGTCAATCATCTATCAAAAATGGCAAAAGCAGGTCAAATCTCGCAGTCTGGAGCTTTCCTTGATGCTGGTTCCAGGAAATGAATAACTCACTTTCACTACCAATATCTATCTGGGTGTGGATTTAATTTTATCTAGCTTAGAACATGATGTGCTTCCTACAGAGAGGTAATTCTCCATAGCTCTCCCACTCGGTATTGTCATGAATGCAAAGCTCTGACCATTCTTTACGTGGGTTGCTTCTCAGGATTGCATTCGCCTGGTGCAAACTTGAAAAATGAGATGATGTCTCCCTCTGGGACAAAGAGCAAGCTTATTCATTGCTTGCTATAAAAAGGCAGGTTCCCCCAGCTCAATGTTCCTTTCTTCTAAAGGAACCCACCACATGTGCAGGCATCCACTGAGCCCTCTGCACAGCACAGGGGAGATCTGGAGGAATGCAGGAGGGAACAAGGCAAGTGTCATGCTCACACTTAACAGCTCAGGAATAATTAAGTCCTTAGTCTCGGACCCAGGAATCTCATGTTTTCTGCTAGCATCCATGAAACTGTTAACAGGTTAACTTACTAGCTTTCAAATACAGTAAAATCAAATCTTATTAGATTCAGTACATACCAAGTCTAACAGTACTTACTGAGCCTGGTCTGTGTTTCACCAATGCTGGAAAATTCCCAAGCACCGTTTATCTGAATAAGCCTTTCTCTAGAAGTCCAACCCCATGAAGTAGAGCTTTTTACTCAAGCTATCATTTTTTTAAATGATATATTCTCTTTAAATGATATATTTCTCTTTAAAATGATAAATTTCTCTTTCATATATTCTTTCAGTGTGCTGTAGTCTCAAAAATATCCTCAGCTCTATCCTTCAGTCCATTAATTCTTATATGCACTGTTTAATCTACTCATTAAGTTTTAAATTTAGGACTATTTTTTCCATTTCAAAAAGTTCTATTTGTTGTATCTGCCTAACTGCTTTCACTGCTATCATATTTTCATATTGTATTTTTAATCTCTCTTATAAGATTTAGTCTGAACATTTTATAGTCCCCATCCAATAATTCTATTATCTGAAATTCCTGGAGGTTTAGCTCTATTGTTTACTGTATCCACTGACTCTTGATCACGCTGAACTTTTTCCTGTCTTATTATTTTGTATTATGAACATAGCCTCATCGGGGCTTTACATATTAGAATAAACTATGGCCTGGTTGAGGATATATGCCTGAGGATATATGGTTGAGGATATATAACTCAAAGGATACATCTTTGAGTTTTGTTTCCTTCTGGCATTCCAGTGTATCACCAGCTCAGTACTACATTTTAACATTAAGTTCTCAGCTTGGCAAATTTAAGTTCATACCAAATTTATGTGAGGGTATGCCTATGGTTAAGAACTCCCAGAGAAAATCTTTTTTTTTAATCGAGAGCTCCAGAGAGCTCTGAATCACCACAAACTGTGGAAATTCTTAAAGGGATGGGAGCTTCAGACCACCTTCCCTGTCTTCGGAGAAACCTGAACGTGGGTCAAGAAGCAACAGTTTGAATTGGACATGGAACAACTGACTGGTTCCAAACTGTGAAAGGTGTATGACAAGGCTGTATACTGTCACCTTATTTACTTAACTTATATGCAGAGTATGTTCTGTGCTCATATGCTGAGTTGTGTCTGACTCTTGAAGACCTCAGGGACTGTAGCCTGTCAGGATCCTCTGTCCATGGAATTTTCCAGGCAAAAATACTAGAGTGGGTTGTCATTTCCTACTCCAAGGGAATCTTCCTGACCCAGGGATCAAATCTGCATCTTTGGTGTCCTCTGCATTGCTAGGAGAACTCTTTATCACTGCATCACTTGGGGTAGAAGGCAATGGCAACCCACTCCAGTACTCTTGCCTGGAAAATCCCATGGACGGAGTAGTCTGGTAGGCTGCAGTCCATGGGGTCACTAGGAGTCAGACACGACTGAGTGACTTCACTTTCACTTTCATGCATTAGAGAAGGAAATGACAACCCACTCCAGTGTTCTTGCCTGGAGAATCCAGGGATGGGAGAGCCTGATGGGCTGCCATCTATGGGGTCGCACAGAGTTGGACACGACTGAAGCGACTTAGCAGCAGCAGCAGCAGCAGCAGCACGACTTGGGAAACCCATATATAGATTACATGAAGTGAAATGTTGAGCTGGATGAATCACAAGCTGGAATCAAGATTGCCAGGAAAAATATCAACAACCTCATATATGCAGATGATACTACCCTAATGGCAAAAAGTGTAGAGTAACTAAAAAGCTTCTTGACAAGGGTGAAAGAGCAGAGTGAAAAAGCTGGCATGAAATTCAACATTCAAAAAACTAAGATCATGGCATGTGGTCCCATCATTTCATGGTAAACAGAAGGGGAAAAAGTAGAAGCAGTGACAGATTTTTCTCTTCTTGGGCTCCAAAATCACTGCAGATGGTGACTGCAGCCATGAAATTAAGATACTTACTCCTTGGAAGGAATGCTATGACAAGCCTAGACAACATACTAAAAAGCAGAGACATCACAAAGATCCTTATAATCAAAGCTGTGGTTTTTCCAGTAGTCATGTATGGATGTGAGAGCTGGACCATAAAGAAGGCTGAGTGCCAAAGAACTGTTGCTTTCAAACTGTGGTGCTAGAGAGGAGCCTTGAGAGTCCCTTAGATGGCAAGGAGATCAAACCAGTCAATCCTAAAGGAAATCAAACTTGAATATTCATTGGAAGGACTGATGCTAAAGCTGAAGCTCCAATACTTTGGCCACCTGATGCAAAGAGCCAACTCAGTGGGAAAGACACTGATGCTGGGAAAGATTGAAAGCAAAAGAAGAAGGGGGCAGCAGAGGATGAGTTGGTTAGATACTATCACTGACTCAATGAACATGAATTTGAGAAAACCCTGGGACATAGTAGAAGACAAGAGGAACCTGGTGTGCTGCAGTCCATGGAGTTTTAAAGAGTTGGACATGACCTAGTGACTAAGTAACAACAAGAGAAAATAGACAAATTTCCTATTCTGATGGTCAAAGATTGTTCTCATATACTTTTCATTAAGAGCGTAGCTTTCTGAGGTTCCAGAGAGTTACAAAGAGGTGGTAGGGCTCAATTATATATTTTATCTCATACAAATTTTTATCTAGTTTCTGTGTGACCATTCCCAATTCCCAAGAAATGTGGTTACTGAGACAAGCAAACTCTGTCCAGAAAGTAAACACAGCCACAGTTAACTGGTTTCCTTTTAATTACCTATTCAATTTTGGTCTCTGGACATTTCCCTTATACAATTTTGACCTCATGTAATCACTGAAAAAGAAGTCTATTAAGTAATTCTACTGTAGACAGTCTATTAAATATCTCTGTAGCAGGATGGATTTCAAGTTATCCAGTCAAGAATGGACATCTACAATGATCTTTAAGTGGGTGTGATACTGTCATTATAATAAGAAATACATATTTTGTCTTCATTCAGGGTTCCTAGCACATAGTTGCTACTACTCTCGTGATTTCCTATATAAGAGCTCAGGGGCATCTTTCGCTATATTTAGTTTTGTCCTTTGGGACATATCTTCACAGTGAAAAAGGTGAAGTAAATGTCTTGTTTTTCATAACAAGCCCTTTCAGACACACCTGAGTTTATGTTAATGAGTTGACTTTTGGAAAGCTCTTAAGGATGGGGGCTGGTTGTTAGGGGAACCAATCTTAGGCTGTGAGGTTTAGAACCTTCAGTCCTATCTCCCAGACCATGGAAACATGGCACCCCTGGTACCCATCCCCCATCCCCTGACCTATGCATCTCTTCTACCTGGCTGTTCCTGAGTCATAGTCTTTCATAATACAATAAACTCGTAATCTAGTAAGTAAACTGTTTTTCTGAGTTTTTGTGCTGCTTTAATAAACTAACTGAACCTAAGGAGGGGGTTGTGAAAACATCTGATTCATCGTCAGCTCTGAGAAGCACATGTAACAACCTGAACTTGCAACTGGCATCAGAAAAGGGCTTGAGGATGTGGGTTCTGATAGGACTGAGTCCTTAACCTGTGGGATCTGACACTATCTTCTCCAGAGGTCAGGACTGAATTGAACTGAAGGACACCAAGCTAGGTGTCCAGAGTTGGAAAATTGCCTGGTGTATGGGGGAAATGCATAAATATATAGTCACACAAGTGTCAGAAGTATTGAGATCTTAAGAAACACAGGAGTGCTTTTTCCTAGACAATGGGTATCATAATATCACAGGAAAAAATGCAGTCACTTTCAGAACATCCCAGGTGTTGAGAATTTTTGTTTTTGTTTGTTACCTAATGAAGACTGAACTGTTGATCCATATTATTTACTTCTAGTTACCTGGGCTATATATTACTCTTTGCCTACAGCCTTAGGAAGAGTAGAGTGTGCTTTACTGCTCCTTTACTTTGGACTTGACCATATGACCTGCTCTGGTCAACGAAACATTAATGGAAGAAACACAAACAGAGGTTTGAAATGTGCTTGGAAAGGGGAACTTGCTCCTTTGTATTTCTGCTACTGGTATGAGACCATGTCTCAGGTAGCCTCCTGGTCCCAGAAGAGAGGTTCATGGACCAGGACTCAGACTGTGGAGTTCTAGTATAACTAGAACAGCTGAATTCCAACTGACATCCAGAAGCATGAGAAAGAAATGCATGTTGCTATAAATCACTGAATTTGTAGTTTCTCATGCATGTTACTGTGAAAATAGCTGACTGATATAATTGCTTTGTAATTCTTAGGTCCTTGCCCTAAAACAAAGCACTTTAAAGGTATTATTCTAAGTCTTTTAACTTGAATTTTTTGATCTACCTAACAGACTATATTAAATCAGTACTTTATTAATACTTAATGATTTGCCTTCAGTTCAGCTCAGTCGCTCAGTCGTGTCCAACTCTTTCCAACCCCATGGACTGCAGCACGCCAGGCCTCCCTGTCCATCACCAACTCCCGGAGTTTACCCAAACTCATGTCCATTGAGTCGGTGATGCCATCCAACCATCTCATCCTCTGTCGTCTGCTTCTCCTCCTGACTTCAATCTTTCCCAGCATCAGGATCTTTTCAAATGAGTCAGTTCTTCCATGAGGTGACCAAAGTACAGTTTCAGCTTCAACATCAGTCCTTCCAGTGAATACTCAGGACTGATCTCCTTTAGGATGGACTGGTTGGATCTCCTTGCAGTCCAAGGGACTCGTTAAGAGTCTTCTCCAACACCACAGTTCAAAAGTGTCAATTCTTTTGTGCTCAGCTTTCTTTATAGTGCAACTCTCACACCCATACATGGCTACTGGAAAAACCATAGCCTTGACTAGACGGACCTTTGTTGGCAAAGTAACATCTCTGCTTTTTAATATGCTGTCTAGTTGGTCATAACTTTCCTTCCAAGAAGTAGGCATCTTTTAATTTCATGGCTGCAGTCACCACCAGTAGTGATTTTGGAGCCCCCCAAAATAAAATCTCTCACTGTTTCCACTGGTTCACCATCTATTTGCCATGAAGTAATGGGACCAGATGGCATGATCTTGGTTTTCTGAATGTTGAGCTTTAAGCCAACTTTTAACCTTGCAATCTGTCAATAACATCTAATACAAAATGGAGTACTAACCTGGTATTTATCTAGGAAGGAGAGATCTGTGGTTTCATTTAAAGGAATAGAAGATGATGTGACATGAACATATGGATTTAATTCTGCAATATGTTGAAGTACAGCTTCAGCCCTAAAAAAACAAAACACATACACACACAAAAAAAAGACTTTTACTACTCTTTTGTTCAATAAACACATTCAATTTTTCAAATTTGGACACTTTGAAGACATTAGAGAAACCTAAATGTTACAAAATTTCAATGGGAATTTTAAACTGGAAAGGAAGAAAAGAAGCTAAGGGTTGCTTTTACTATACAATCTTAAGATGTAGCACACTGTCATATTCCAGAGGAAGTCACACAATCTCAAAATGTACATACCCTTATAGGCCAACGCTCCTTCAGTCTCTTAATGATTGAGCAATAATAAGGACCTACTTTAACAATCTCAAAGAAATTCATTCCTAAGTAGCAATGTGACAATATTAAAATTTTGACAAACATAAATATTTACATTCAGTACTTATTTGTCTATGGGAGAGTGAATTTATGGTGATGAGTTAAATAGCTAAGACTGAATTGGTATTCTAGATTCAGAAAATGTTCTAAGTAACTGCAACATTAAAAAAAATCCTATGATAACACATCAAAATATCTATCTTCACCTGTTTCTTTTATTAACAACATCATCTTCACAGAGAAAGAAGTTGGTTCCTAGATCCCATGCTTGGCATTTTTCTGTATCATGAATTGTAAGTGCCTTCAAAAAGGAGAAAAATATCTGTTAAAGTCAGGACTAAATCAAGGATGCTCACTATCTCCAATACTATTTACACTGGGTTGGAACTATTAGCCTGTGTAACTAGACAACAGAAAGTAACTAAAATCAAGTTAGATCCATTCATGTCTATAATTAGATAACATGACTACAGATATCTAGAAATCCAGAAAAGATCATGGAAAAACTATTTTATTACTATTATTTCTTTTATAAACACAACATATTTTTTTAATGCCAGTATATTATTTTTTTGCAGAGATCAATGTTATATTAACTTGAATATATCTTCATTATTCAACTGTGAAATGAGCTAAGATAAATCTTAAAAGCAGGGTTTTGATTACTTAAAATAGTAAAACTGTAATTCCAAGTTACAAAGACATTTATATAACCATACTCTTTAGCTATTAATAGCTGTATACTAATGACAGTAAGAATTAACAATATTTTCCACTATGACATTTATCAATAACAATTCTCAATTAAGTCAGTAATAATTAACATGATGGTCATATTGTAATTTCATATAAACTTACTATATGTTTGCTGTGGGTGTGTATGTATGTATTTTACAGATAGTACTGAACCCTGCTACTGCTGCTAAGTCACTTCAGTCATGTCCGACTCTGTGCGACCCCATAGACGGCAGCCCACCAGGCTCCCCCATCCCTGGGATTCTCCAGGCAAGAACATTGGAGTGGGTTGCCATTTCCTTCTCCAATGCATGAAAGTGAAAAGTCAAAGTGAAGTCGCTCAGCGTGTCTGACCCTCAGCGACTCTGTGGACTACAGCCTATTAGGCTCCTCCGTCCATGGGATTTTCCAGGCAGGAGTACTGGAGAGTAATGAACCCTAGTTGACTTAAAAAAAAATGAATACATTAGGCACATTACCATTCACTTACATTATTACGGCACCTTTATATTATGAGAAAAGCTACTTTAAAAAACCGTAAGAGAATTTAAGTTTAGAAACGTAGCATGTCATATAAATCAACATACATACAAAATTTTTAAAAATCACATAAACAAACTTTTCCAAATGGTCATGTTTAAAGTAAGAAAGATACTAACTGGAAAAAAGATATTTTAAACTTATATTACAAGCCACAAATATAGACACAGGGTATACCAAAATAGAAATATGTAGGGGCCATCAAAATACTTAGGCATGTTTAACCTTGCTCAAGAATGAAATACCTTTTCTCATTCATCAGCATGGCATAAATCTAAAAGTTTGACAATATGCTCTATTTGTGGGAGTGAAGTGAATCAGGCATTATTGGTGGGAATGTGAAGTAGCACAAAACCTCAATGAAAAAAATCTGGCAATCTTTAGCATAATGACAAGAGCATTTCTCCTTTGATATAGCAATCCTACTGCTAAGAATCTATCACAAAGACACACTGGAAAAAAATACAAAGATATATATACACATATAAATTAATATATACATACACACACACACACAAAAGCAGTAGCTGTAACACTATTTGTAATAGCAAAAGACTGGAAATGATAAAAATGTCTACCAGTGAAGAACTATGTATAACTATGTATGATACATCTACACAATGTATATCCATACAGTTATTAAAAAATAATGAAAAAAAATCACTATGGAGTAAAACCAGGACATGCTGATATGTGGTAAAAAGCTAGGTTGAAGTATGGCACTTCAACCTAGAAAGGCAGATGAGGATAACTAAGAAAGGCAGATGAGGATAAATGTGCAAATACACATGTACAGATATACATGTCTATGTACATGCATTTGCTTTATTTAAAAAGAGATTAAAAAGAAGGTGACCTAACACACAAAGGACAATATAGGGTAGAGAGAAGATAGACTAACCTGAACATACTTTGCTTTATAAATTGGCTTTGCATTATTTCTCATATAATAGTAAACTAAATCAAACTAAAAAAGCAATCCCTAAAGATCCCAAGAAAGATGAATAAATGGGCAAAACTATCTATTTGAATTTGTTGCATAACTACACAAAAGAATTATTTAACATGACTTATGAAAGCAATTAATTTGTCTGTCAAATCCAGCAATGCAGCAGACCTGGGTTCGATCCCAGGGTTGGGAAGATCCCCTGGAGTAGAGAAAGGCTATCCACTCCAATATTCTGGCCTAGAGAATTCCATGGATTGCATAGTCCATGGGGTTGCAAAGAGTCAGACACTACTGAGAGACTTTCACTTTCATATTATATTCTACTTGTCTATGACATAGCTATTATAGTTTAAGGTGGGTTTTTTTTTTTTTAATCCCTAGTATCCTATCTGGATTTGACAGACAAGTATAATATAATATGAAAGTGAAAGTCTCTCAGTAGTGTCTGACTCTTTGCAACCCCATGGACTATGCAACCCATGGAATTCTCTAGGCCAGAATACTGGAGTGGATAGCCTTTCCCTACTCCAGGGGATCTTCCCAACCCTGGGATCGAACCCAGGTCTGCTGCATTGCAGGCAGATTCTTTACCAGCTGAGCCACAAGGGAAGCCCAGAATATAATATAAGATAAAGCAAATAAGTAATCAGGTTCATGTCATTAAGACTCAAATCATTATAGTAAAAGAAAACACATAAATATATAAATATGGAGGTGCATGTGATAAATGACCTGATTTTTTAACCAGTAAATTGCAAGGAAGAAAACAAAATCAGGGTAGGGAGATCTACTGATTAAAAGAAACCAAGTTCAGTATATGGGCTTTACCTGGATGCGGATTAGAACAAATCAAATAAAAGAAAGGAAAATATGAACTCTAACTAGATACTTGATGGTTAGGTAGTCTTCTATGATGGCCCCAATGATTCATACCTCTTGATATTCAGGCCTTTGTGCTATCTCATCTCCTAAGTGACTTGCTTGTAATGACTATAGCACAGGTGATGGAATGCCACTTCTGAGATTAGGTTACAAAAGACCCAGCACATTTCCCTTCTTATCTTTTGCTTGCTTACTCTGAAGAAACAAGCTGCCATACTGTAAGCTGCCCTATGGCGAGGGCCACATGGCAAGGAACTGATGGTGACCTCCAATCAATAGCCAGCAAGGAACTGAGGTGGGAATGTGAACTGCCACATCCTTGCCACTGAATCCTGCTAGTAACTACATGAGTGAGCTTGGGAAGCAGACCCTTTCCCCAGCATCAAGATGATTATACAGGTCCTGCCAATATGTTGACTGGAGCTTTGTGAGAGATGCTCAACCAAAGGAATTAGCAAAATTACATCTAATTCCTGACCCAAAGAAAGTGATATAAATACTGTAGTTCAAACTGCTAAGTTTTGTATGAAGATAACAATGATATTTAAAAAACTGTTAACATTTTTAGGTGTGAAAGTGATATTGTGGTTGTTTAAAAAAAACACCCTTATATTTTTGAGCTATATACTAAAATAATTTAAGAACAACATAACAGGATTTCTGAGATTTATATCAAATAACTGGGCAGTTAGGGGGCAGTGGGGAATGAAATACATGAAACAAATTTCTCTATGAGCTGATAACTGCACGTACGAGATGTGTACATGGGGTTAGCTAAAACTATTCTTTTTTTTTTAGTATAATTTTGAAATTTTCTATAATAAAAAGTATTATTAAAAAAGGAAAATAGAGAATTAAGACAATCTTTCTACTAAATGAAGAAGCAATAATTAAGCCGAAGTGTAAACAGTATTATCACTACCGATGCGGGAAAAAAAAGAAGAGTCCATAACAAGCAATTCTTCTTATGAAGAACATTTACCCACTTACCTTAATCCCTGCAAGGACAAGATTCTTTGCTATAAAGGGGGGAAAAAAAGAATAGCTTAATATTAGGAATTGTATATTAGATACGTCTTCATGGAGTCTGTTCATATCTCTGAGTAATTTTAATTGTTTCACTACTTTAAAAATATCAGTTTCTTAGAAAATAGAGATGAACAAAAAGGAATAAAAATAAAATTTGATTTCCATAATCAAACCACACTGAGATAATCACTCTTAAAATTTCAGTGTATACTTCCAGACATGCTGTTATGAATATGTATGTGCTCTCTACCATAATGAATTAATGGATACAGAGAAAGATCATTAACAGCTATTAACAATACCAAAAGAGAAGCAAGAGAGTCATAACTGGTTTCTCATGCAAGAACGTGAAATAGTCTTACCAAAAAAATAAATAAATAAAAATTGAATCTGATCAAGATTTTGGATCTAACTTCTTTTACAGAAAACAATACATGGGAATGGAATTATTTAAATTATAGAAAATAATTCATGGGAAAGGAATTAAATTATTTAAATTATGTTGCTCAAAAGCATCATATAAAATTATGAACAAAAATACTGCTTACCAATTTCCAAACCAAGACCACCCATACCACTTAAGAAAACATGAGACTTGGCCATCTTCTGCATTGCTGTGTCTCCAAGAACATACCTCTGCCGACTACATGTAAAACACAACAGAAACAAATTATTTCACCAAAATTGCATATCCTTTTACAGTTATTTTCAAGCTAATACCCTGGTGGCTAGATTCTGCCCACAGACTTTTTTTGGATCACGTGCACAGTACTTAAAATTCCTCAATTAACTGCCAAATACATATTTTGAAAAATTAGATTTGGCATCATAACCCATATACCCTCATGGCTACAGAGCTGAGTAGGAGCTGCCCTGTTCAGTGAGGGAGGACTATGTGCTCTAGACTCGGCAAAGTTTCCATCCTTCTCTCATTTATCACCTCTGTGGCCACTACAAGCATTTGAGTTTCTTACTTCCACTTGAAGCCTTTCACCACGAAAAGAATTTATCAGGCAAAAAATTGTTTCCCTCTTGGAATTTAGATGACTTAAAGTTGAGCAGTTTCAAACATTATTTTAAATATAAAAGCTGACAAATTATATAAAGGACTTTATTAAGTCATCCATCCTAATAGCCACAAGCTAATATCAGAATGCTACTGCTGCTGCTATTTAGTCACTAAGTTGTGTTTGACTCTTTGCAACCCTTTGGATGGTAGCCTTCCAGGCTCCTCTGTCCATGGTATTTTTTAGGCAAGAATACTGAAGTGGGTTGCCATTTCCTTTTTTTTTCTTTTTTTTTCTAATTCCTTTTCCAGGGATCTTCCTGACCCAGAGACTAAATCTCATCAGCATTAGCAAGTAGATTCTTTACCAATGAGCCATCTGGGAAGCCCCTAGAATCAAAATGGAAATTTCAAAAAATACACGTTGGCAATTAAAAAAATGTCAGATATAGTAATAAAGTCAATAGTAAGAGTTTATTTCAAAGAACATTGATAAACGATGTTATACTAGTTTCTGAAGACAGGAGCATGCCAATGGATTCTTACCAGAATCATTCTGAAAGATGAGTTCAGTATAAATAAATAATTCCAGAACTCCTTGGGTTATAAGTATTTCTTTTGGAATTCTCTCTCTCTCTCTCTCTCTCACACACACACACACAAACACACATGCTGGTTTAAGGTATGTTCATTTAATATCTCTATTCAGCTATTGATATTCAATATAAATGCCTGAAACGGGGTCACCTGTCCAGTAAGAAGAAACTTTATAAACACAAGCTATTAGTATTATTTCCATCCTTATTCCCTACAGTGAATAATAAAATCTACCAGACTTTTCTTTTTAAAATTTTATTTTATTGAAGTATAGTTAATTTACAATGTTAGTTTCTGCTATACAGCAAAGTGATTCAGTTATATATTCTTTTCCATTATGCTTTATTACAGGATACTGAATATAGTTCCCTGTGCTCTACAATATGAACTTGTGGTTTAACCATTCTGTATATAATAGTTTGCATCTGCTAATCCCAAACTTCCAATCCATCCTTCATCATGGCAGTCATAGTCTGTTCTCTATTGGATTTTTTAAATTGATATTCACCATTTTTGCTTCAGAGATAAAACTGATTCATTTACTTATGAAATACTTATTGGACATTTACATAGTATATATGGAAAAGTATATTATAGTGTCTTACAACCTTTATTTCTGTACCCCTAAACAATATATTTAAGGTTTGTCTGTTTTGGAACTTTATATAAACTGGATCATTCTGAATACTTATGAGAGTTATTCATATCAAGGAAGCTGTTTATTTTCACTTCATATTGTATTCTTTGGATTATACTATTTTATTGTGATATACCATAATTTAGCAATTCTACAGTTTTGAAGAGATGGGAATACCAGACCACCTGACCTGCCTCTTGAGAAATCTGTATGCAGGCCAGGAAGCAACAGTTAGAACTGGACATGGAACAACAGACTGGTTCCAAATAGGAAAAGGAGTTCGTCAAGGCTGTATATTGTCACCCTGCTTATTTAACTTATATGCAGAGTACATCATGAGAAATGCTGGACTGGAAGAAACACAAGCTGGAATCAAGATTGCTGGGAGAAATATCAATAATCTCAGATATGCAGATGACACCACCCTTATGGCAGAAAGTGAGGAGGAGCTAAAAAGCCTCTTGTTGAAAGTGAAAGAGGAGAGTGGAAAAGTTGGCTTAAAGCTCAACATTCAGAAAACGAAGATCATGGCATCTGGCCCCATCACTTCATGGGAAATAGATGGGGAAACAGTAGAAACAGTGTCAGACTTTGTTTTTTTGGGCTCCAAAATCACTGCAGATGGTGACTGCAGCCATGAAATTAAAAGGCGCTTACTCCTTGGAAGAAAAGTTATGACCAACCTAGATAGTATATTCAAAAGCAGAGACATTACTTTGCCGACTAAGGTCCGTCTAGTCAAGGCTATGGTTTTTCCTGTGGTCATGTATGGATGTGAGAGTTGGACTGTGAAGAAGGCTGAGCGCCGAAGAATTGATGCTTTTGAACTGTGGTGTGGAGAAGACTCTTGAGAGTCCCTTGGACTGCAAGGAGATCCAACCAGTCCATTCTGAAGGAGATCAACCCTGGGATTTCTTTGGAAGGAATGATGCTAAAACTGAAGCTCCAGTACTTTGGGCACCTTATGCGAAGAGTTGACTCATTGGAAAAGACCCTGATGCTGGGAGGGATTGGGGGCAGGAGGAGAAAGGGACGACCGAGGATGAGATGGCTGGATGGCATCACAGACTCAATGGACGTGAGTCTGAGTGAACTCCGGGAGTTGGTGATGGACAGGGAGGCCTGGCGTACCGCGATTCATGGGGTCGCAAAGAGTCGGACACGACTGAGCGACTGAACTGAACTGAACTGAACTGTTATGAAACATTAAAAGCATTGAGAGCTTTTTTTGATGCCAGATACTTTAAGACTTGCTATAGTTCCTCTTAGTCCTCACAATAACCTGTTGGGGTAAGTATGGTTATAATTATCACAGTTTTACAGACAAGAAAACCAAGGATCAAAAGTTGAACTGATTTGCTTAAACTTACACAGATGGAACTGGTACAAGAGCCCAGATCACTTTCTTTGCTTGAAGTCTATAACTTTAACCATTTGTTCTACTGTCTCCAACACAGAAAGATACTTATAAGAGTTGGTGATGCAGCATTGAGAAGATCAGTGAATATATTTAATCATAAGAAACAGGAAAATATTTTAATGGTTAGATACAGTATAAAAAAAAATAAAAAATGAAGACAGTCAACTAAGGGACTCCATAAATGATCATTAGAAAGGAACTGGCATTCTTAACAGCTCTGATAAACCGGGAAATGTTTTTAGACGTTTCTTCAATGATGTCAGCCAATATAATATAACTGATATTAGTTTCTAAGCAATTCAGTTGCATTTTCATTTTGTGTTTTCTTAAATTGGGCTTTAGGGAGGCAAATGATTTTGCTTTTGAGCTTTATGCCATCCTAGGCAATTCTGAAGGCGTGAACTGCTGGTACCATCTGGGGCTTTGGAGCTCTGAAATATAGGACCTTCTAGGGATTTAGAGGTTTCCCTCACACTTGCTTTCTATGAAGCTCTTATTGATGTTTGAATTTAAAGCAAAAGAAAAAAAACTGGCCCACTTTATCCCATGGTGGGAGTTTGCTTGTCTTCCTTGGACCTATAGATGTTTTCCACTAGAAAACATTTGGAAAACTTCAGACTAAGACTGTCTGCTATCTGGAATATGTAGAGGCTAAAAGAATTACGGCACAGTATCTTTATCAATCTCTACATATTTATTTGTGAGTAGAATTTTCAAGTAACTACAGTATTTTCTCTGAAGTTTTACTCAAGATTGTGCCAGAAAATATACAGGTGTAGGTTAATATTGTTATCTGTGAATGAATTTTGACAACCAAGGAGGAAACAGATGTAACAGTCATTAGGTACCTTGGCTGAGCCAAAAATCTAAAAACAGAACACTAAAAACAAAGCAAAACAAGCCAACGAACTCCCCAAAACCAATGTGAGTATGTTGATACTCAAGAAAACCAAAATATATTTACCTCGGACAGCATAGCCATCTTTTACTGATGCTGGGAAAGGGGGTAGGTTGTCTTTTGCATATACATCTTGAGCAAGGACTCGCCCCATTCCATCTGTAAGAGAAAAAAAGGAAAATATGGCTGTTGAGTGCAGTGGGTTAAACAGGTGGCCCTAAACAAGATGGACACAAGTACTTGTCTGACAAGGCTTCGATAAGGGCTCAGTCAGATCTCCTGATTTCTATCCCAAGGAATAGGCGACAGAAGAAAGAGATGCCTCCTAGTGTCTGAAATGAAAGATCAGATCAGTCAATGAATAGTAACACTCGTAGGGGTTATTTGAATACGAGTAGCCACACAGTCATCAAAGATGTGTTCAAGTTGATGTGTCATAAACCCTTTAACAACTCAAAGATGATTTTCTTTAAAAAGTACGTTCTTAAATAGTCATAGTCATTGACCCAGTGATTTCACTTCTAAGAAAATGGACAAGTCTTCCTGTATGTGTTTATTGAAGAGTTCCTTACATTAGTGAGAAATGGAAAGAAATAAAAAGATTGACAATACAGAAATTTAAACAGTGATGTATCCTTATGACAAAATATTATACAATATTTGTATTTTATAAAGAATATTCACTGACACAAGAAAATTCTTATAATATGCATTTTAAAACAGGTAGAACTATACATGTAAAGTATAATCTTAAGTATGTTAAGATATATGTGTATAGATCAATAGAAAAAGATGGGAAGGACATACATGAAAATAGAAAGTATTTGTTTATGCAATATGTTAGAATTATGTACAGTTTTATACCCTATGCTATATTTTTTGGAAAGTTTCCAAATTTTCTACAATGATCACATGTAATTTTTATAATTTTTTTCTTTGAGAAAAGTAAAGAAAGGAGCTTCCTTAGCATTCTATTTAACTTCAGCCAAAAATTTGACTTTATTAACTTAAAAAAGCAGTGACTAGAAGAAGAGCATCAGTAATGTATTGTGTGAAGTGAATATTCAAACCACTATTCATATATTCTGGATGACAAGCATCTTTGGTGAGCTCCAAGGAGTTTGATTTCATGCCAATAAGAATAAAAGTTTCAAGAGTCACGACCAATTACTTAAATCCTCTAGTCAGAATCTGCCCTTATTATTATCATTACTATTTCTATTCAAGAAGTAATATAATAATTAATAGGAGGTAGAGAAGGAAGAAGAAGAGGAGGGAAAAAAAAATCAAACTTCCCTCCAAAGACTATAGGTATATATAACTTGATTTACACATGTTTGTATAGGTTTAGAAAATTCTGTTGTTTCCAGAGCTGGATGGATGAGTTTTTTTGGTCTGTCTTTTGTTTTTAGCTTTGTCATTCTTAGCTACTTTGGGTCCTCTGGTTTCCAGAACCCAGGACAAAGAAGTAAGTACAGACAGATTTTAAATTTTGTACTCTGGTCCACAGTGATAGCGATATTGACCCTTTTTAAGGAAAGTGACAGCTGAATTGGGAGAACTAGGTTAGGTACCTTTAGGAGGCTGAAACTATTCTAGAGCTATCCTGAGCTATGGACCATACTTTGTAAGACCAGGGAAGTGGTGGGACTAGAGGGTCTTGTTTGTATACATATATACAACATTAATTCCCAAATGAACCTGAAGCTATAAGGCAGCCTGATAGTGGACCCTATGGCATCTGCTTAGGGTCCAAATAAACTACTTGGGTTAGCTCCTTATCTGAAACTATTCTGTCCAGTGTGGTGAATGAAAACAGAAGTGTGACACCATACAGATCCCTAGAGAATAACTTTCTGGGATTTGAATAACTCAGAAACAGTATTTAATAATCAAAGATAGCACTAGGGCTGAGTTTTTCTGGTAGCTGATCTAGTTTATCTAGTAAATATTTATATAGCATTTTAAAAATTACCAAGTAATATCACATATATAATTTCATTTAATTCTTAAAAAAATCTAGTAAAGCATTATTATATTCATTTTAGAGGTGAATTAAGAGAAGTTTAAACAGGTAACCTACCCAAGATCACATGTTTTACAGATGGCTAAGAAAGGACCGAAATTTAGATCTTAGAACTTCAATCAGTACTACAATGGCAACAGCTACATACCCTTCACGTACTGCTCTTCCTCTGTTCTAACATTTAAAAAAGCTAGAAGGTGAGTCCTCAAAAAATTAAAGACAGAATTACTATATAATCCAGCAATTTCACTTCTAGGTATATATTCAAAAGAAGTAGTAGCAGAAACTTGAACAGATATTTGTGTGCCTATTTTTATAGTGGCATTATTCACAATAGTCAAAATGTGGAAGTAACCCAAGTATCCACTGACAGATGAAGCAGTAAACAAAATGTAGTACATACATATAGGAATATTATTCAGCCTTAAAAAAGAAGGGAATTCTTACATGTGTTATCCATATACATATGGATGAAACTTGAAAGGATTATGAAATAAGTGAAAATAGCTGAAACAAGCCAGCCACAAAAGACCAAACATCATATGACTTCACTTTTTTGAGGTAATTAGAGTATTCAAAATTATAATTATCAAAAAGTAGAATGGTGGTTGTTATGGGCTGGGAAAAGGGAAGAATAGGAAGTTATTTTTTAATGAGTATATAGTTTAAGTTTTGGGTGATGAAATAGTTTTGGAAATGGAAGGTAGTGACAACTGCAAAATGTAAAAAAACGTAAATGTATTTAGTGTCATTGAACTGTACAGTTAAACATGATTAAAATGATAAGTCTTATGTGTTACCACCGCCACAAAAAACTACAAAGAATGGCTGCCATCAACAGTTAGCACAGTATTTTTCCTCCCTAGGTCCTTGCCAGTAGCTCAAGAGAAGTGATACAATCTCATCAAGACTCTTTAATTCTACATTCCAGGAAGAAAGAGGCTGAGCACTTAGTATGCTAAGTTCAAAAGCCTGTTGACACTGACAGTCTTAGCTACTGCAGCAGCATAACATAAGTTAACTAAGGTCTCACTGATGGCCAATTTAGAGAAAAGAGTATCAGCTGACTTGATTTCTCCCTTTAATGCTTGAGTTACTCATATATCTTATTGTGCAATTCCATTCTGGGTGGTTCCTAAGGTATAGGTTCTGAGGGAGTGAGTGAGTGAAGTTGCTCAGTCGTGTCCGACTCTTTGCGACCCCATGGACTGTAGCCTACCAAGCTCCTCTATCCGTATTTTCCAGGCAATAGTACCGGAGTGGATTGCCATTTCCTTCTCCAGGGGATCTTTCCACCCCAGGGATCGAGCCCGGGTCTCCCGCATTGTAGACAGATGCTTTACTGTCTGAGCCAGAGGGTCTACTCAACCATAATCTGATGCAATTAGATTCTGGAAACTAAAAGTAAAAATTCTGTTATGTAAGTTTCCAGTAATAATTGCCCCTCCCTACTCCCATTTTACCATACACATAAACACTAAAAAATAGCCTGCAAATCTGAGGAGAATCAAATAATAATGATAGATTGAGATGTACAGATGACCAGGAATTAGTATTTAATTATTTATTGAAACACAGTAGATGTAAATGTTATATCAATTACAAGCGTAGAATAGAGTGGTTTGCAACTTTTAAAGATTATACTCCATTTATAGTTACTATAAAATATTGGCTATATTCCCTGTGTTGTACAACATATGCTTGTAGCTTATTTTATATCTAATAGCTTGTACTTCCTTACCCCTATATTGCCCCTTCCTTCCTTCTTCTCCCCACGAGTAACCTCTAGTTTGTTCTCTACACCTGTGAGTCTGCTGCTTTTTTGTTATATTTACTGGTTTATTTTAGATTCCATATATACATGTTATCATCAGTATCTTTCTTTGTCTGACTTATTGCACTTAGCATATATAGTGTGTGTTAGTAGTTCCATCGTGTCCAACTCTTTGCATAGACTGTAGCCTCCCAGGCTCCTCTGCCCATGAAATTTTCCAGGCAAGAATACTGGAGTGGGTAGCCATTACCTTCTCCATGGGATCTTCCTGACCCAGGGGTCGAACTGGATTCTCCTGAATTGTAGGCCGATTCTTTACTGCCTGAGCCACTGGGAAAGCCCCTTCGCTTAGCATAATATCCTCTAAGTCCATCCACATTGCTGCAAAAGGCAAAACTTCATAATTTTTTTATGGATGAGTAGCAGTCCATTGTGTATGTGTGTGTGTGTGTAATGTCTTTATCCATTCAGCTGTTGATGGACACTTAGATTGGTTCCATATTTTGGCAATTATAAATAATGTTGCCACGAACACTGGGATGCATCTATCTTTTTTCATTACTGTTTTTGCTTTTTTGGATATATACCCAGGAGTGGAATTGCTGGGTTATATGGTAATTCTATTTTTAGTTTTCTGTGAAACTTTCATATTGCTTTCTGCAGTGGCTGTACCAATTTACATTCTTACCAACAGTGTAGGTGGAGGTTCCCTGTTCTCTACATGCTATAAGTGAGTTATTTAAATGCCACAGTCTACCCAAGATTCACTAGGCTACAAAATAATACACAGATCCTATTTTAAGAATTCTGTAGCACTAGTGTAAGGCTTGCCCAGCATAATTTGGAAAATGTTTATACTGAGATTGAGTTTTATTTCTGACAAGTGTCTAGTTTCTGATACAAAGAATGATCTGCTGCATCTTAAACATGGTGGGCTTTTTCTTATTTCTATGCCTTCGCAAATAATGTTGTCTTGGGCAGGAATATTTTTTTCCTTCTTTCCTGTGCCTAGTGAATCTTAAGGTGAAGGTGAAGTCGCTCAGTCGTGTCTGACTCTTTGCGACCCCATGGACTGTAACCTACTAGGCTTCTCCGTCCATGGGATTCTCCAGGCAAGAAACTGGAGTGGGTTGCCATTTCCTTCTCCAGGGGATCTTCCCGACCCAGGGATCGAACCCGGGTCTCCCGCATTGGAGGCAGACGCTTTAACCTCTGAGCCACCAGGGAAGCCCAGTGAATCTTAGGTATCCCCTAAGTTTCAGCTCAGATATCATATCTTTGGTCTTCTGCCTCTAAACAAGAAGAAAACGTTCATCGACTGATTTATTTATTCATTCATCATCAAACACTGGGAACCTACTATATGCTAGACACTGTGGACAGAAATACTAGTAAGACCTGGCTGATTTCCTCAAGGAATTCACATGTAACAGTACATGTGAGAAAGGGGAATATGGAAAAATAAAAATATGACTACAAGACAGTACAGTATGGGCAGTGACAATATATCATCAGGGTAATATGGGAGGTATACAGAAAAAATCAGCTCAGATCATGAGCTCCTTACTGCAAAATTCAGGCTTAAATTGAAGAAAGTAGGGAAAACTACTAGGCCATTAAGGTATGACCTAAATCAAATCCCTTATGATTGGAGGTGACTAGACAGAGTAGATGGAGGTCCATAACAATATACAGGAGGCACTGACCAAAACCATTCCAAAGAAAAAGAAATGTAGGAAGGCACAGTGGTTATCTGAGGGGGCTTTGCCAATAGCTGAGGAAGGAAGAGAAATAGAAGACAAAGGAGAAAGGGAAAGATATACCCAGACGAATGCAGAGTTTCAGAGAATAGCAAAGGAGAGATAAGAAGGCCTTCTTAAATGAACAATGCAAAGATAGAAAAAAACAATAAAATGGGTAAGATTAGAGATTTCTTCAAGAAAGTTGGAGATATCAAGGGAACATTTCATGCAAGGATGGGCATGATAGAGGACAGAAATGATAAAGATATAACAGAAGCAGAAGAGACTAAGATGAGATGGCAAGAATACACAAAAGAACCAAAGCTATGGCAAACCTAGACAGAGTATTAAAAAGCAGAGACATCACTTTGCCAACAAAGGTCCATATAGTCAAATCTAGGCTTTTCCAGTAGTTATGTACAGATTTGAGAGTTGGTCTGTTAAGAAGGCTGAGCACCAAAGAATTGATGCTTTCAAATTGTGGTGCTCAAGAAAACTCTTGAGAGTGCCTTGGACAGCAAAGAGATCAAACCCTTCATTCTTAAAGGAAATTAACCCTGAATATTCACTGGAAGGACTGTTGCCGAAGCTCCAATACTTTAGCCACTTGATGTGAAGAGTCAACTCACTGGAAAGACCCTGATGCTGGGAAAGATTAACGACAAAAGAAGGGGGGCAGCAGAGGATGAGATGGTTAGATAGCATTACCAACTCAAAAGACATGAATTTGAGCAAACTCTGGGAGATAGTGGAGGACAGAGGAGCCTGTTATGCTACAGTCCATGAGGTTGCAGAGTCTGACATAACTTAGTGACAACAACAATAGGAAAAAAACCCACCTAATCAACAATTTGTGGAACATCAAGAAAATCTTCCTAGATGAGATGATACCTACGCTGAATTTTAAAGTTTTAAGTACAAACGAAGTAGGAGAAGAGTGGAGGGCATTTTCGACAACAGAATCAGGATCAAGGGAATTTAAACTTAATCTTATGAAAATGGGAATCCAATGAAGGATTTTAAGCAAAGTAATGACTTCAAGTTAACCTCCCAGCAGCATTTAAATCTCTTCAGAGATAATGGAACTTTTAAGGAATAGCACTTTTTAATAGAACTTTTAAGTGCCTAGTGACAAGATATACAATGGTTTGGAGGGATTATACACAGTCTTCATATTTTTCAAACATTTGTATCCATCTGTTATGGTACACTTTCCACATTACATTAGGTTGTTTGTGAAGCTGTTATATCTTGACTTCTTCATTAAGTTGTTAATTCCTTCTTTTCACAGCATAACTCACCCATCATTGTATCCCTAGTACCAAGCACAGTGCTTGGTACTTAAAAGGCACTCAGTAAGTGTTTGCTGAATGACTGAGTCAACGAATGAGTACATTAATGATTAGGACTAAGGAGGGAAAGTTGGATAAATAGAGAAGAGAGTCATATCAATCAGATATTAATACAAACAACTTGGGGGGGGGGTTCAGGATTGGGAACTCATGTACACCCGAGACAGATTCATGTCAATTTATGGCAAAACCAATACAGTAAATTAAAATTAAAAAAATAATACAAACAACTTCACCCAAAGAATACATATACTTACTTTTACTTTCATTATTCCCCATTTATATTCCTTTAAGCAAATCTTTTTGTATAATGAATGATTACAGCAATGACCTCCCTAAACCTGGACATTTTCCTTTTGCCATCAGCAAATGTCCATCATCTATTTCAAGACTTCATTAAAGATACAGGTTCTCCTTGATGCCCCTCTGAATACAACTCTGTATATTCAGTTAGTAGTATATCAGCAAGTACTTGCAAAGTTGTGTGTAAGAGTTCTCAGGGTGATGAGTGTGAGAAGTGTGCATTTGGTTTCTTAAGTTTCTGAAGACACAGAACTGTATTTTTTCTTTCCTTTATGTCTAATCAAAACAATAAATACAGATTATATTCAAAATAACTTTTAGCAGCCTAGACTTCCAGGAATCTTTGCTATTATTTAAATTCTGTTCTTCTTAAAAGGGAAGGATAAATCCAAGAGAAATGAAAACATGTGTGTGTTTAGTTGCTCAGTTGTGTACAACTCTTTGAGACCCCATGGCCTGTAGCTTGCTGGGCTCCTCTGTCCGTGGGGATTCTCCAGGCAAGACTACTGGAGTGGGTTGCCATGTCCTCCTCCAGGGGATCTTCCCGACCCAGGGATCAAACCCAGGTTTCCCGCATTGCAGGAGGATTCTTTACCATATGAACCACCAGGAAACCCCACGAATACTGGAGTGGGTAGCCAATCCCTTCTTCAGGGGATATTCCTGACCCAGGAATTGAACCAGAGTTAATTGAAGGCAGATTCTTTACCAGCGGAGCTACCAGAGAAGCCCAATGAAAACATATGTCCAGGCAAAAACTTGTAAACAAATATTAATTGCACATTATTATTAGTGCTCAAAAGATAGAAACAATCCAACAGTCCATCCCTTCATGAATGGGTAAATAAAAGTAATGTATATTGGATCAGCCAAAAAGTTCGTTCAGAAAAACCCAGGAAAGCTAGTGTTATAATTCCAGTCCAAGTCCAAAGGCCTGCAAACCAAGGGGATTAAGGCATAAAAACCCAATACATACAATGAAATATTATTTGGCCACAAGAAGGAGTGAAGCACAAATGGAAACCATAAAGCACTGCTGAAAGAAATTATAAAGAAGACACAGATAAATGGAAAGACATTCTTTGTTCAGGAATTTAAAGACATAATATTCTTAGAGCCCATGCTACCTAAAGTCACTTATAGATTCAATGTAATCTCATTAAAATGCAAACAGCATTTTTTCCAGAAATAGAAAAATTCATCCTAAAATTCATATGCAATTCCAAAAGAATATGTCCAGATGAGATTAGTATTTGAATTGGTGAAATAAATAAAATATATCACCCTCCACATGTGGGGGTGGCATCATTCTATCCACTGGGCATTTGAGTAGAACAAAAGATGGAGGAAAAAAAATGGTCCCTTTTGCTTCCTGCCTGCCTTTTGACTTGGGATGTTGGTCTTCTGCCCTTGGATGGGCTTTATCCATTAACTGCCTTGGTTTGCAGGCCTTTGGACATGAAATGGAATTATAACACCAACTTTCCTGGGTCTCCAGCTTGCAGATGGCAAATCATGGGACTTCTCAGCTTCCATAATCATGTGACTCAACTCCTCATAATAAATCTCTTCCTATATATATTCTATTGGTTCTGTTTCTCTGGAGAGCTCTGTCTAATACAAATGGAACAGAATAAAGAGCACAGAAATAAACACTCATGTATATGGTCAAATGACTTTTGACAAGGGTGTCAAGGCCACTCAGTGGGGAAAGGATAGTTTTTAAAAAATGATGTTGGGAAAACTGGATAGCTACATTTGAAAGAATGAAGCTGGACTCTTCCACCATATACAAAACTTAACTCAAAAAGATTAAAGACATAAAACCTGTAACTATTAGTGAGGTTTGGGAGGCTCCCTGGTTTGGAGGGATTCCACATGTTGTTGGGCAACTAAGGCCTTGCACCACAACTACTGAGCCCACGTGCTGCAAATACTGAAGCCCATGTGCCTACAGCCTGTGTTCTGCAACAAAAGAAGCTACCACAATGAGAAGCCCAAGCATTGCAATGAAGAGTAGCACCCACTTGCTGCAACTAGAGAAAGCCCATGCAAAGCAACGAAGACCTAGAGCAGCCAAAAATAAATAAATAAATAGTAAAAAAAAAAAGGAACTGTACACCATGATCAAGTAGGATTTACCCCAGGGATGCAAGGGTTTTTCACTATCTGCATATCAATGTGATACATCACATTAAGAAATTAAAAAATAAAAACTATATGATCCTCTCAATAGATGCAGAAAAAAGCTTTTGATATATTTCACCATCCATTTATAATAAAAACTCTCCAGAAAGCGGGCATAGAGGGAACATACCTCAACATGATAAAGGCCATCAATGACAATCCCATAGCTAACATCATATTCAATGGTGAAAAGTTGAAAGCATTTTCTCTACAATCAGGAATAAGACAAAGATGACCATTCTGGCTAGTTTTATTCAACATAGCTTTGGAAGTTGGAGCTATAGTACTCAGAAAAAAAGAGATAGAAGGAATCCAAATTGGGAACAAAGTAAAACTGTTATTGTTTGCAGATGATATGATGCTATACATAGGAAATCCGAAAGATGCATCTAGAAAATGATTAGAGTTCATCAGTAGATTCATTATAGCTGCTGGATACAAAATTAATAAACAAAATTTTTTTGTATTTCTATATGCTAACAGTACAAGATCAGAAAGAGAAATTAAGGAAATGATCTCATTTATCACTACATCAAAAAGAACAACAACAACAAAAATACCAAGGAATAAACCTACCCAAGCAGGCAAGAGATCTATATTCTGAAAACTGTAAGATGCTTAAGAAAGAAATTAAAGATGACACAACAAATGGAAGATATTAATATATGTATTGTTGGACTGGAAGAATCAATATTGTTAAAATTATCATACTACCCAAGCAATCTATGGATTCAATGCAATCCCTATCAAATCAACCAATGACATTTTTCACACAACTAGAACCAGAAAATTTTAAATTTGTGTGTAAACACAAAAGACTCTGAAGAGCCAAAACAATCTTGAGAAAGAATGAAGCTAAAAGTTCAATCCACAATCTCTTACTTCAGACTATACTACAAACTGATAATAATCAAAACAGTATGGTACTGCCACAAAAACAGACTTATAGACCAATGGAATAGGACAGAAAGCCCCCAAACTCATGTACTTATGGTCTATTAATCTACCACAAAGTAGACAAGGATATATGATGGAGAAAAGACAGTCTCTTCAATAAATGGTGTAGGGAAAACTAGACAGCCACATGTAAAATAACGAAATTAGAACATTTTCTAACACCATATACATATACAAAAATTGGAGAAGGAACTGGCAACCCACTCCAGTATTCTTGCCTGAAGAATCCCATGAACAGAGGAGCTTGGAGGATTAGAGTCCATTGGGTCACAAAGAGTTAAGACACGACTGAGTGACTAGCACACATATACAAAAATAAATTCAAAATAGATAAAAGACCTAAATGTAAGATTGGATATCATAAAACTCCTAGAGGAAAACATAGGCAGAACACTCTTTGTCTTAAGTCACAATATTTGGGAGAGGGGGTCTGTCTCCTAGAGTAATGGAAATAAAAAGAAAAACAAACAAATGGGACCTAATTATATTTAAAGGCTTTTGCACAGCAAAGGTAAATCATAAACAAAACAAAAAGTCAACTTATGGACTGGGAGAAAATGTTTGCAAACAATGCTACTGACAAGGGATTAGTTTCCAAACATACAAACGGCTCATACAGATTTAATATATATAAACTGAACAACTCAATTAAAAAGTGGGAAGAAGATCTAAATACACATTTCTTCAAAGAAGACATACAAATGGGCAACGGCACTTGAAATGATGCTCAGTATCACTAATTATTAGAGAAATGAATAGAAAAAACTACAGTGAGGCATCACCTCACACAGTCAGAATGGCTATCATTAAAAATCTACAAATAATAAATACTGTGAAGAATGTGGAGAGAAAGGAGCTCTCCTACACTGTTGGTGGAAATGTAAACTGGTGTAGCCACTGTGGAGAACAGTACAGAGGTCCCTTAAAAAGCTAAAATAAGAGTTATCATATAATCCTGCAATTCCACTCCTGGCTATATATCCACATAAAACCAATTTGAAAAGACATGCACCCTAATGTTCATAGTCAAGACATGGAAGCAATCTAAATGCTCATCCACAGATAAATGGATAAAGAAATAGTGTGTATGTGTGTATGTGTGTGTGTGTGTGTGTATATATATACACACAGAGATGATGCCATTCGCATCATTTGCAACATGAATCGATCTAGAGATTATTACCTTAAGTGAAGTACGTCATTCAGAGAGATATATCTCTGAGATATATAATATCACTTATAAAGA
The DNA here is from genome assembly GCA_006408695.1 of Aepyceros melampus. NCBI lineage: Eukaryota > Metazoa > Chordata > Mammalia > Artiodactyla > Bovidae > Aepyceros > Aepyceros melampus. The sequence continues at coordinate 93,835 of SJXQ01009178.1, forward strand.
TACTGCTCTAAAATGACACAAATGAACTTATTTACAAACAGAAATAAACTCAAAGACATAGAAAACAAATATATGATTATCAAAGAGGATAGCCGGTCGGGGGAGAGATAAATTAGGAGTTTGGGATTAATATATATACACTACTATATATAAAATAGGTAATCAACAAAGAGTTACTATATAGCTCAGAAAATGCTACTCACTATCTTGTAAAATACTGGAAAAGAATCTGAAGAAGAACACACACACGTATATCTGAATATATATGTAAACATATAAAGAATCACTGTGCTGTGCACTTGTGAACAACAGAACATTGCATATTAACTAAAAGTAAAAAAATTTTTAAACTGGGAAAAGATTTGAATAGATATTTCTCCAAAGATGATGTATGAACTGCTAATATGCATATGAAAAGATGCTCAACACCACTAATTATCAGAAAAATGCAAATCAAAACTACAATGAGATATCACCTCACACCCATAACTGGTTACTATCAAAAAATCAAGTGCTGATGAGAATGTAGAAAAACTGGAATTCTTACATGGTCTTGGTAGGACGGTAGAATAGTGCAACCAGTATGGAAAAGAGAAAAAATTTCCTCAGAAAATTAAAAATAAAAGTACCATAGAATCCATCAATCTCCCTTCTGAGTATATATCCAAAAGAACTGAAAGCAGGGTCTTGAAGAGATACATGCACATCCATGTTCACAGTAGTGTTATTCATAACAGTCAAGAATGGAAGTGTTCCAAATGTCCATCAACAGATGAATGGATTAACAAATGGGGTGTATATATCTAAATACTATCACATGGCACAACATGGACAGACCTTGAGGACATTAAGCTAAGTGAAATAAGCCAGCCATAAAAAGACAAATGCTGCTGACTCAACTTATATACCATACCTAAAGTAGTCAAATTCTTAGAAATAGAAAGTAAAATGGTGGTTACCAGGGGCTGGGATGAGGAGGGAAAAGGGAATTGTTTCATGGGTAAAGAGTTTCAGATATCCTGTATGAGAAAATTTTGGAGATATGTTTCACAACAATGTGAAGGTACTTAATGTCACTTAATTGCAGTGATAATTTGTTAATTTAATTAACTTAATGATGTTAAGATGGTAAATTTTATGTTTTTTACTACAATAATTTTTAAAGAAGGAATGAGATACGGATACATGTTACAACATTGATAAACTTTGAAAATATTATGCTAGGTAGAAAACACCAGTAATAAAAGACCACATTTTATATAATCCCATTATTTGAAATGTTCAGAATAGGTAAACCTATAGAGATAGAAGTAGTTGAGTGGTTGCTTAAGACTGGATGGTGGACTAGGGCGACAGGAGGAGGATGATAGCTAAAGACGGTGGAGATTCTTTTTGAAGTGATAGTATGTTCTAAAACTGACGTGGTGATGGCTGTACATATCTGTGAATAAACTAAAAACCTTTGAACTATATAATTTATGTGGGTGAATTATATGGTATATGAATTGATTTCAATAAAGCTATTATTTTTTTAAAGGGCAAGAATAAGAGATTTTTAAAAGAATATTTTTCTCATTTTAACATATATAATTATATTAGAAGAGTCAAGAAAAGTCATATTTGAAGTACACATATACCATCTGGTCTTTATAGATCTTTGAAATATCTTGGAAAGAAAAATTAAACATTTCCTCTGGAAAGAAAGAACAGCTTCATGCTTAAGGTTATCAGCATAAATCTAACAACAGAAAATCGGCCAATTTTTATTTTGTGCTCATACTAAATATAAGGAATTTTATCTTTAAGGTAAATTAGATCTCTATTAGATTAGTTCTGTTTTTGGAGTTGATATCAAGTTAACTTACCAGCAGCATTTAAGTCTTTTCAAAGAGAAAAACATGTATTACCCCAAGTTTCTTTTTTCCCTAAAGGCCTAAGGCAAGGGAAAGGATTTGACAAGAAATATGCAATTGATTGGAAAATGGTAAGGGCTTCCAGTTAGCAGCAAATATAAGAGAACTGAAGGATAAATGTAAATACACATCAGCAAGTATATCAATATATATCAGTAGCATTCACAGATCAGGCAATGACTAGCTCTTCCAAGCAGTCAATATTCGATTTCATTCAATGTCTCACCAGATGATCGATTTGGGAACTTCCAGAGTATGTAGTAGTGCTGCAAAATACTTTATTACTTGGAGGTGTCTCTTGCTTACATTTAAATACTGTCATGGATCTTAAACCATCTCTTCTCTTTGCCCATAGGTGGAGCCGAAGTACTACTGTTGAATAAACGTCGGGCGTGTGGTTTCAGAAAAGCAGCAGGCAGCAGTAGACTAGATATTAATCATATGACTGGTTAGGTACTCAGGAAGACCGCTTGTGTGGGGGAGCTATTTTTACAGTTACACAATTGCGTAAAATTAACTCACTTAGAAAAAAAAATCAGACCTATAATGCTGGCTAAATCATCCCTATGTCACAAACAGGTAGGCTAATCTTCCTATTTCATACCTTCTTCGATGAAATTACTATATATTTTCACATACATATTTTTCTCTTTTAAAAAGTATTATAGATATATCTCATTTTAGGTCAGAAACAGGGAGAAGTACATATGTTTTGGTCAGTATTCTAAGAAGGATACTTCACTGCCTTAAACTGAGTTCAGTAAAACTTAAAGACTCCATCTCTAGAACTGCTTAAGTCTTTTGTGGAAATACAAAGAACTCAGGTCAGAAATGCCAAAGTCTTTGGTTATAAAGTCTTAAAAAAAAAAACCTAGGGCTTGTAAAATAATGCTAAGAAAGCAGAAGCCTTTCTATTCAAACCTTAGTTTTTTTCACTATTAACTGAAAGACATTGGGGATAACAAGGAATTCTAGAATATTTTAATCTGCTTTACAGCAGCTAGTACTGCACCAAGTATGAATTTATAATGTATTCACATCATGTATTTTATAAGCAAAGATGAATCATAAATGGTGGTGTGACAAATATTATCTCCATTGGTATTTCTCTTACAAAAAACCAAAGGAAGGTATGTTTAATTAGTAAAGCACTTGTTCCTTAAAGGTCTTGCTTGCAGATAGGAGTTAAAAATAGTAGATATAATAAAGGACAGCTCAGAGACAGAAGAAAATTCACCTGTAGTCAAAACACATTAAAATAAACAGTAAACTTTGCATATACATGCACTTCTAGGTTCTTATTTTAGAAGGATAATTTTCATACTGATTTGAGACATACTCTGCTGTAATTAAAAATTATAAGATGCTTAACTCCTTGGAAGAAAAGTTATGACCAACCTAGAAAGCATATTAAAAAGCAGAGACATTACTTTGCCAACAAAGGTCTGTCTAGTCAAGGCTATGGTTTTTCCAGTGGTCATGTATGGATGTGAGAGTTGGACTATAAAGAAAGCTGAGCACCGAAGAATTGATGCTTTTGAACTGTGGTGTTGGAGAAGACTCTTGAGAGTCCTTTGGATTGCCAGGAGATCCAACCAGTCCATCCCAAAGGAAATCAATCCTGAATATTCTCTGAAGGCTGATGTTAAAGCTGAAAGTCCAATACTTTGGCCACCTGATGTGAAGAACTGACTCATTTGAAAAGACCCTGATGCTGGGAAAGATTGAAGGCAGGAGGAGAAGGGGACGACAGAGGATGAGATGGTTTGGTGGCACCACCGACTCAATGGACATGAGTTTGAGTAAACTCAGTTGGTGATAGACAGGGAGGCTTGGCAACCTGCAGTCCATGGGGTCACAAAGAGTTGGACATGACTGAGTGAACTGAACTGAACTGAACTGCTGTAATGGAATGAACAGAGGACTAGGAGTAAAGAATCTTAGGTTCTAGCTGTTTTTAATCATAGCAAATTTTCTAAGAACATTATTAACCTCTTTGGTCCTAAGTTTCTTTGCCTTTAAAGTAAGAAAGACTACTTGATCTCCAAATCACTTTCTTTTTGTAAAATTATAAGTATTTCATATATTATACTGTTAACATTCCTTCACAGATTTACCCTATGTATATGACCTTGAGAGCATTACTTCCAAGCACTTCTGTATACATGATTTATTCTTAGTTTTCTGGGATTCTTGCTGAACCTTCGCAGAGATATAATAAGTAATTTTAGAGATCTCACAGTGGCAAATAGCCTCAAAGATTCATTGATTCCGGATCTCTCTTAGGAAATGTGCACATCTCTCTACAGGCTTCTGTAATTGTAGGTGTCAGTGTATTTGCAGAGGCAAAATATTTGGAATCCCCATCCGCATACTTTTCCTATTTAGTGATTGATAGATGAAATTGGATAGTTAGAGGTACACTCAGGCTGAAATCAGAATGAACTAAGAAGGTTTGTTCATTAAAATGCAAACATCCCTGGAAAAGATAACAGCTACAGTGAGAATGAGTTTCTAATCTTTTTCTGGGGAGAAATCTCTTATCTTCAGTAAGAGAATTATAGGCCATATCTGACTCACAATTCAATTTATAGTGATTCACATTTAGCTCAGTCAACTCTTTGTACCCACGTTGTTTATTAGAGCATTTATAACAGAGGAGATCAAATATGCCAGTCATTTCTATTAAAAACACATGAACAAAGTGCTATGCGGACGTGGAGGAAGAAAACTTAACTCAGCTGGTGAAATGGATGAGTGGACACCAGGAATGCCTTCATGGAGGAGTGAAAGTGAAAGTGAAGTTGCTCAGTCGTGTCCGACTGTTTGCGACCCCATGGGCTGTAGCCTAGCAGGCTTCTCAGTCCATGGGATTTTCCAGGCAAGAGTACTGGAGTGGGTTGCCATTTCCTTCTCCAGGGTATCTTCCCGACCCAGGGATTAAACCTGGGTCTCCCGCATTGTAGGCAGACGCTTTAGCCTCTGAGCCACCAGGAGGAGAGCTTCTTAAAATTTACTCTTAAAAAACATGTACTGGGAAAATGGGGAGATGTTGGCCAAAGGGTACAAACTTTCAATTATAAGATGAATAAGATCTGGGGATCTAACATAAAGCATGGTGACTATAGTTAATAATGCTGTACTGTATACCTGAAATTTGCTCAAACAGTAAATCTTAAGCATTCTTACCATACACACTCATACACAGTCGGTAACTATAAAGTGATGAATGTATTGATTAGCTTGACTGTGGTAACTATTTCACAATGTATATGTATATTCAACATGGTTGAATACCCTAAAGATATACACTTTTAACTTACTAATTATGCCTCAATAAAGTCAGACCAAAAAAAAAAAGAGTACATAGTGATTGAGCAGAGAAATAGGATAAAATTGTCCTAAGCAAGAGACAGTAGAGACAATGGCTTAGAGATAAGAGCATAAGAGGTAAGGAACAGCATGGTGAGTTTAGGGGAAAGCAAGTTCTGATAAGAAGGAACTGAAAAGTAGGAAGAAATTAGATTACAAAGGGCCTTATATGACATATCAAGGAGTTCTGACTTTAATCTGGAGTTGTGCGGAATACTACGGAAGAGCTATATGCAGGAATGTTAGTTAATATCAAACTCGCCATTTGAACAGATTACTTTGGAATCAAATTGGAAAATGGATGGGAAGATCTAATTGGGGAAGTGAAGGCTGTTAAAATAATCCAGGAAGATAATAATATAGACTTAAATTAAAATGAGAGAAGTGGGAATGGCAAAGAAAGGGTAGATTCAAGAGGACGTAGAGGAAATGAGTATTGTAGCGGTAAAGAAAATAAGTTTATCTTCTTCTTGGATAGACATTTCTCCAAAGAAAACATACAGATGGCTAACAAACACATGAAAAGATACTCAACATCACTCATTATCAGAGAAATGCAAATCAAAACCACAATGAGGTACCATTTCACACCAGTCAGAATGGCTGCAATCCAAAAGTCTACAAGCAATAAATGCTGGAGAGGGTGTGGAGAAAAGGGAACCCTCTTACACTGTTGGTGGGAATGCAAACTAGTACAGCCACTATGGAGAACAGTGTGGAGAGTCCTTAAAAACTGGAAATAGAACTGCCTTGTGACCCAGCAATCCCACTGCTGGGCATACACACTGAGGAAACCAGAATTGAAAGAGACATGTGTACCCCAATGTTCATCGCAGCACTGTTTATAATAAGCAGGACATGGAAGCAACCTAGATGCCCATCAGCAGATGAATGGACAAGAAAGCTGTGGTACATACATACAATGGAGTATTACTCAGTCATTAAAAAGAGTACATTTGAATCAGTTCTAGTGAGGTGGATGAAACTAGAGTTGATTATACAGAGTGAAGTAAGCCAGAAAGAAAAACACCAATACAGTATACTAACACATATATATGGAATTTAGAAAGATGGTAACAATAACCCTGTATGTGAGACAGCAAAAGAGACACAGATGTATAGAACAGACTTTTGGACTCTGTGGGAGAGGGAGAGGGTGGGATGATTAGGGAGAATGGCACTGAAACATGTATACTATTATGTATACACATGTATACTTATCATGTAAGAAACGAATTGCCAGTCTAGGTTTGATTCAGGAAATAGGATACTTGGGGCTGGTGCACCGGGATGACCCAGAGAGATGGTATGGGGAGGGAGGTGGGAGGGGGGTCAGGATTGGGAACTCATGTACATCCGTGGCAGATTCATGATGATGTATGGCAAAACCAATACAGTATTGTAAAGTAAAATGAAATAAAAGAAAAAAAAAAGAAAATAAGTTTAGAAACAGTGATGTTAAATTTAGTAGCAGTAGGTATACATCTATTGTATGATTTGGAACTCAGGCAAGGTCTGAGTAAAGATATAGATTTAGCAATCACTTAATAGGTGGTACTTGAAACAACTGGTATACGTGAGGTTATCTGAAATAATGTGTAAGATTTGAAACGGGCCAGAGACAAGCTGAAAAGAAAGTTCATATTCAAGGAATTGACAAAGGAAGAAACCAGTACAGGAAATAAGTGCCACATTGTTTATCTGTCTCTCTCCTATACTACACAGTGAGAACCATAGGGTGGGGTTTTATTTAATTCATCTTTGCATACCTGGACTTAACACAGGGCCTGGTATTTAGCAGATTTTTAATAGATACTTGTTGAATAAATTATATTCCTATATATGGTATTGTTTTCTACACACCTAACTAAAGTGCCTAGGAGGATTAATTATAATGCTCTTTTGCATTAAAAACCAAGTGTGATCCAGCTCAAAGGTTGAATGCAAACCTAACTATTATTTCTCATCATCATGGGTGGAAACACTTGACAAGAGTTAACCAGGCATGAAGAGTTTGCTTACTTATGAGTGACAACTGATCTGATGAACAAATGAAGGAGAAACAAACATATGACAGGAAAACTGAATCCATCTGACAGTGTTTTTTTTCCCTAGAGGAGAAATAGAAACAGCCATTTCCAGTTCTGTGTTTTTCCTTAAAAGTCCTGGAATTTCTGTCTAAATGTGACCTGGCATCACAGTGAGATTCTTTTAAGGACTGATGATAAGAGAAACTACCCTGATATTGCAAGAGGCCAGGTATGATTAACTTATTTTTATATAAAGCACTGTTAAATTTTTTCCAACTTAATTTTACGTTCATATTTTCTGAAGATGTCTTAGTACTGACATAACGACATAAAAATATCTAAGTATTTGTATATAATAACAGAAAGAAACCATTTCATTAAAATTGATTTCTGAAATCACACAGTTAATCTCTAATTCCCCACTTTAGTTTTACTATCTTTATTTCCTTTAATGAGGAATAAAACAGAAACAAAAGAATAGGTTTAAACCTAATGACATACATGTCTAAGAGGATGTAAGTCAAAGAAGTAGGATAGGTGTAAATTAAAGCAACTTTTGCCTAAGTAGGGCCAGAGACCAAAGAGCTAGCATTTGGCACTGAATATTTCACTAGCTTTAGGCCTTTTAACATAATTTTATATGCTATTACTTTCTATATTTTAATATTGGCAGAAGAGCATTATCATGTAGAAAGAGAAGAACGCTGAGCTTTTTTCTCTTTTGGCTGCGCCACACCACCTGGAAGATCTTAGCTGCCTGACAGGGACTGAAGCTGGGTCACCTGAGTGAAAGTGCTGAGTACTAGCCACTGACCTGCCAGGGAATTCCCAAGAATGTTAAGTCTTGAGTCTCAATTCCATTCCTTTTCTGCTGTTTTGAGTTTTCTTGTAGAAAAATTAGAGTGCTTGTATAGATGTTCTCTAATATCACTGAAATTTGACTATTTTATGATCTATGAATACAGTCATTTATTTGTAAAATCAATACTTCTGCATTGTTTTTATTTGTACAACAAAAGCAATTTAGAAACTACATTTTATTCAGATTGCACCTGAACTGGACTTTTAGAAAGGGAAGTAGCTGGTTAAAAACTGGAAACGCTGGGGAATACTACCTTTCCATTATCTTTCCACAAGCTGGTCTCAATGTGCTACTAAACTAAGAAAATGAGAGGATAGATGAAGCAGAAAAACTGAGCTCAGACTGGCTGCTCAGTGATCCACAGATAAATTAATTAATGTAGTATTTACATTTAAAAACATGATTTTCACAAATGAAAATAATTACCAGACACATTAGTTATCTCTCACTTCTATCAGAAAGGACATAAGGCAGACCACAGTCAATATCCTCCTCATTCATTGCTGACAGCTCTCTCTTGAGAATATTGATATTTTGATGAATAGGAGAAACACAGTTGAATTTTTCCTTTTTTTTAATGTAAAGGAAGCTTTATGAGTATTTTACTCTGTATACTGTTAGACTGATCTTAAGAGTTGAGTAGAAATAAGAAGTGAAAAGAAAGATGGTAATAACTGTGATAAATGGTTAATAACATTTCTTTTTCAGGAAAACTGTGTATTAGTGTTAGAGTAATCTTGTTTGGAAAAGAATGAAAATAAAAGGCAATGGGCAAATATAACAGTACCTCGGTAGTTGATGATTTCTGTCCCAAGCACCGGAGTCATCTCCAGGACTGTGATAAAGGCTTTGTCCATAGATGTTAGAGGAAAAGGAGACATACGGTGTCTTCTAGCCACCTTGGTGATATCAACAGCACTGTGACCTAAACAGGAAGATAAGTAACTAAGAATATGAGCTGAAACCTGATTAAAAAGTGGGAACAGCTTATAAACAACAGTAATTCTCAGTCTTCATTTCATATGTCTAGAAATGAAGATTACAAGGGGAAATTTTTTCTACTGCTCCCCAAATATAGCCTGCTTTGGCAGAACATTAAATTGTTAGTAATTTTATATCATGTAGCAAAAGCTGGTGAAGTTTAATGATGATACTGGCTAGTTCTTTCTCAGTGCTTACTATGTGTCATAGCACTATTCTAATTAAGTTTCACAACAACCTAAAGGGAGGTATCATTATTATCCTTATTTACAGATGAGGAAAATGAGGTTTACATATCTTGGCCTAAATCGCAAAGATAGAAAACAAAGAGCTAGGATTCAAACCTAGGTAGCCATGCTTTAGAGTCCATGTCCTTAGTTAGTATACTGAACTTTTACTACTCAATGAGCCAGTTAGTGAAAAGAAATATACAAGCTTAAATTTATTTAGAATTTCATAGGAAATTCTTTCTTCTAAAAAAAGTCATAGAAAAATATTAGTTATGTACTCCCAATGCAACCCTATCAGTGTCACGGCACTCATATTACCCATATACTAAAACTTCTAATTTTATATCTTCAATCCCAACCTCTACCTTCACCTTGAGGTTTATATGTCATCCAAACAGTTGGTGGATAAGAGTATATATCTACAAATGTACAAATCATCAAACATGCACTTGAGTGTGCGGCAGGCAACTCAAACCTAGCATGTTCAAAATCAAACTTTTGATTCCCCATCCTCCTAACCTACCTACACGATATCTTATTCTTTTGCAATTGCTATCTCAGTAAATAGAAACTCCATTCATTAAGTTATTAATCCAAAACCTTGGTGCCATCATTGATTTTTATATTATTATCAGAACCATATCTAAACTACCATTAAAATGTCTCTAAATCCCATCATTACTCACCATTTCTGTAATTACTACAATAGTTGGAACCATCATTTATTTCCCGGGAAACTGAAGAGGGTCCTAACTGGTCTCCCTGCTTCTATCCTTGTCCCATTATAATTTATTCTCCACACAGCAGTTACAATAGTCCTTTTAAACTGTAAGGTGAATTGTATTCATCTCTGCTCACAAACCTCCAATGACTTTCCAATTCACTCAGAGTAAAGTCTTTGTTATGGTCTACAAAGCCCAACATATAGTCTACACTGTTCTTCTATCATTTCACTGTTGTTCAATGTGCTGTGGGCATACTGATTCCTCCCCTGAGAAAGCCAAGTATGTTTCTCTTTAGGGTCTGCATACTTGCCATTTCCTCTACTTGGACATTCTTCCCCAGATATTATGGTTCCATTCATCCCTCATTTCTTTCAGGTCTTTGCTAAAATATCACTTCATCAGAGGCCTTTGCTAGACATCCTATAAAGAATATTACCTACTATCACTCTTTATTCTCTTTACCTATTTTATTTTTCGTTGTGGAAAAAATATATATACACATGAATGGATATTCATATCTATATACTTATATATTTATAATCTTATAATGTAAGCCTGGGATTTCTTTGGAAGGAATGATGCTAAAGCTGAAATCCAGTACTTTGGCCACCTCATGCGAAGAGTTGATTCATTGGAAAAAACTATGATGCTGGGAGGGATTGGGGGCAGGTGGAGAAGGGGACTACCGAGGATGAGATGGCTAGATGGCATCACTGACGCGATGGATACAACTCTGAGTGAACTCCGGGAGTTGGTGATGGACAGGGAGGCCTGGCGTTCTGCAATTCATGGGGTCGCAAAGAGTCGGACACGACTAAGTGACTGAACTGAACTGAACTGAATGTAAGCTTCATGACAGCAGCAACTTTGTCTTTTTTAGTCAGTGTTGTTATCCTCAATACCTGGAACAGTACCTGGTACATACTAGACAATAGTTTTTGAATTAATGAATGTATCATTTAATGACAGAAAGGGACTTCTTAGAGTATAATGTCTTCATGCATAAGTATACCTGGCCTTTTCTTTGAAATCTTAAAAGTCTATACCTCAAAGGATTAACATAAAAGGAGTAACTGCAAACACTGTTGCTTGGCTATCCTAACTAATATCCACAATTCACTTCTTCCACAGCTGCCTTTCACCTAAGACTGGCCATATAATATGTTTATAGCCACCTAAGTTCTCACCAGCAAGATGTAGGAAGTAGTCCCTGGGCAGGCTTCCTACTACAAATAAAAAGATAAAGGGGTAAAACTTTAAGAGGAGAACATGACTAGCTACTGAGAGGTGCTATAGTCATTTTCAACTATGAGACTAGAAACCCATAAAGTATGAGAAACAAGGAAAGGAAAAGAGCCAGAATCCTTGATGACAGTGTTGAGCTACTGTACAAACCCTGGACTGCCTGCCTCCAGACTTTTGATATGTGAGACAAATAAGCTCCTATTTCTTAAGGGGGCAACAGAGGATGAGACAGTTCGATGGCATCACAGACTTAATGGACACACTGCTGCTGCTGCTGCTGCTGCTGCTGCTAAGTCACTTCAGTCGTGTCTGACTCTGTGTGACCCCAGAGACGGCAGCCCACCAGGCTCCCCTGTTCCTGGGATTCTCCGGCAAGAACACTGGAGTGGGCTGCCACTTCCTTCTCCAGTGCATGAAAGTGAAAGGTGAAAGTGAAGTTGCTCAGTCGTGTCCGACTCTTAGCGACCCCATGGACTACAGCCTACCAGGCTCTTCTGTCCATAGGATTTTCAAGGCAAGAGTACTGGTGTGGGGTGCCATTGCCTTCTCCATGAATTTGACCAAATTCTGGGACATAGTGAAGGAGAGGGAAGGCTGGCATGCTGCAGTTCATGGGGTCACAAAGAGTTGGAAACGACTGAGTGACTGAACAACAATGACTATATATATCCCTCAGAAGTCTGTAAGCTCCTGGTCATTGGAATTTATTTAATTTAGTCCTCCCATCCCACCTCCAGAAGCTACTTCAGACATATTCACTGAACTTACAGGTACTGTCCCATACTTTTCATTCTAAGACAAATGACATTGTCATAAGTAGTCAAAGAAAAGACATACAATATACTTATTTCTCATCCATGGGCAATCATGAAATTACAAATTTTTTTAACTTTAAGGACCTTAGAGATTATTTAGTGCTAAATATGAAAAAATTTTCTACTTCAAGGTGAATACTTAGAGAAGGATTTTGTGTGATTAATCATTTACCTATAATTGAACTGTAAATTTATTCACAACTTTCACTGAAGTCTTTGTTTTGTCATTAAATATCAATACATATTGTCACAACCAGTATAATTAAAAAACATGATAGATGCTTCTGCATTTTATTCAGATTTATAGATCTCAGATCTGGTTTTTTCTAAGATATTCTTTACTCTCTTTATGGTGAAAATTATGTATAATCTTATAAAAGCTTTTTTTTTTAAGTTTGGTTTCTGAAGGAAAAATTACACTTTTTAACTGTACAGAGGTTATTTGTTGAATGTGCTTTGTAATGGAATTTTTCTTATTAGAAACCAAGTTTGATTATCAGTGATACACACATCCATTCAACAAATATTTACTGAGTATATTTTATGAGCCAGGCACAGTTATGTACTCAGTCTACACGACTAAGATACAACCTGCAATGAAGAATATTTCAGTTCAACAGAAAGGAGAGGTATGCAAATAAATAAAAAAATAAAGGCAGGAGGATACCAAACCACCTGATTGTTCTCTAGCGATTGGTATTTTTTAATTAAAAACTGCATACCAATTTCCATCAACTGGAAAAATATTTCCTGTCTTTATAATAATTTTGTACTTGCTTTTATTTTTCTATGGCATGTACCATTTTCTACCTTATGGTGTAGACATTTAAGTATTTGCCCTGCCAATGTTAGCTTATCATAAACTCTTTGAAGGCAGAACCTGTATCTCATTAATCTGTGCATCTTTTGCCACTTTTAGAGTTATGCTTTCCTTATAGTAGATATTGAATAAATACTTGAGGTATGAATGAATGGGGCTTCCCTAGTGGCTCAGTAAAGAATCTGCCTGCAGTGCACAAGACCCAGGTTCGATCCCTGGGTTGGGAATATCCCCTGGAGAAGGGAATGGTTACCCACTCCAGTATTCTTGCTTAGATAATTCCATGGACAGAGGAGCCTGATGGGCTGCAGAGAGTTGGACGTGACTAAGCACCTAACCCTTTTCATGAATGAATAAGACATCCTCAAGGGAGAAACAGAGTGTTGCTTCCTTTCTGCCCTGTGCTTCTCTAAGACCTGTATTTGTCAATTTTCTTTCACAAAGTGACTGCGTCACTAGATACATAATCCAAACTTTGATGCTGATGAGTTAACACTTGCCCCTCACTAAACTGTTTGCGTGTCATCAGAGCAGACTTCTGGATAAAATAACTGAAAAAAAAGTCTCAAAGGAGAAGTACTTTAATTCTCTGGCACATCAGCAAGTGTGTGCATGTGTTCTCAGCAAGTGTTTACTGAGCAACTTCCATGTGCCAAGAGGCTTCTTCCCACTCAAGACCCACCCAAGATCGCACAGTGGAAATAATCAGCTACTTCACCAGTAAAGAAGGGTTAACTTGGTTGTGTAAATATGAGAAAAGTAGTATTTGTGGCTTACTGCTAGATAAAAATATTAAATTAATGAAGTAATAGTTGTGCTTTTAAAAATTGCAGTGTGGTTAATTTACAATGTTTTGTTAGTTTACAGCAAAGAAGCAAAGAATATATATATATGTGTGTGTGTGTGTGTATATATATATGTTCTTTTTAAGATTCTTTCCCATTAAAGGTTATTACAAGATATTGAGTATAGCTCCCTGTGTCATACAGCAGATCCTTGTAAAAACTACCTATTTTATATATAGTAGTGTGTATATGTTAGTCCCAAACTTCCAATTTAGTTCTGCTTCAACTATTCCTTTTGGTAACCATAAATTTGTTTTCTATGACTGTGAATCTATTTCTGTTTTGTAAATAAGTTCATTTGTATTAATATTTAAACAAAGTTCATTTGTATTAGATTCCAGAAATAAGTGATATCATATGATATTTGTTTTTTCTGGATTACTTCACTTAGTATAATCATCTTTAGGTCAATCCATGTTGCTGCAAATAGGATTTCATTCTTTTTTATGGCTGAGTAGTAGTTGATTGTTATACATATATATATGACTCTTTGCAACCCCATGGACTATAGCCTACCAGGTTCCTCCATCCATGGGATTTTCCAGGCAAGAGTACTGGTGGGTTGCCAGTGTGTGTATATATATATATATGTATATTTTATATATATACATAATATACATATATATAACACACACACACACACACACACACACACACACACATATACACACAATGTCTTTATCCATTTCTCTGTAGATGGACATTTAGATTGCTTTCATGTCTTGGCTATTGTAAATAGTGCTGCAATGAACATTGGGATGCATGTATCTTTTTGAATTAAGAGTTTTGTCCAGCTATATGCCCAGCAGTGGGAATGCAGGGTCATACGGTACCTTTTATTTTTAGTTTTTAAAGTCACCTCCATACTGTTCTCCACAGCAGCTGCACCATCTACATTCCTATGAACAGTATAGGGGGTTCCTTTTTCACCCTCTCCAGCGTTATTTGTAGACTTTTAATAATGGCCATTCTGACTGGTGTGAGGTGAGACCTCACTGTAGTTTTGATTTGAATTTCTCTAAATGGATGCTCTTTTTTGCATAAACGGAATTACTAAATAACATTAACATACTTAGTTCTGTTGTATCCCTCTCCACATGCAGGAAGTCTATGTGTTATGTAAGATTCCATTTAGCAAAAAACTGTAGCTAAAATAAGTTTAAAAACTATCAACCTAGGTGATTCAGTATTCTCATTTTCAGATCGAAAGTGGACAAACCATGCTCGAGGGTCAGCCCCAGGGACACACACAGAGAGGAACTGGCAGCTGCAGGTACAGGCTGAGCAAGTACAGCATCACCAGTTAGCTGAGGGGCTCAAATGAAGGCCTCTCATGGGCTGGCACGGGGCGGCTCATTTATTAGAAGGCGTACATTTCCAAAATAAAGCTGGTAAGCAAATACTTGTTTGGTTTCCATTAAAAACATAATTTCAGCTATTTTCTGATGCTGATACCAGTGATTTATAAGAAGCATTAAACTGAAAGCTTCACAAAATTTAAGAATATTTATCTCTGATTTTTCTTATTTCGTAAGTTACAACCGCAAAGTACCTCTACCTGTCCAGGACTATTGTCGAACTCAGTCAGACAGAAAAAGGATCAAGAAATGTTCTATTCCAAACCTTATCCTCTTCTTGATTTTGAGCTCAAATAGAAATCTGATAGAAGAGAAAAAATTTAAGAAAAACAGTATGCACTTTTGTCTCTCTCTTATACCAGATGAGTTAATACAGCCTAGCAGGCAGTTTTCATTGAGTGGTCCATAAAATCCATTTACCTAGAAGTAGGAAATGAAGGAAAGAACAAATGTTAAAGAGTAAGAAGGTTATAACAAAAGAAAGTCTGGGTTTTGGACAGTGAGTTCAGTTCAGTTCAGTTGCTCAGTCGTGTCCGACTCTGCGACAGAGAAGCTATCCAAAATTTGGATAAAACTTTTCCTACAAAACAAAAGCTATTTCACAGCCATAAATATATTCTATGGCTACCTTATAAATGAACACTAATAGTCACAAAGAAAATGTAAAGGTACTAGGCTCCATTCAATTTATGTAAACTATAAAATAAAATAAAACTAACAAATGTGAAAATGTGTCCTGAGAAGATTATACCATTCAAAGAAATATTTATTTAAGCTTATTCAAAGAAATATTTATTTAAAGTTATAATAGTAAAATTTTCTGGTGACGTATGGTAATGACACAGACTAGCTACTCTGACAAAAAATAAACTACGAGGTAGTTTAGGATATGGGATCCTTATATGGGAGTAGGGGTGGTGGTGGGTAAAGGAAGTCTAGACATTTTCCCTACTCATAAATGTCCAAACTAAGCAAAGAGTAACAGGCTGAATTTTTATAACACCTACACTGATGGCATTCTTATATGAGGGGTTTAATTTTATGAAGTAGATTTGTGGGATTAAAGCAATTCTAAATTAGCACAGATTGATGATCTAGAGGTTTCTCTAATAAGCTTAGGCTTCCATTAGTAAAATTTAACTTGTCTCATTTATATTTTTCTCATGTATAGGTTCAGAATTGCGGATGATTATATGTGAGTTCAGAATCTGCAGATAAAGTACTTAAAATATTACTGAGATTTTTCTATCTTGCATGCAGCACTTATAATCACTAAAAAGACAATATATGATGTTCACTCAGGATTGCCATCATCAAAGACATGTTTAAATACTAACGGCAATGTCTGTGTTGTACAAGGCCTTTAAAGGGACAAAAAAGTACAAACGGATTCCTTTCTATTGAGTAAACTAAGGTCTTTGTTATACAGCAGTAACATTTTTCTTATGGCATAGCCATATTAAATGAAACTGTTTATACCAGTGGAATGACTTTTTCCCATTTCAAATGCATCCTTTTTAATCTGCCAATTCTTAATATACAATGTTTCACCTTGGCTTGAAAATCCATTTTTTAAATTAGAAGTAAGTGAAGAGAAGATGCTTTCAGGTGACAGAACAGAATCTAATAGAAACAAGATGTTATGCAAGTTCTTCTTGATTAAATTCAAAACCTCAAGAGGAAACTTTATTCTTCAGAACAATCAGTAAAAGAGTTCCCAAACTACCCAAAGTGTAAATCATTATTCATTCTTTAGATACAGAAAATCTCAAGGGAGAGACTTGGTCTGCCCTATTAATATTACTGCCTCTGTTTCCCATGGTATCTGCAGCTTCGGTTTCTTGTATTTCTATTTCCTGGTTCTTTCTGAACACAAACCACCTAAGATAATGAATAGCTTTCCTAGGAAGCTTAAAAAGCAAAGATGATAGTAATTTTTTCAGGTTAAATAACTAGGGCATTTGGTAATTCAAAGAATATGTGGCTCAGATATACAAAAAGCATTTAGTCTTTTATATAAATCTCAAATTAAGAGGAATCAGGTCCAAACCTCTAGGGAAACACTGACAATGATAGTGTTTGCAGGCTCAGGTCTACAGGGAACTCTGTATATCTGAAAATAAATTTCTTATATTGCTTTCAGTTTAATACTCTTTCTACCTGTTTATTCAAGATAATGAGCCTCAGAATATTGGGTTGGCCAAAAAGTTCCTTCTTTTTAGACCGCTGTTATGAAAACCCAGTGGAACTTTTTAGCCAACCCAATATTTCTGATAAAACCTAAAAATTATGAGGGAAAGGATTGTGTTAATTTGTATAAGAAATATTAAAATAAAGTACCCCTGGAATTTATGGGCCTCAAGATACAAAACAAGGCATTGTCACCAAATGTTTACCCTAAAATTTTTATCAATGGTTCACTATCATTGCCAGGATAAAATTCAAATTCTTTAGAATAGTATACGAAACCTTTCTTGCTTCCTTTTCAGTTATCACACATTCCTCCATCATTCAGAAAATTAATAATATTGTAGATATTGGGATACACTACACTATTTCATATTTTTCTACTCTTGTATGTTTTCTCTGCACAGAGTAAGTTTTCTCTCATCTTTTTGTGTTCGTGGGAAATTATTCTTCTTTTACAACTTTCTTTGGTAAGCAATATTCAAATAGTGATGAGAACATATGTCAAAGGATCTCAGAGTCAATATGAAAAGGTTCCCATTAGTCAAACCTGGGACAACTTAAGCATCAAAATAAATTAGGATAGTAACAGATAATCTATTTAATAAAACGATCCATAGAAAATTAAAATCCATGAGTATATAATAGTATGAGGTAATGATTAAATAAAATCCTTCATTACAGCAGAATGACAACTGATAAATGAAGAGAAAGAATTAGAAAGTCACCACTTGGCAACTATCATAGTAGTAAATGGCTCTAATAGTAATAACTGGTTTGGGCTTCCTTGGTGGCCCAGATGGTAAAGAATCCGCCTCCAATGTGGGAGACCTGGGTTCAATCCCTGGGTCAGGAAGATCCCCTGGAGGAGGGCTTGGCAGCCCACTCTAGTGTTCTTGCCTGGAGAATCCCATGGACAGAGCAGCCTGGCAGGCTATAGTCCATGGGGTGCAAAGAATCGGACACGACTGAGCGACACAGCACAGTATGATAATTGGTTTATAGTAATAACTGGTGTAAAAATCATCAATGGATACTAAGACTAGAAGATGAAAATCTCAAGAAAAACAATATATTTATATAGTCTCAACAAATCTCCCCACAAGATTCTTATTAATCACAATAGTGATTTTATAGTGGAGAAATCTGGCAGATATTACCTAACCAAATGATCAAAGTTAAAATCACCAGTAATGACCTCATGAAATTCCTAAGGATGTACTAAGAAGGACATGAAGTCACATATGAGGTATTACTGTCAGAGATGCATAACCTGAACCAAACTATCAGGAGACATCAGAAAAGTCTAAATTTGAGGAACATGCTACAAAATAACTCTCCCACACTCTAAAAATGTCAAGGTCATGAAAGACAGAGAAAAACTGAGGAACTGTTCCAGACAGAATAGCCTAAAGACACAGACAAAGTAATGCATGATTCTGGAATGGATCCCAGATCAGAAGAAGAGAATGTTATTTTCCCTTTGGCTACAAAGAACATATTAGAAAACCTGGAAAAGTGTAATTTGAATAAGATTACATAATAGTATTATGGCAAGGTTCATTTCCTGATTTTGATAATTATATTGTGCTTAAGAATATTATTTTCTTTTTTAAAATTTTCTTCCATTTTTAAAAAAGGACATATACATTTGAAGCATTAGGGGCATCATGTCTGCAATTTACTCATAAGCAGTTCAGGAAAATATGTATATTAATATGTAGAGAGAAATGGCAAAGTAAATGTAGCAAAATGGTTACCACTTGTGGGAAACTGGGTGAAAGAAACAGGAATTGTTTGTACTATTTCTTGCAGATTTTTTAAAGCTTGAAATTATTTTAAAATTTACAAAATTGAAGAAGTTTTTTAATGGTCCACCTTTTATGGAGCAATGCATGAACATTCCATTTTTTCCTACACTGAGGCATTCTAAATACTTTATCTCAGAATTTCACTGCATATTGTATTCATTACATATCTTACAGTAATTATACTTTTTTATATACCTGTCTGCTTTCTTAATTAGATTATCAACTCTTTGAGAAAGAAAAAGATATTTTAAGCCAAGGCCCAACGATACTGTGTACATGTGGTCACACAGAAATTTCTGGTGAATGAGTTTCTAAATGTTTGATTTCAATCAGTCTAGAATATATAGATTGCCAAAGAAGATGGGCTGTAGCGATGTATACTACACACAATTTCAAACTCTATTCTGTTCATTAATTCAATGTTCTTCTTAGGAGAATGACTTTTTAAAAAATAATTTATTTAATTGGAGGCTAATTACAATATTATATTGGTTTTGCCATATATCAACATGAATCCACCACGGGTGCACACGTGTTCCCCATACTAAACCCCCTTCCCAACTCCTGCCCCATACCATCCCTCTGGGTCATCCCGGTGTACCAGCCCCAAGCATCTTGTAACCTGCCATCGAACCTGGACTGGAGATTCGTTCCTTATATGATATTATACATGTTTCAGTGCCATTCTCCCAAATCCTCCCACCCTCTCCTCTCCCACAGAGTCCAAAAGACTGTTCTATACATCTGTGTCTCTTTTGCTGTCTCACATACAGGGTTATTGTTACCATCTTTCTAAATTCCATATATATGTGTTAGTATACTGTATTGGTCTTTTTCTTTCTGGCTTACTTCACTTTGTATAATAGGCTCCAGTTTCATCCACCTCACTAGAACTGATTCAAATGTACTCTTTTTAATGGCTGAGTAATACTCCATTGTGTATATGTACCACAGCTTTCTTGTCTATTCATCTGCTGATGGGCATCTAGGTTGCTTCCAGGTCCTGCTTATTACAAACAGTGTTGCGATGAACACTGGGGTACACATGTCTCTTTCAATTCTGGTTTCCTCAGTGTATATGCCCAGCAGTGGATTGCTGGGTCACAAGGCAGTTCTATTTCCAGTTTTTTAAGGACTCTCCACACTGTTTTCCATAGTGGCTGTACTAGTTTGCATTCCCACCAACAGTGTAAGAGGGTTCCCTTTTCTCCACACCCTCTCCAGCATTGATTGCTTGTAGACTTTTGGATCACAGCCATTCTGACTGGCATGAAATGGTACCTCATTGTGGTTTTGATTTGCATTTCTCTGATAATGAGTGATGTTGAGTATCTTTTCATGTGTTTGTTAGCTATCTGTATGGAGAATGACTCCTTTTTCAAAGACAGCTGTAAAGTAAACATTTGTTAGCAATGGAGTGAAGCCTGGGTTTTCCTCTCTTTACCTTTTTGTTAAAAGGTAGTGAGTTACTGTGGTGGGGAAAAGAAAAAGAATAATAAAAATAATATGGTAATTGTCACTTTTAGCTAAGGTCAAGTAATCAGGGAAATGGGAAAAAAGCTAATGCATGTACTACCAAGCTAGAAGATAAAATGAGAACACTGTAAACAACACTGTAAGTAAATCCTTATCAGTTATTTCTGAGATCAAGAGGGTTACCTATAGAAAAATTATAAAGCCAAAAGGAGGAAAAGTAATCCACTTCCTATGATCAGGTGTGAACTGTCTTAGCACTGTCTTCCTTTGGCTTTTATTTTAAATTTGTCACATACAGGTAAGTTAAATATACAAAATTAACTGGTGGAGAGCTGCCATAACAGGGTAGAGATGGAAGTGAAGAAAAGAGTATTAGCAGACATAGTGATTAAAAAGAGTAGCTAAAGTAACACTAGAAAAAGGATAAAATTACTTTGAAAGTGAAAGTGAAGTTGTTCAGTCATGTCCGACTCTTTGCAACCCCATGGACTGTAGCCCACCAGGCTCCTCCATCTATGGGATTCTCCAGGCAAGAATACTGGAGTGGGGTGCCATAAAGAGCTTTAAATGTAGGAATCAAGTGTCAATATTCCTAACAAAGGAAGCAAAGTGTTTTGAGTTGAGGCGGCTTTAGATGATCAACAGTTCTTCATGACTGTCTTTATAGGTCTGGATTTCACAACAAAGTTTCTTAAGGACTGAGGGTTCTTAAGGAAGGTCTCAATTCAAAATCCCTGGTTCCTGCCCTTACTAGTGGCACTAATGCTTTATATACATTAAGAATTATGAGTTCTGATCATAGCCATTATGGTAGCTTTCAGCTTTAGACACAATTTTCCCCTTTTCTGCCCCCATCTTTCATCAGACCTTTTTATTTGCTTACACTATTGGTAATTACCTTTTGCTTTGCTGTTAACTCTGGTTCAGGAACGTAAATCTCAGAGCTTGATTTATATTTCCGATGGTTCATCCCTGTCTTGCTCTATGATTTCTGGTTTGGTGCACTTTGCATCTCTAAACACTAGCTCCCTTTGTGAGGTGGCTAGAAACCCCCTTTTAAACCTTGAGTAGTCAAAAAAGATGCACGGGGATAATCCAGAGAGAGTGTGTGGGGCGGGAGGGGGGAGGTGGGGGTCGGGATTGGGAGTTCATGTACACTCGTGGCTGATCCATGTCGATGTGTAGCAAAAAGAATACAGTATTGTAAAGCAAAACAAACTAAAAAAATAAAAATTAATTAAAAAAAAAAAAGGTAGCCAAGAATTCTCTTATTTCCCAAGAGCCTGTCAGGATAGTTTCAGATGTAGACACACACACACACACACATACACAAATGAACAAAGTCAGCTAGTCAGCTTCCATTTGGAATGTTTTCATTGTGTCAGTGTATTGAAATGCAAAGTTAAAATTTTGTTTTCTTCAGTACTGAAATGCAACGTTAGAATTTAGTTTTCTTTATTAGGTCCTTGTTCTAAACATTCCCTAGACAAAGGTAGAGAGAAAGTAATTTTTCCTTAGAAATCAAAAGCTATTAAATCTTTAAAAGTAGGATCTGACAAGTTCCTTTTAGACTTCTTTTAAAGTATTAACTAGTTAGTCTCTATAATGGCCTGAGAAAAAAGACCAAGAGAAGTTACAGTTATCTTTGCTATTAGAGAAATTTTATCAGCTCATAAAAGTCTCATTTCTCTTAATCTTTCTTTATAGTGCTGTTTCTTATATTATTAGGTATAAGCACAGAAGCTTCAACTTCCAGAATGCCTATCCTGTATGTTAGTTTCAACGATAGACTAATCAAAGGTAAACTTTGGTTCATATCTTGTAAGAGGTAAACACTATTAAACATGGTCTTTAGGTAGGTAGTAGTTGCTAATTTGTATGGCTGAGAAAGGAATTTTTAGAACAGGTAATCAGAGAATGAAGAAAATGTGAAGACTGAGTCAAGTGTCATTGGTGAAACAAAGCTAGTTTTTAAGGTATTTTGCACAATATGGAGATAGACTAAGCAGTTTACACTTATTGGGCACTTGATATGATCCAGGTCTTTCTATAGGCTTAAAAAGTAGGGTTAATTCACCATTAATTCTGCTGATATGAATGCTGTAGATTTAAAAACTATACATCATAGTATGATTATAGCTTAGAAATAAAGTACAATCCAATGTATAGGCTGGAATAAAATAATTATATATGTTAGTAGTAGTTATCTTTAAGTAACAGGATGAGTGGGGCTTCGCTGGTGGCTCAGCGGTAAAGAATCTACCTGCAATGCAAAGACACAGGACAGGCAGGTTTGATCCGGGTCAGGAAGATCCCTTGGAGGAGGGCATGGCAACCTACTCCAGTATTCTTGCCTGGAGAATCCCATGGATGGAGAAGCCTGGAGGGGTTACAATTCATTGAGTCGCAAACAGTCGAACTCGCCTGAAGCGACTGAGCTATGCATGCACGCACAGTAGGATGAGAGTGGATTTTTCCCTACTTTTATTATTCAGATTCTTGATTGCTACAACAACACTCAAAAAATTCAATAAATGCTATTTATTTTGAAATAATTATTTTCTTAGTCAACTCTAGTCAATATCTTCCAAACTCAAGGTCCAAATTCTAGGGTTCTAGGAAAATTTCTCAAAAGTATCTGATTTAATTGTGCTTTTAACCATTAAAAACTTTCTACTGTTCTAGGGACAAAGTTCAGACTGTCTAGAGTAATGTGCTCGGTCTTTCTTGGTCTGTTCTTTCTATTTAACTTCATCTCTTTGTTCTTACATATACCCTTATTCTGCTGCTGCTAAGCCGCTTCAGTCGTGTCCAACTCTGTGCGACCCCATAGACGGCAGTCCACCAGGCTTCGCCATCCCTGGGATTCTCCAGGCAAGAACACTGGAGTGGGTTGCCATTTCCTTCTCCAAGGGATGAAAGCAAAAAGTGAAAGTGAAGTCCTCAGTCATGTCCAACTCTTCGTGTCCCCTTGTACTGCAGCCTACCAGGCTCCTCTGTCCATGGGATTTTCCAGGCAAAAGTACTGGAGTGGGGTGCCATCGCTTAATAATTTCTAGTACACACTATGATTCTGTCACACATCTGACTCAATTGTCCTTTTCCTTCCAGTCCAACTAGCAAATAACTGTTTATCTTGTAAGACTCTGAAGAAAAGGTATAGATTATATCAACATATGGTACTGTAATTCATATGTTGCCCAAGTTATAAATTTGGAGTCATTCTTGACTTCCTTACCTTCCACATCCAGTTTCTAATCCTGTCAATTGTGATTCCTTAATATTTCAAAAATCTTGCTTTATTTTTCTATTACTGTTTTGTAACTTTCATTCAAAGTCTCATCAGATTCCTGGTTCTGCTCTCACCCTGACTCAATTCATTATCCACACAAGTAGTAGACATTATTTCAAAAGCTCCTAACTTATCTTGCTATTTCCATGTTTAAATTCCTTCATTGGCCTTCACAATAACGTCCAAACCCATTAGCATGGCAATTAGGTTCATCTGCAAAAAGAATATGGCCAATTGAAGGTCATGATCTGGTAACTTCTTCAGGACTCTTTTTCCCCTCATTACCTTCTTCCTCCTCCTCAAACTTTATCTCCTCCTCCTCTGCATGTCAAACTGCCTGGACAATTATAAGTTCTTCATAAATGTTAAATACCTGCATTATTATTATTTTTATAGAGTCATCACTTGAGATAAAAAGACCTAAATCCAGGAAGGGAGAGGGAACAGTTTGAACAAAGCAGCTGCGTTTGTTCCTCCTCATCACTCGCATTATTCCCTACTGTGCCCTGTGCCTCCAAGGGGCTAGTGTTCATGAAGAGGATCAAGGGTCTCTCTGTCCTTGAGGCTCCTGCTTGAGCTCAGCCAATAGAAGGTACTGGCAGGAGGCTGGTGAGCAGAAGAGTATGAAACTAAGGTATTTATTTCTTTGGCTTCCTGTTAGTGGAAGCTGAAACTAGAACAGCATCTAAAACCAGACTGTGGAGGCCTCTGAATGCTAGGCTTTGGAGTTTGAACTTTAACTCGTAAGGCAATTTACATAACTTTACCACGGAGGGCAATATTTTAAAGTTTCTATTTACATAACTTTACCATGGAGGCCAATATTTTAAAGTTTATAAGCATGGGTGTAGTGTCCATTAAGATTTCTTGTAGAAAACAAATTCTGCCACAGAGAGGTTAAAAAGATTAGCTCAAAGTCATATGTCTTAACAGATCAAATTTCCAGATATTTAGTATGGTGTGCTTCCTTCTATATTACACTAGGGGAACTTTCTTTGGTTCAACTTTATTTACTAAAAATGAACTGAATACTCTCTCTATATAAGGCCCTTATTAAACATTAGGGAGTGATGTCAAGGTAAACAGGATGAGATTCCATTTCCCACAGTCTCATGAACACACAAATCAGGCTGCGTTTTAAGGAAAAAGTAAAAAACAGACAAATAAAACCAACCCTGTAAATACTTATGCTTTAATGTAAAAACAAAATACTATGTATGAAGGGACTAACTGATTCTGATGGAACAAACTGCAAAACCTTACAGAGGAAGTAACAACTGATTTGAGCTTTAAACAATAAGAAAAAAGGAGGAACATTCAAAACAGAATGAACAAAAAAAGAGAGAAAGAACTTGTTGAGAATGAGAAACTGCCTAATATGGTTAGGGACTGGATGGAAAGGATGAAATATTAAGAAATAAAAGTGTCAATTCAGTTAAAAGGACAGATTTTGAAGATGCTAAGTACTGCAGTAAATGGAGAACCATTCAAAACTTTTTACAGAGAAGTGATACATAAAACTGTAATACTTCCCTGATGGTAGATTGGAAGGAAGAGAGATTGTAGACAGGCAGAGCAATTAGTATGCTACCGAAATCCTAAAGGTAAAAGACAATGAAGGCCAGAACTAATGCAACAGAAACTGGAGAAAGGATATTTAAAAGGGCCACAACAAACAGTTCTATGCATGACTGACTGTGCTTTGGGAAGAAGGTGAATACTATGGTCAGATTTCAACTTTGGTTATTAGGGTAGACAAGAGTGTCATTAACTAACAGAGCAACATAGAAACAATTGGGATGGAAGGGTACTAAATTTTGGTTACTGATGAGGGCAATGTGAGATGCCAGCAGGATATCATGGGGTGATTTCAGTATGCAACATCAAGGAGTGTCTGGAGTTTGGGAGAGAAGGTAAGCCTATATTTAGGCATCAGGAGAAGGTAATGGCAACCCACTCCAGTACTCTTGCCTGGAAAATCCCATGGACGGAGGGGCCTGGTAGGCTGCAGTCCATGGGTTGCAAGGAGTTGGATGCGACTGAGCGACTTCACTTCCAATTTACACTTTCATGCTTGGAGAAGGAAATGGCAACCCACTCCAGTGTTCTTGCCTGGAGAATCCCAGGGATGGGGGAGCCTGGTGGGCTGCCATCTAAGGGGTTGCACAGAGTTGGACACGACTGAAGCGACTTAGCAGCAGGAGCAGTATACAGCTGGTCAATCCAATAATATACATTTCTTTTTTTCTTTTACACTCAACAATTTGTAAGAGCTTCCTTGGTGGCTCAGATGGTAAAGCATCTGCCTGCAATGCAGGAGACCAGGGTTCAATCCCTGGGTTGGGAAGACCCCCAGGAGAAGGAAATGGCAACCCACTCCAGTACTCCTGCCTGGAAAATTCCATGGACTGAGGAGCCTGGTAGGCTACAGTCCACGGGGTCACAAAGAGTCAGACATGACTGAGCGACTTCACTTTCACTCTCAACAATTTATAAGTGTAAGTATAGTCTTGTTAACTGTATGCATATTGTTGTAAAATGGATGTCTAGAACATTTTCATCTTGTGTAACTGATATTTTGTGTGAATGGAATAATGAGTTCCTCTGATATTTCCTCCTTCCCCCAATCCCAGCACCTACCACAGTATTTTGTTTCTATTAGTTGATTACTGTAGATACCTCAGATAAGTCTAATCATGCAGTATCTGCCTTTTTGTGACTGGCTTATTTCATCTAACATGATGACACAAGGTTCATTCATGTTGTAGCATATGACAAATTTCCTTGTCTTTAAAGGCTCAGTAATATTCCACTGTATGTATATATTCATCCATCTGCTGATGAACATTTAGCCTGCTTCCATGTCCTGTCTACTGTGAATAATGCTGTGTTGAACATGGATGTGCAAATTTCTCTTTGAGACCTTGTTTTCAATTATTTATTCAGAGGTGGGATTGTTGGATCATGTGGTAGTTTTAATGCTAACTTTTTGAGGAATCTCCTTACATTTTTCCATAATAGCTGTACCTTTTTATAATCCTACTGGCAGTACACAAGGGCTCCAATTCCTCACATCCTCACCAACACTTATTATTTCGTTGTTTTGATAATGGTCATCCCTTGCGAAGAGTTGACTCATTGGAAAAGACTCTGATGCTGGGAGAGATTGGTGGCAGGAGGAGAAGGGGTCGACAGAGGATGAGATGGCTGGATGGCATCACCGACTTGATGGACGTGAGTCTGAGTGAACTCTGGGAGTTGGTGATGGACAGGGAGGCCTGGCGTGCTGAGATTCATGGGGTCACAAAGAGTCAGACACGACTGAGAGACACTGAACTGAATTGAATACATGTAGTTTTGATTTACATTTTCCTTAGAACTAGTGCTGTTGAGCATCTTTTCATGTGTTTGCATATCTTCTTTTGTGAAATGTCTCTACAAGTCCTTCACTCATTTTAAAATAATTTTTATTGTTGTGACTGAGTTGCAGGAATTCTTTTCATATTCTAGAAATTAACTCCTTATCTGATACATGGCAGGCAAATATTTTGTTCCATCCAATAGGTTGCCTTTTCATTCTACTGACTATGGCCTTTGCTGTATAGAAGTTTTAAAGTTTGACGTAGTGCCATTTGTTGTCAGTGCTTTAGTATATATCCAGGAAATCATTACTCACTCCAGTCTTGAGGCTTTCCCCTTATGTTTTCTTTTAGGAGTTTTATAGTTTCAGGTCTTACCTTTCAGTCTTCGGTACATTTTGAATTAATTTTTGTATATGTATAAGGGTCAGTCTTACTGTTTTGCATCAAGTTTCCCCAATATCATTTGTTGAAGAGATTATCTTTTTCCCATTGAATAGTTTTGGCACTTTTGTCAAAAATCATTTGACCATATATGAGAGGGTTTAGTTTGTTGTTATTTTTCTAGTCCTTTAAGATGTACAGTTAGGTTACTGATTTGAGATTTTTCTTTTTTAATGTAGGGTTTGCTGTAAGAAACCTCCCTATTATGACTGCTTTTACTGCATCTCATATGTTTTGGTGGTTTGTTTCATTTTCATTAGTCTAAAGATATTTCCGTTTCCTTGTGATTTCTTCTTTGACTCAATGGCTATTCAAAGTTTGTATAACTTCCACAGATTTGTGAATTTCCCAACTTCCCTATTCCTAGTTGGAGTATTTTGAGCTCTCTGAAATTCAATGTTCATTTCTTTTCTCAGCTTTGGGAAGTTTTCAGCCATTATTTTGTCAAATAAGCTCTATGTCCCTTTCTCTTTCTCTTCTTCTGAGACTCCCATGATGCATATATTCATCTGCTTGATGTAGTCCTAGAAATCCCTTAGGCTTTGTTTACTTGTCTTTACATTTTTGCTCTTCTGACTTGATAATTTCAAATGATCGTCTTTCAAGTTCGTTCTTCTGTTTGATTAGTCTGCTATTGAAAGAATCTAGCGAAATTTTCAATCCAGTTATTGTATTCTTTAGTTCCAGAATTTCTATTTGGTTCTTTTTAAGTTTCTCTTTGTTGATACTTCCACTTTGTTCATGAACTGTTTCCCTGATTTTGCATAGTTGTCTATCTGTATTCTCATGCAGACCATTTGGCTTCACAAGAAAAACAAAACAAAACCTTGAATTCCTTCTCAGGAAATTTATAGATCTCTGCGCCTTTGAGGTTGATTTCTGGAGATTTGTTTTATTCATTTGATTGGGCCATGTTTCCCTGTTTCTTCATATGCCTTGTGATTTTCTTGGTGGATAGGGCTGAGCTCTATGCATTTTAAAAACTAGCCACACCTCCCAGTCTTTATGGACGGGCTTTGTACAGGGAAAGATTTTCACCAATCAGCCTGGCAAGAGATTGGAGGCCTCTGAAACCTTTTTGGTGTGAGGCAGCCTCTCTTGGCTGTGTACACAACTTCCTGATCAGAGGTTGCCCGTTTCTTTTTCAGAAGTCCGTAATCTCTTATTCCTTCTGGTGTCTGCCTTCAGTGCTGCAGGTTTTCTGGTGTTGCACTGGCAAACCAACCTACTCTTTTATTCTTAGGCATCCAGTGTATGCTGGCTCAAGTGCTCTGAGTCAGGTAGACAGAAATCACTCCTTCATACAACAAAAAACCCAGATTGCAGGATACATGCTCACTCTTCTCCCTTCTACCCAAAGGAGAAACTGTGAATTGGGTGACTTCTCTCCTTTGTACTGAGCCATGCTGGGCTCTGCACCATTAAAGGCTCTCTGGTGTTGATGCAAGTTGCTCCTGCTCTCCCTTGCTTTCAGTGGCCTGTATGCACCAAAACTATACTGATTCCATTAACACTGCATCAAGCAAGACAGAAACCAGCTCCTTGGGCAATCTTGTGAAAAGCTGGAATGTTGGGTATACTCTTCTTTCTCCTTCTCTCTCCAGCGAGAGACTATAAGCCAGGGTAGAAGAGACCACAGGTAAAGTGAAAAGGCTCTTCTTACCCATTTTAACGCCCTGCTCTTGGCTTGTTCTTGGTTTTGCCCACATGTCGGTACTGCAACATCTTAAATAGTGTCTGGAGTTTTCATAAAAATATTTTTGTCCATATATTGTTAAGCTGGTATCTGTAGGTGAAACAAGGGTAGGAATTCCTATTCTGCAATCTATTAACAATGTTTTTAGCCAAACCAGATACAATATTGATAATGAAGGGATTAAAAAAGATTGGCTAAAAGTAATAAATGAGTCATAATTTTTCATAAAAAATAAAAATGTGATAATCTAGGAAAACAAGACAAATGATATCAAATTTAAATTGAAGGTAAATACTTCTTATGGAATTATTAGGCTTTACAAATGAAAAAGTATTTAAAAAATTGGTAAATAAACAATTTAAGAAATTGGTAAATAAATTGGAAATAAGATGAGAAAGTTGAGAGGGGAGGTGCTTATAAATAGTACCTCAAAAACATTTATGGAAGAGAATTACTAATTATGCTTAGATGTGTAAAGAAAAATTGAATAAGTGATGATAAGCAGTTGTTGTCTGATCTAGTAAGTGCCAACTATGGGGGTAAGGAATTAGTTTACAGAAGGAGAGAACTAAGAAAATTTTCTAAAAATAAGAACTGTAAGAAATTAACATACTTCTTCAAGAACTACTTGATAATTCTCTTTTCTGAGGAATATAAAGAAAAAGACAGCTTCATGTTTTTTTCTGGCAAGGTGCAGAAAATTATCTAGAAGATTTATCTATCTAAAATAGGGTTGAATGGTATTAAGACTAAAACCATAAAGTAATGAAATATATTCCAGGTAAGAGGTATTAATAGGTCCCAAATCTAGATGACAATAGTAAGAATGAGTGAAGGAATAAGAGCCAGAAAAACAGAAAATAATTTAAAGTTAAGAAGCAGTTAAGAAAAACAGCACTGATAAGAAGTGGTTAGCATTTCCGCTAACGTCTACTCTTTTCCTTCTCTGCGCCCCTTCTGATGTCTTACTCTGGATGTTTTGCTGTCCCTTGCCTCCTCTGCTTGCCCAAGGTTTACCTTTAATTTATCTATTCACTTAGCAATTCAACTCATTTATCAAGAGACAGTAATTGTGCTAGATCCTGGGAATACTGCTGGTGAACAAGATAGATGAGGTACT
The DNA here is from genome assembly GCA_006408695.1 of Aepyceros melampus. NCBI lineage: Eukaryota > Metazoa > Chordata > Mammalia > Artiodactyla > Bovidae > Aepyceros > Aepyceros melampus. Next base: position 124,416 of record SJXQ01009178.1, read on the forward strand.
GAAAGGAGCTTAGGATAGAATGGAAGAAAAAGTGAAGACAAAGAAACACCATACTGCAAACAGGCATGCCATAAGGTATGCGACCACAAGGCACAGTAGCTGAGATCTGAGAAGTGCCTCTTGGAGGAAGTACAGGGTAAGCAGAAGTTTTTCAGGGAAGGAGACGGGACGGCAACATTTTGAAAAGAGAGTACTATTTGCAAATTGAAAGTGTCATTTGGCTGGAGCACTGAATTCAAGGTGGGAATGGTAGAGGTAAAACAAGAGGTAAGCAGAAGCTAGACTGTAAACAATGTCAAGGATTTGGGACTCTGAGAACAGCAAGAAGCTATTAAAGAATGAATCACTACAAGAGTATGATAGGTTTAGATTTGTATTTGAGAAAGATAAAATTGGTTACAGGGAGAGGAATAAAAGATAAACACTGTAAAGATTTTTGGTTTGGACAACTAGGTAGATACTGATGTCACTTCTTGAGCAGACTGGGATTATAAATTTAGTTTTAGTCATGCCGAGTATGAGATACTTGTAGAATATTCAAGAATAGATCTACTAAAGTTTAGGGAAAATATAGGTTTACTGAAGCTTGGTGAGTGGGTGATCTTGCACATGCAGAATACAGAGTGGGAATGTAAGGTCTAAGGGAGAACTCTGAATACACTGATACTTAATGACTGGGCCCAAAGTAGGAGACTTCAGAGAAGCTGGAGAAAAAGGAAACAAATATTTTAAAGGAGAGAACAATACCAAGGATAATAATTGCTGACCTACCTTCCTTTAGCCTTTCCCTTTTTCTTACACCCTGGAAATAGTCCTGTATGCACCCATTTTCTTAAAACTTAATTCTCAGAGTTAGTGGTCAGATTTATAAGTTTATCTAAAATTAATGGTTCTAAAGGCTTAATTTGTTACCCCATTCAGTTTACACATTTTCATTGAAGTAGTAGCTTCTTTTTTGAGACAATGCCGTCACTCTAAAGAACATTTATTAAAATAGTAACAGTAATATCTGTAGTACTAGCAGTAATAATAGTAGCTAACATTTATTGAGTGACTGTCTACTGAACATTTCACAGTTCAATCCTCACAACAATTTATAAGGCAGATAGATACTCTTATTATCCTCATTTTAGAGATGAGAGAATGAAGGCAAGAGATACTGAGCACTTGCTAGCAAGTAGAGAAACCAAGATTTGAATATAAGTAGTGCAGAGAAGGAAATGGCAACCCACTCCAGTCCTCTTGCCTGGAAAATCCCATGGATGGAGGAGCCTGGTAGGCTACAGTCCATGGGGTCGCTGAGGGTCGGACACGACTGAGCGACTTCACTTTCACTTTTCACTTTCATGCATTGGAGAAGGAAATGGCAACCCACTCCAGTATTGTTGCCTGGAGAATCTCAGGGACGGGGGAGCCTGGCGGGCTGCCGTCTATGGGGTCACACAGAGTCGGACACGACTGAAGCGACTTAGCAGCAGCAGTTTAATACTAGAGTGTGTTTTCTTGTATAAAATGAGCCAGTGAGGACACATGTTTGAGATCTACAGATTTTTCATTGTATTTCAAAAAAATCAGTATATACATATAAGAGCAAAAGGCAACCATTTGCTCTGCTTATGTGTGTGCCTGAATTTGAGCACATCAATTTGGAGGGTTCAGGTTACATCACAAATCATGCTTATTGATATGTCTTTCATTATTTAAATTAGAATTAACATTTGGGACTTATAATACTTTAAATGTGAAAGGGTTTTAATGGACCTGATCTAGCATTAGAGGAAATATTTATTAAACCAAACAGTAGTGGAATGGTGGACAGGTTTCTTACAAATATTTAAGATCACTATCATTAAAATGATGATGCATCATTAAAAAAGATGACCTATTCTGTATGAATATTATGTATGCAATATCAACATACAGGCATGTGACCAAGAAGGAGATATAAGTGAGGTCATAGACAGAAAATCATTAATTATAAAATAAAACAGAAATAAACCTAATTTCTGAAACTTTTGCTTGAAGTATTAAGATCAGTGAGAGAAACTCGAAAAATTGTAAAATTCAGTTGCTTAGAGTAAGACTAGGCAAACTTTTATGCATAAAGCAGAAAAAGCAAAGCCTCATAGAAAGTTAGGAGCTGCAGATAAACTAACATCTCTCAAAATTTTCATTTAATAGGTCTGGGAAGAATTTCAATGAATGACATTGATTTCATGTGCATCCCATGGAACCCTGTTCTCTTATACAATTAATGTCTCCCATAAATAGTAATGTCAAGTAAATGTGTCTGTAAGATAAAATTACTTTGAAAGTAAAAGCCTATTTGAAACCTGGCATGAATGTGCTAGTTTTTGAGAACTGGCAAAACAATTTGGAAGAAAAGAGTTGCTTAAAAAGGAGGGCAGTGGTGAGTCAGGTTCAAAATAGATCTATGGGAAATCCCTCACTTCAGTAGTGACTCAACTGAATCACTATTCCAGTTTTTGCTACTGAAGTAGTAAAATCTCTTAATTCATTCAAAGAAGGAAGTCATTTCTATCTTTATAGAACTGAAACGCCGAAGCCTCTATTTTACTTATTCTACAGTTTGTTCAAAGAAGAGTCTCAGAAATTAGCATGGAATCTTTCACATAGTTAAATGAAGGATGCCTTTTCATCAAATTAGGGTGCAGAAAAATTATTTTGCACTCTATGGCAACCCACTCCAGTGTTCCTGCCTGGAGAATCCCAGGGACAGGGGAGCCTGATGGGCTTCCCTCTATGGGGTCACACAGAGTTGGACACGCCTGAAGTGACAGCAGTAGCAAGGATATTTCTGCCTAGATAACTAATGTTGGCTACCAGAATGAGAATAGAAACGTGATCTTACTACATACCATTGTTTTCACCAACATACCTTTACTAACCCAGAAACTTCTTGAGCAGGGAGACAAAATGGCAAATTAACTTTATTATTTAACCTAGGAATTTCCTGAAAGACCCATTAACTCTTAAATGGATAATATCAAAGACGGTTTAAGCACTAAGACTCTGAGCTCTCACGTGTAGACCCTTGCACTGGAGGCAGCAGGGGCACGGCTGTGGTGCAGAGCCCCTTCCCATGGAGTGAGGCATGCTGTGGGCACAGGGTTCATGCCTCCACTGCTGGCTCTGAGGTGGCCTACTCCAGGACTAGTGGGTCAGGGCTGCCTGACCCTAAAGCCTGGCTGGAAAAGCAGGTGGGAGGAAAACTGGGGAGGGGTGCCTGGAGTTTGGTACAACAGATCATATTAATCCCAAATTTGTGATTGACATGCTGCTTTCACTTTAAGGCAAGAAAATGAAATATATATTTGTGTGATAAGAATTCTTCCAGAGATGAAACATACAGATTACTTTGTTATTTGGAATGGAATCTCCATAAGATACTTATTAATATATGCCATGGCCTACCTAGTTTACTGTGAAATGCACAAATACCTGAGATATAAAAGTGAACTGTATGTTAAGATCCAAAGGAAGAAAGATTGAAAAATTTAATAGTGCCACACTACTTAGGCAACATGCTCAACTACTGATGCTTGGGTGCTGTAGAGCCTGTGGTCTACAACAAGTGAAGCCATTGCAAAGAGAAGCCCACACACCACAATAAAGTGGCCCCCGTTAGATGCAACTAGAAAAAGCCTGTGCACAGCAGCAAAGACCTAGCTCAGTCAAAAGTAAATAAATAAGTCATAAAAAAATTTAAAAAGCAACACAACAAAAGAAAACTTAGGCATACTGAACTTTATCAAAATTAAAACTTTTGTGCATCAAAGAACATTATAAAAAAAGTGAAGAGATAACCTAGAGAATGGGAGAAAATACTTGCAAATGATATACAAGTTAAAGTCTAGTATTCAAAATATGGGAAGAACTCCTACAACAACAAAAAGACAATCTACCTGATTAAAAATCGAACAAAGGACTTGAACGGATAGTTCTCCAAGGAAGATACAAATATGGCCAAGAAGGGCATGCAAAATGTTAGGGAAGTGCAAATCAAAACCAAAATGAGATACCACTTTGTTCACAGTAGAATGGTTAAAATGAAAAAAAGAAAAAAGAAAGTAACAAGTTTTGGTAAGAATATGAAGAAACTGGAATCCTTGTACACTGCTGTTGAGAATGTACAAAAGTTCAGTCACTGTGAAAAGTTCAGTCAGCTTCTCAGAAAGTCAAATATAAAATTAATATATGACCCAGCTATTCTACTTCTTAGGTATATACACCAGAGAACTGAAAACAAGTACTCAAAAACACATATAGGTACAGGCACGTTCAAAGTAGCACTATATTCACAACAGCCAAAACGTGGAAACACAAATCGTCTATAAACTGATCAATGCATAAACAAAACATGGTATAAACATACAGTGGAATATTATGCAGCTATAACAAGGAATGAAATACTAACACATGTTATAACATGGAGGAATTTCCAAAACATTAAGCTAAGTTCAGGGAAAGAAGCTAGATAAAAATGATTACATTTTACATTCATCTAGAACTGTATGATTCCATTTAGATGAAACATTCAGAATAGGCAAATCCCTAGAGACAAAAAGCAGACTGGTGGTTGTCAGTGGTTGGGGAATGGACAGTAACTGCTTAAAGGGTATGCAGTTTCCCATGGGGTGGTGAAAATGTTTTGCAGCTATACAGAAGTGGTGGTTCCACATGATACATTTAATAAGTACCACTGAATTATTCACTTTAAATGATTAATTTTATATTATATGAATTTCAACTCAATTAAAAAAAAAGGAAGGACATGGAGGATTGGCTTTGTGTAGACTTTGGAAGCCATGGTGATTCATTTGATGGTTTAGAAACCAGAGGAGCCTATCAATGAGAGAAATTTTGGACCCTGTATTCCTATGACATTTAGTTAAGAGACTTCATTCTTGGAATTGATGACACTTCATCTCTGACTCCAGTGGAATTTAAGCCATGAATGAAATGAAATGAACTTTTTTAGTCATTTCAGATTTGGAATGGCTTGTTTCTCTGAAAAAACATAGCTCTTTATCTCTATCTAGTTTGGTTAGGTTGTTATTAACATAATATCTGTGTCCTAGGTACTCATGCTGACTGACACCTGAAGATTGAGGCTAACTGACTGAATACCCCAAAAATTCAGTATATTCAAATCACAACTGTAACATGTTGTTTTTACTCCGATGGATTCCTGCAGGATTTCCTGGAGTTAGTACTGGCCCTTTAGCTCGAGCTTTGCTCAGTTTGTTTGTTTGTTTGTTTTTTCAAATTTTGCTTATATGCAAAACTATTCTGTAGAGTAAAAAGGCAAAAATTAAAGTAAAATAAAACAAAGCCACACACCATACACTGGAGAAGGAAATGGCAACCCACTTCAGGGTTCTTGCCTGGAAAATCCCATGGACAGAGGAGCCGGGCAGGCTACAGTCCATGGGGTCACAAGAGTTGGACACGACTTAGTGACTTAAACCACCACCACCACACACCATACACACAAAATCCTTGTCTTGCTGTATCTACCAATCTTAACTCTTATACCATGAACTTTACTCAGTCCTAATCAAACTGTCACAATGAAAACCTCAACTTAAACCTAGCTTCCAAATGTAAGCATTTCAATGGTGAACCCACACTGAGATGGAACTAATACTCTGTAAGGTAGATTATTCCCTGGCTATAATAACCTCTTAAGAAGAGGTGGCAAGAATCCACGGAAGAACTGTACAAAAAAGATCTTCACGACCCAGATAATCATGATGATGTGATCACTAATATAGAGCCAGCCATCCTGGAATGTGAAGTCAAGTGGGTCTTAGAAAGCATCACTACGAACAAAGCTAGTGGAGGTGATAGAATTCCAGTTGAGCTGTTTCAAATCCTGAAAGAGGATGCTGTGAAAGTGCTGCACTCAATATGCCAGCAAATTTGGAAAACTCAGCAGTAGCTACAGGACTGGAAAAGGTCAGTTTTCATTCCAATCCCAAAGAAAGGCAATGCCAAAGAATGCTCAAACTACCGCACAATTGCACTCATCTCATATGCTAGTAAAGTGCTGCTCAAAATTCTCTAAGCCAGGCTTCAGCAATACGTGAACCGTGAACTCCCTGATGTTCAAGCTGGTTTTAGAAAAGGCAGAGGAACCAGAGATCAAATTGCCAACATCCGCTGGATCATGGAAAAAGCAAGAGAGTTCCAGAAAAACATCTATTTCTGCTTTATTGACTATGCCAAAGCCTTTGACTGTGTGGATCACAGTAAACTGTGGAAAATTCTGAAAGAGATGGGAATACCAGACCACCTGACCTGCCTCTTGAGAAATCTGTATGCAGG
>SJXQ01009178.1:131929-147281 GCA_006408695.1 Aepyceros melampus
TGTATTCTTGCCACCTCTTCTTAATGTCTTCTGCTTCTGTTAGGTCTAGTCCATTTCTGTCCTTTATTGAGCCCATCTTTGCATGAAATGTTCCCTTTGTATCTCTAATTTTCTTGAAGAGATCTCTAGTCTTTCCCATTCTGTTCTTTTCCTCTATTTCTTTGCACTGATTGCTGAGGAAGGCCTTATCTCTTCTTGGTATTCTTTGGAACTCTGCATTCAGATGCTTATATCTTTCCTTTTCTCCTTTGCTTTTCACCTCTCTTCTTTTCACAGCTATTTGTAAGGCCTCCTCAGACAGCCATTTTGCTTTTTTGCATTTCTTTTCCTTGAGGATGGTTTTGATCCCTGTCTCCTGTACAATGTTACAAACCTCATTCCATAGTTCATGAGGCACTCTTCCTATCAGATCTAGACCCTTAAATCTATTTCTCACTTCCACTGTATAATCATAAGAGATTTGATTTAGGTCATATCTGAATGGTCTAGTGGTTTTCCCTACTTTCTTCAATTTAAGTCTGAATTTGGCAATAAGGAGTTCATGATCTGAGCCACAGTCAGCTCCCGGTCTTGTTTTTGATGACTGTATAGAGCTTCTCCATCTTTGGCTTAGCTATAATTAACTTTTTTGACTTACCATCAAATTTTAAAAATAAGATCTCAGGTTTTTTTTTTTTTTTTCAAATTTCTTGGCATCAGTAACATAACAAGACACTGATAGTCTGAGGAAATAAACAAACAGGAACAATAATGAAAATATATCAGTTACCATTAATATATGTACCATTAGATACAGTGGTACCATTGATGATTACAGATATCACTATGACTTTCCAACTGGAGTCAGTTACACCAGGAGAAAAACATGCCATTCACTCCTTATATGAATAAGTACTTATTATTTGCAGAGAACTATGGATGGGCTTCTCAGGTGGTGCAGTGGTAAAGAACCCACCTGCCAACGCAGGAGACATGAGAGATGGGGATTTGATCCCTGGCTCAGGAAGTTCCCTTGGAGAAGGAAATGGCAACCCACTCCAGCATTCTTACCTGGAGAATCCCATGGACAGAGAAGCCTGGCAGGCAACAGTTTATAGGGTTGCAAAAAGATATATGACTGAAGCAACTTAACGTGCACACATGCATACTGGGTGTCAGGAATTTTTGTGTAAAAAATGTGATGAAACTGATAGCTTATGTTGAGCGATGTCGGATTCATGATCTCCAAAGAAGATTTAGCTTTGGGACCAGGGACCAGGCTTGATGACTTAAGAGCTTTAGTATAGCAGAGTCTTATTAGAATATAAAAAGGGGCAGAGAAAGCTTCTGACATAGACATCAGACAGGGGATGGAAAGTGCACCCCTCGCTAGTGTTAGCAAGGGAGTTATACTTTTTTAATTGGTTATTAAAATAAATCAAAAGAATGTCACAAGGTTGTAAAGATCTTACTAGACCCACTCCCATGATTTACATTTTAAGATAACAGAATGAGCCAGAAGCTTTTCAGGAAGGAGAAACTATCCTCAAGCAGGATATATTGCTGTAATATAATCCTTAGCACAGAGTTTAAACTGAGTTGTTTGTTGTGTAATTATCTCTTCCAGGCTTAAAGAAAATAATATTTTATGTGACTAAGACTAAGGAATGTAGAGGGGAAAAAAAGATGTTTGTCCTTTTTCCTCCTTAGAATTCCAGACCCCTATCTCCACTTCAAGAGACCCAGACCCTTTTCTCTTCCTCTGGGACCCCAGACTTCTTATCAACCTGCCTAGTAATTGACTCTCTCAAACCCTGTATGACCTTTCAATAGGAAATGCTTTGCCCTTATTAAATGACTGAAATGTTAAGTCACTTGAAAAGTCAAGTTGTTTTACTTTCTTAAATGAAAACAAGACCACCAAGAGTTCAAGTGACTTGCCCAATACAAATTCCCCATTTAACAGATGTGAACATTTAGGGACATCAAAAATGAAAAGTTTCCCAGTGTCAAATAATTTGTCCATGCCCACTCAAATCCCATCTTGAGATCATTGAGTTTTAGCCTCCACTTTTTTCTTTGCATCATGCATAATCAGAAAAAAGTAAAATGATTAGTTAAAGGGGGTTAAAAATATGCAAGATAGAATGAACAATATCTGTTGCATTACAATCATTTTAAAATAAAGACTCAACACAGAAAATCAAAGAACTGGATTCTACTAGGTAGAAGCATCTCTGCTATTAAAGGAAATCTGGGCTCAAGGCAGAAAACCTAGGAGGAGGAAGTGATGGGGAAATGTCCCAGCACCGCAAATAAAAAGCACATCTCTGATAACTTCTACAAGAGAAAAGCTGCAGATTTTCCTCATTTCTTATGAAATAACAACAAACCAGAAAGTATCCCTGGAAGTTTTAAGCTATCATTATATGGTTTGTTTGTTTGTTTGTGGGGGGGAGTTACTACAGCATAAAGACTGATTAATTAATTGAAAGGGGGGTAGTCTTTATAAATATTTGAATGTTTTCTCACTGCATAAATATGCCCTCATGAATGTCAGTCTCTGTGCAGTTTCAGCATCTTTCCCTCGCCTTATGAGTATCAAGGTTCTGACCATCTCTCACGATCAGTTTTCTGGACAACAGCTTGTCTCCTTTATTAGTAGGTGAATCAAACCCTGTTCCATTCATCAGCCTTTATCTCTAGGGCTGAACTTTTCAACTAAATCAGGGGATTCCTTAAAAAACTGGAAATAGAACAACCATATGACCCAGCAATCCCACTGCTGGGCATACACACCGAGGAAACCAGAATTGAAAGAGGCACGTGTACCCCAGTGTTCATTACAGTGCTGTTTACAATAGCCAGGACATGGAAGCAATCTAGATGTCCATTGGCAGATGAATGGATAAGAAAGCTGTGGTATCCTTTATTAGTAGGTGAATCAAACCCTGTTCCATTCATCAGCCTTTATCTCTAGGGCTGAACTTTTCAACTAAATCAGGGGATTCCTTAAAAAACTGGAAATAGAACAACCATATGACCCAGCAATCCCACTGCTGGGCATACACACCGAGGAAACCAGAATTGAAAGAGGCACGTGTACCCCAGTGTTCATTACAGTGCTGTTTACAATAGCCAGGACATGGAAGCAATCTAGATGTCCATTGGCAGATGAATGGATAAGAAAGCTGTGGTACATATACACAATGGAATATTACTCAGCAATTAAAAAGAATGCATTTGAATCAGTTCTAATGAGGTGGATGAAACTAGAGCCTATTACACAGAGTGAAGTAAGTCAGAAAGAAAAAAACCAATACAGTATATTAATGCATATATATGGAATTTAGAAAGCTGGTAGTGATGACCCTATATGTGAGACAGCAAAAGAGACACAGAGATAAAGAGCAGACTTTTGGACTCTGTGGGAAAAGGCAAGGGTAGGATGATTTGAGAGAATAGCATTGAAACTAGTATATTACCATATGTGGAATTGATCATCAGTCCAGGTTTGATGCATGAGACAGGGCACTCAGGGCTGGTGCACTGGGACAACCCTGAGGGATGGGATGGGGAGGGATAACCAATACAGTATATTAATGCATATATATGGAATTTAGAAAGCTGGTAGTGATGACCCTATATGTGAGACAGCAAAAGAGACACAGAGATAAAGAGCAGACTTTTGGACTCTGTGGGAAAAGGCAAGGGTAGGATGATTTGAGAGAATAGCATTGAAACTAGTATATTACCATATGTGGAATTGATCATCAGTCCAGGTTTGATGCATGAGACAGGGCACTCAGGGCTGGTGCACTGGAACAACCCTGAGGGATGGGATGGGGAGGGAGGAGGCGGGGAGGGTTCAAGATGTGGAACACATGTACACCCATGGCTGATTCATGTGAATGTATGGCAAAAACCACTATAATATTGTAAAGTAATTAGCCTCCAATTAAAATAATTAATTTAAAAAATAAAGTATATGTAATAATGCTAAGATCATGGCATATAGTCCCATCACTTCATGACAGACAGATAAGGAAAAAGTAGAAACAGTGACAGATTTTATTTTCTTGGGCTCCAAAATGACTGTGTAGGATAACTGCAGCCTTGAAATTAAAAGACACCTGTTCCTTGGAAGAAAAGCTATGACAAACCTAGACAGCATATTAAAAAGCAGAGACATCACTTTGCCAACAAATGGTCCATATAGTCAAAGCTTTGGTTTTTCCAGTAGTCAAGTACAGATGTGAGAGTTGGAACATAAAGAAGGCTGAGCACCAAAGAATTGATGCTTTCAAACTGTGGTGTTGGAGAAGACTCTTGAGAGTCCCTTGGACTGCAAGGGGATCAAACCAGTCAATCCTAAATGAAATCAACTCTGAATATTCATTGGAAGGACTGATGCTGAAGCTCCAATACTTTGGCCACCTGACATGAAGAACCAACTCACTGGAAAATAATCTTGATGCTGGGGAAAATTGAGGGCAGGAGGAGAAGGGGTGACAGAGGATGAGACGGTTGGATGTCATCACCAATTCAATGGACATGAGTTTGAGCAAGTGCTAGGAGATAATGAAGGACAGGGAAGCCTGGTATGCTGCAGTTCACGGGTTGCAAAGAGTCAGACAGGACTGAGCAATTGAACAACAACAAAGTAAATGCTAAGGGCCTGAGTGTCATTAGACCTTTTTTTCCAGTCTTAGCCACACATCTAACATTTATTTGCATGCCTATGTCTTCTTCACCGGTGTCTGGAAAGAGCAATGCTAGGAGATAATGAAGGACAGGGAAGCCTGGTATGCTGCAGTTCACGCGTTGCAAAGAGTCAGACAGGACTGAGCAATTGAACAACAACAAAGTAAATGCTAAGGGCCTGAGTGTCATTAGACCTTTTTTTCCAGTCTTAGCCACACATCTAACATTTATTTGCATGCCTATGTCTTTTCTTCACCGGTGTCTGGAACTCTCTTCCTACTCCCTAGCCTAATAGGTCTTATCCTTCAAGTTAACACCAAGTTCCTAGTCATATTGGCCCCATACTCCCCCCAAAAAGTCATTTTGTAGTTTAATTTCTTATGTCTGTTCTTTAAACAATTAAATTATTCATCATATTTTGCATTTCTGAGTGCCTAGTATGACAGAAAACATTGAAGACATACTGTTTTGTTGATTTGATCTCAAGGTAATTCTTGATGGCAGTTATTTTGTTTCCTGCATGCATTTCCAGGTAAATAAATGATGGCTTTATTTTCTTAAATGTGGAGAATAAGTTATGTCCTTCTAAGAAATATAAATTTTAAATCTTTATCTTAACATGGTATTAAGTAAATTGCCATTCTATTTCTCTTTGGACTTATTTGAAACCCTGCTGCTATTTTTTATTTCCAGAAAGGGCACTTCTATTAAATCTGATCCTTTCACTCCTTCTCCCCCTTCCCTGCACCACTATTGCTACTTTATACTTTATTTTTCCTTTAAGTATAATATGTGGGTGGACAAGATAGTTCACGTGTTGTGTGTATGCACGTGTATGTGTGTCTGTGTGTGCACTATTTGGGAAGGGAATAAAACAATTCTACATTAGCCATAAGTAATTCATTGAGTAAATTCCACATAAATGCAAAATACAAAAGACATTTAGATGAGACTGATCCTTTTATTTTCCTCAATGTCTACAAAGACATGTAGAATATAGGTATTGAATGATTTACTTTCAATTGATTATATTGGAAGAAAAAAATCCTCTCAGGCCTAAACCTACACATGTATTTCATTATGTTATTTGATATGAAAAAAAGAATTTACAAATTTTTTAGAAATGCTTTATGAGAGAGTCTTTGGGTGTTACCTCAAATGATTCCAATAACTGAAAATTTCCAAAAAATAAAATATAAAAATGAGAAAACTACAACTTTTAATATCATAAACAACTATAATAATTTCAATTAGTATTGTTACAGACAGTTGAGCAGAGCTAAATTATACGCTTCAAAATGTCCTTGCCCACATGTGACAAACAAAATAGAAACAAAGAAGATTATTATTAATACTTAGAAGGATACTGAAGCTTGAAGCACATGTATTAAATTTGGGCAGTCTTGGTGAAAATGAGAATGGGTTTCCTCATTATACAATCTGACACCCTTCATCTAAAACCAAATGAGACAATAAAGTAAGAGAAATGAGATATTTTCTGCATAAAGAACCATATAATCTTTTACCTCATTTAAACAGATTTGCAATTTTATTCCAACTGTTCTCTGAAACAAAAACATGCTTAATAATGTCATATGTCCAAAACATACATGATATTCCTGTGTTCATATAATGTGCACAAGCTCTCACGTTTTTATTTCAGTCTAGATAGTTTTATGCAGTTTTTCATGCACTATATACTGTAAATGAGAGGAATAGAAGGAGATAATTTTCCAAAAATAAGTTGACAACAGTTTAATGTAAAACTGGAGAAGAGACTGAACTGACAATATTTAATGCTCTTATGAAAATAACTAAAGTGTACCATTCCTAAAACATCTCATTTAGAACTGGGATTTTTAATCCCTGCAGATAAAAATAACTTTCAAGAATCAATTCAAATTTGTAAAGATTTCATTAAAACATAATTGTTACTTATTTTGCTTTCTTATGTTTAAGATCTTTTCCAAATTCTGAAGCAAATTGGGTGATAGGCATATGATATTCACCCTATTTTTTTTTTACATTTTTCTGTGTACCTGAAATCTTCCATTATATAGAATTTATTCAATACTTTAAAATTTCATTTCACAAGTACCAACAAAATATCTGAACCAATAACTTTATGATTATACCTTCATATTCAAATATTTAATTCAAATATGTGAATAATTTTATGTAACATAGTCTATTCAGTTCAGTTCAGTTCAGTCGCGCAGTCGTGTCCGACTCTTTGCGACCCCATGAATCGCAGCACGCCAGGCCTCCCTGTCCATCACCAACTCCCGGAGTTCACTCAGACTCATGTCCATTGAGTCTGTGATGCCATCCAGCCATCTCATCCTCGGTCGTCCCTTTCTCCTCCTGCCCCCAATCCCTCCCAGCATCAGGGTCTTTTCCAATGAGTCAGCTCTTCGCATAAGTCTATTACATAGTCTATTACACTTAGTATAATATTATACTTTTAAGTATGAACTACCAGACACATCCTAATCCCATCAACCCCAGCAGTTTCTCCCTGAAATTCTTAGAAACAAATAAGCATAAAAATTAATCAGTTTTCTAAGACTGAGAGAAAAGGGTAATAAAATTTAGTTACCTATTACCTCTTTCAAAAACCTTTTATGAAGTCACAAAACACAAATTCTCTCACTCAGTTCAGTGAACACTGAATAAACATAGGGACCTTCTATGTAGGAATTCAAAAGCTAATGGGGCCATCAGTCATAGTATTACACCAGCATATACTCATGGAAGTGGTTTCATTAACTCGATTTTATACTCAATAACTCATAACTCATATTAAATGTAGTTCACTTTTATTGACCTACATATTCTAATAGTTTTTTTTTAATATCATCAAATCCAAAATAAGGAAGAAAACAGTTCCCCAACAGCTTTGAGGTTTCAACAGCTACAGGTGTCAAGGGGGAATCTTGGGCTCCAGCAGAGGGACAGCAACCCTTATCCTCCTCCCTCCTCCTTCCAGCCTGATCAGCATCACTGTAATGATGTCAACATTAAATCCCTCTCTACTCAAATAACCAAAGTGATTTATTTTCTCTGACTGAACACTGCTGACTGATAACATGAAATAGGGCACTCAGCTGGGTAGTTGGTATAAGAAGAAGAAAGAGAAAAATGTCAACTGTATTACAACTAAGTTATTCTTACTGTCATTATTTCATAGAAATTCTGTCAATATGAATGGAAGAATACAAGGTCAAAAAAAAAAAGTAAGGTCAGGAATAAAGGGCAATTGCTCAACATGCTATATTCCAAAACACTTACCTTCATATTCATAAGCATCCCAGTAACTATTAGGTGATGAGAAGACAAGGAACATGGTGAGGAGGGGTCTTTTGCTAAAATAAGTCTTGGGTGAGTATCCACTGACTGACACAGGGGCCTTCAAACAAAATTCTTGTCAATCAGAACAACTGCAAAAACACTTAACTCTTCAACACACTATAAAAGCTTCCAGGAACAGTAAAACAAACAGCAAATCTAAGCAATTTACTATATATAATAAAATTCTGCAAAAAAGATAGGGGACAATAAATATACTTAGATGGATCACTGAAAGTTAATATTATATTTGAAAATTCTGATGGAGTGTGCAAACATACAGTCAGTCAATTCAGTCACTCAGTCATGTCCAACTCTTTGCAACCCCATGGACTGCAGCATACCAGGCTTCCCTGTCCATCACCAACTCCCAGAGCTTGCTCAAACTCATGTCCATCGAGTTGGTGATACAACCAAACATCTCATCCTCTGTCATCGCCATTCTCCTCCTGCCTTCAATCTTTCCCAGCATCAGGGTCTTTTCCAATGAGTCAGGGTTTCCCCAGTGGCTCAGATGGTAAAAGAGTCTGCCTGCAATGTGGGAAACCTGGGTTTGATCCCTTGGTTGGAAAGATCCCCTGGAGAAGGGCATACCAATCCACTCCAGTATTCTTGCCTGGAGAAACCCCACAGACAGAGGAGCCTGGTGGGCTGGAGTACATAGGGTCTCACAGAGTTGGACATGACTGAAGTGACTAAACACAACAGAAGAAACATGCAACTCTTATTCAGTGAATGTCTCTGGTTGACAGTTTATCAGCTAAGAAATATTAAGATCACATTTATTATTTGAATAACATATCTTAATACCCTACACTCACTTTTCATCAGTTTAATGCAACATTTATTGATTTCCTACTACAAACTAGGAATTTCAAATAGGAAAACCAGAAAGTATACCTGTCACCTTAAGATTCTCAAGAGTCTAATCATTTTTCCCTTTAAACAATAGCTTTCTGTAGCTATGCTTGAATTTTAAAGTTTGAAAATGTGCTTCATTTTCAAAGCAGAGATCTTGGTTTTAAGTTTACTACGTTAAGTTCACTTTCTCAGTCATGTCTGACTCTTTGTGACCTCATGGACTGCAACATGCCAGGCCTCCCTGTCCATCACCAACTCTCAGAGCTTGCTCAAACTCATGGCCATCAAGTCGGTGATGCCATCCAACCATTTCATCCTCTGTCATCCCCTTCTCCTCCTGACTTCAATATTTCCCAACATCAGGGTCTTTTCCAATGAGTCAGTTCTTCACATCAGTGGCCAAAGTATTAGAGCTTCAGCTTCAGTCCTTTCAATAAATATTCACCATTGATTTCCTTTAGGATTGATTGGTTTCATCTCCTTGCAGTCCAAGGGACTCTCAAGAGTTTCCTCCAACACCACATTCCAAAGCATCAATTCTTTGGTGCTCAGCCTTCTTTATAGTCCAACACGCACTTCTACCCATGACAACTGGAAAAACATAGCTTTGATTAGACAAAACTTTGTCGGCAAAGTAATGACTCTGCTTTTTAATATGCTATCTAGGTTGGTCATAGCTTTTCTTCCAAGGAGCAAGCATCTTTTAATTTCATGGCTGCAGTCACCATCTGCAGTGATTCTGGAGCCCAAATAAATGAAGTCTGACACTGTTTCCATTGTTTCCACATCTATTTGCTTTGAAGTGATGGGACCAGATGCCATGATCTTAATTTTCTGAATATTGAGTTTTAGGCTAACTTTTTCACTCTTCTCTTTCACTTTCATCAAGAGGCTCTTCAGGTCCTCTTCATTTTCTGCCATAAGCGTGGTGTCATCTGAATATCTGACATTACTGATATTTCTCCCAACTTCTTCATCTTAGAATGTGCTTCATCCAGCCCAGCATTTAACATGATGTACGCTACATATAAGTTAAACAAGCAGGGTGACAATATACAGCCTGATGTACCCCTTTCCCAATTTGGAACTAGCCTCTTGTTCCATGCTCAGTTCTAACTGTTGCTTCTTGACCTGCATACAGATTTCACAGGAGGCAGCTCAAGCTGTCTGGTATTCCCTTCTCTTGAAGAATGTTCCACATCTGTTGTGATCCACACAGTCAAAGGCTTTGGCATAGTCAGTAAAGCAAAAATAGATGTTTTCCTGAAACTCTCCTGCTTTTTCGATGATCTAATGGATGTTGGCAATTTGATCTCTGGTTCCCCTGCCTTCTCTAAATCTAGCTCGAACATCTGGAAGTTCACTTGAGGTGTGTTAGTATGTTGCTTGAAGAATAAATTTTTTTATTCTGCAATAAATTATGATTTTTTAAATTAATTTTTATTTTTTAGTTTGTTTTGCCTTTTTTTTTAATTTTTATTTTTTAGTTTGTTTTGCTTTACAATACTGTATTCATTTTGCTATACGTTGACATGAATCAGCCACGAGTGTACATGAACTCCCAATCCCGACCTCCACCTCCCCCCTCCCGCCCCACACCTTCTCTCTGGATTATCCCTGTGCATCAGTCCCAAGCATCCTGCATCCTGCATCAAACCTAGGCTGGCGATTCGTTTCACTTATGATATCATACATGTTACACTGCCACTCTGCCAACTCATCCCACCCTCTCCCTCTCCCTCTCCCACAGAGTCCAAAAGGCTGTTCTATACATCTGTGTCTCTTTTGCTGTCTCGCATACAGGTGTATCATTACCATCTTTCTAAATTCCATATATATGTGTAAGTATACTGTATTGGTGTTTTTCTTTATGGCTTACTTCACTCTGTATAATCGGCTCAGGCTTCGTCCACCTCATTAGAACTGATTCAAATGTATTCTTTTTAATGGCTGAGTAATACTCCATTGTGTATATGTACCACCGCTTTCTTATCCATTCATCTGCTGATGGACATCTAGGTTGCTTCCATGTCCTGGCTATTATAAACAGCACTGCAATGAACATTGGGGTACACGTGTCTCTTTCAATTCTGGTTTCCTCGGTGTAAACTGATTCAAATGTATTCTTTTTAATAGCTGAGTAATACTCCATTGTGTATATGTACCACAGCTTTCTTATCCATTCATCTGCTGATGGACTTCTAGGTTGCTTCCATGTCCTGGCTATTATAAACAGTGCTGCAATGAACATTGGGGTACACGTATCTCTTTCAATTCTGGTTTCCTCGGTGTGTATGCCCAGCAGTGGGATCGCTGGATCATAAGGCAGTTCTATTTGCAATTTTTTAAGGAATCTCCACACTGTTCTCCATAGTGGCTGTACTAATTTGCATTCCCACCAACAGTGTAAGAGGGTTCCCATTTCTCCACACCCTCTGCAGCATTTATTGCTTGTTGACTTTTGGATCGCAGCCATTCTGACTGGTGTGAAATGGTACCTCATTGTGGTTTTGATTTGCATTTCTCTGACAATGAGTGATGTTGAGCATCTTTTCATGTGTTTGTTAGCCATTCGTATGTCTTCTTTGGAGAAGTGTCTATTTAGTTCTTTGGCCCATTTTTTTGATTGGGTCATTTATTTTTCTGGAGTTGAGCTGCATAAGCTGCTTGTATATTTTTGAGATTACATTCCCTTTTAATACATTATAATACTCTGGTTCAGAAAAGTGGGGGAGAGGTCATTAGTAAGCTTTTATATGGAGATAAAATTGGTAACATTATAAGTTTAAATCATCTATTGGTATCTTGATACAATCCAAAATGTTGCTTATTTTGTGCCAAGATGAATGGTATTACCATCTAATTGATAGAAAAATTATATCCTCAAATAATATAACATGCACTTGAGAATAGGTAGCTGGATTTTAGAAACTGTCACTTCCTGCCCCATACTCTTTCACTAATCTCTTTATTGATGCAGCTAGAGGGAGTCCTAGCTTAAAGAGCCAATAAAACAGAATATTCTTTACATTAAACTTGTGCTTAGAAAAAACCAGCCACATGCTTGTTTTTTTCCTTTGGATAGTAAATTTTTAACATAAAGAGTAACTATTTATTTATTTTATCTGTATTCTAATCTCTTAAATCAAAAGGAAAATTAATATTTCTGCCTCAAAGTTTAGTTGATAATTTATTCTGTTCCCATTTTATCATAACCAAAATAATACAGGACAAAAAATAATTGGTATAATGCACACTGTATATTATAGTTTGAAAGTCAAATAATGTAAATCCATTAAATTTTAAATTTGTGATGAAATACTTGCTGTAATTATCATTTCCTGACTGATGCAGGCTTTTTAAAAATCTTCCTCTTCTAACTGAGATGTTACCTCTATATGCTGAAATTGCCTTCTATTCACTTTCTCATTTAATGCCACTTTCTTCTAACTTCATGACATAATTATCACATAAAGGTATTAAATCCTCAAAATGCCTTCCTATTTATATGCTCTTCTTTAATCATAAATAATTGACCTAATCATCCCAGATAGGGGATTCAGGGAAGGCTTCATGGAAAGGGTGTTTTTCTTATGAGCTCCTCATGTCATGACATATATATATATATATATATATATATATTTATGGTCATTGGAAGGACTGATGCTGAAACTGAAACTCTGATACTTGGACCACCTCATGTGAAGAACTGACTCACTGGAAAAGACTCTGATGCTGGGAAAGACTGAAGGCAGGAGGAGAAGGGAACAACAGAGGATGAGATGGTTGGATGGCATCACCAACTCAATGGACATGAGTTTGAGTAAACTCCTGGAGTTGGTGATGGACAGGAGAGCCTGATGTGCTGCAGTCCATGGGGTTGCAAAGAGTTGGACACAACTGAGAGACTGAACTGAACTGAACAGTCATATTTAGGGCTTCCCAGGTGGTGCTAGTACTAAAGGATCCACCTGCCAGTGCAGAAGATGCAAGAGACATGGGTTCGATCCCAGGGTCTGAAAGATCCTCTGGAGGAGGAAATGGCAATCTGCTCCAGTATTCTTGCCTGGACAATCCCATGGACAGAGGCACCTGATGAGACACAGTCCATGGGGTCGCAAAGAGTCGAACACGACTGATGCAATTTAGCACACGTGCACACATGGTCATATTTAATATTGTCAAACTGTTCTTCAAAGTATTTGACCATTTTACACTTTTACCAGTGAGATATGAATGGGAAGCACACTAAAGCTTACATTGCTCTTCTTGCTTTTTTGACAAAGAATAACATTGATATACAATATCATATACAAGATTATTTAATATATTTGTTAGCCATTTAATACTTCATGTATATAACTTAATATTCTCCCCACCTTCAATGTGTAAAATTTCTAGACCTAATGCTAAATAAGCTGCTTCTTTAAACAATATAAAACAGATTTATTTGCATGCACAACAATGAGGATTAGGATCTGAGATGAAAAGGCAAGACTGCTTCTGTCAAACAGAGAAGATCAAGATTCATAAAATAACTGACTTTGGGACCTGCTGGGTGGGAAGACCTGCTGTGTTACCTTCAGATACTGTCTCTTTACCTGACACATTGGATGCTTCAGCAGCCTTTTTGGGTTGTCCACCCTGGGCTGCTTTTTCTAAGTCCTTGAGATAGTTAAGCTAGTATTACTGATAGCTTATGTTCCCCATCTGTTCACCCAGGAGCTTTTTCATGAAGCATGAGTTTTTGTTTTTTTTCTTTTATTCTTAAAAGCCAAGGTTCTTAGGTCTTTCAGGAGCTTTCTGATATATTCAACAACTCAAGAAACTAACTGTTACTCAATTATTAGTGCCTGGTGCTATTTACACTCAGTTAAATCAGAATGGCTAGTTTACCAAAAGGGAAGTTCTTTTCTCTTACCCAGTTAAAACTGTGATTTCTATTAAGATGATTTCTATTAACCCAGTAATGGTTATTGGTACTTAAAAAAATGATAAGGTAGATATATAGGAACATTCAATTCCTTAGCTTAATAAGTCATTAGAATAATTCTGTCCAAAAGTAAAGCTTAAATATATTTCTTCTTCAGTTTATTCTGAATTTTATACAGACATATATGAAAGCAACCATAAAGTAATTAGAGAACAACTCATTATCACTAGGTAGATAAACACACACACACACACACACAAACATACATACATATGTATAACTGTGTGTGTGTATATGTATATTAATAAATATTTTTGAAATATGTCAACAAACCTCCTTGGATAAATATACATCTACATGCAAATTCTATAAATTATGTCCAGGCATTCAGTTCAGTTCAGTTCAGTCACTCACTCGTGTCCGACTCTTTGTGACCCCATGAATCGGAGCATGCCAGGCCTCCCTGTCCATCACCAACTCCCGGAGTTCACTCAGACTCACTTCCATCGAGTCAGTGATGTCATCCAGCCATCTCATCCTCTATCGTCCCCTTCTCCTACTCTCCTCAAACCCTCCCAGCATCAGAGTCTTTTCCAATAAGTACTGACGTTTCAGCTTTAGCATCATTCCTTCCAAAGAGATCACAGGGCTGATTTCCTTTAGGATGGACTGTCGAAGGGACTCTCAAGAGTCTTCTCCAACATTACAGTTTAAAAGCATCAATTTTTGGGTGCTCAGCTTTCTTCACCGTCCGACTCTCACATCCATACATGACCACAGGAAAAACCATAGCCTTGACTAGATGGACCTTTGTTGGCAAAGTAATGTCTCTGCTTTTGAATATGCTATCTAGGTTGGTCATAACTTTTCTTCCAAGGAGTAAGCATCTTTTAATTTCATGGCTGCAATCACAATCTGAAGTGATTTTGGAGCCCAGAAAAATAAAGTCTGACACTGTTTCCACTGTTTCCCTATCTATTTCCCATGAAGTGATGGGACCAGATGCCATGATCTTTGTTTTCTGAATGTGGAGCTTTAAGCCAACTTTTTCACTCTCCTCTTTCACTTTCATCAAGAGGCTTTTTAGTTCCTCTTCACTTTCTGCCATAAGGGTAGTGTCATCTGCATATCTGAGATGATTGATATTTCTCCCGGAAATCTTGATTCCAGCTTTTGCTTCTTCCAGCCCAGCTTTTCTCATGATGTACTCTGCATAGAAGTTAAATAAGCAGGGTGACAATATACAGCCTTGATGTACTCCTTTTCCTATTTGGAACCAGTCTGTTGTTCCATGTCCAGTTCTAACTGTTGCTTCCTGACCTGCATATAGGTTTCTCAAAAGGCAGGTCACGTGCTCTAGTATTCCCATCTCTTTCAGAATTTTCCACAGTTTATTGTGATCCACATAGTCAAAGGCTTTGGCATAGTCAATAAAGCAGATAATTTTTCTGGAACTCTCTTGCTTTTTTAATGATCCAGCAGATGTTGGCAATTTGATCTCTGGTTCCTCTGCCTTTTCTAAAACCA
>SJXQ01009178.1:148151-165840 GCA_006408695.1 Aepyceros melampus
ATTAGCCTTTGCCCTGCTTCATTCAGTATTCCAAGGCCAAATTTGCCTGTTACTCCAGGTGTTTCTTGACTTCCTACTTTTGCATTCCAGTCCCCTGTAATGAAAAGGACATCTTTTTTGGGTGTTAGTTCTAAAAGGTCTTGTAGGTCTTTATAGAACCATTCAGCTTCAGCTTCTTCAGCATTTCTGGTTGGGGCATAGACTTGGATTACTCTGATATTGAATGGATTGCCTTGGAAACGAATGGAGATCACTCTGTCGTTTTTGAGATTGCATCCAAGTACTGCATTTCGGACTCTTTTTTGACCAGGATGGCTACTCCATTTCTTCTGAGGGATTCCTGCCCACAGTAGTAGATATAATGGTCATCTGAGTTAAATTCGCCCATTCCAGTCCAATTTAGTTCACTGATTCCTAGAATGTCGACGTTCACTCTTGCCATCTCTTGTTTGACCACTTCAAATTTGCCTGGATTCATGGACCTAACATTCCACGTTCCTATGCAATATTGCCCTTTATAGCATCAGACCTTGCTTCTATCACCAGTCACATCCACAGCTGGGTAATTTTTTTGCTTTGACTCCATCCCTTCATTTTTTGTGGAATTATTTCTCCACTCATCCCGAGTAGCATATTGGGCATCTACTGACCCGGGGAGTTCCTCTTTCATGCTATCATTTTGCCTTTTCATACTGTTCATGGGGTTCTCAAGGCAAGACTACTGAAGTGGTTTGCCATTCCCTTCTCCAGTGGACCACATTCTGTCAGACCTCTCCACCATGACCTGCCCATCTTGGGTGGCCCCACGGGGCATGGCTTAGTTTCATTGAATTAGACAAGGGTGTGGTCCTAGTGTGATTAGATTGACTAGTTTTCTGTGAGTATGGTTTCAGTGTGTCTACCCTCTGATGCCCTCTTGCAACACCTACCGTCTCACTTGGGTTTCTCTTACCTTGGATGTGGGCTATCTCTTCACAGCTGCTCCAGCACTGAACACATTTTTTGAATTATACATAAATTTTCTACATTTACTGAGGAAGCTATAAATAAATATCTTGAATACATTGTAAACATGATTTCCATATTTATCTTCATCCTATATCAGACTATATCATGTTACAGCACTACAATTCTTTTGGGGCATATAAATCATAACTCCAACTCCTTAGACATGTCGTTTTCTTCAGTAAGCAAGTAATGAATTCTCTGAAGTCATGATTGTTCAAAAAAACTGCCTTAGAATTAAAAAGTCATATCATAAATAAAATATCTGTTAATCACTCATCTCTAAACATTTTTTTCTGTGTTTTCATTTTCAGGGGGCGATTATTTATCATTTCTACCAAGGCAGGATCTCTTGGAATTAATCTGGTAGCTGCTAATCGAGTGATTATATTTGATGCTTCTTGGAATCCATCTTATGACATCCAGAGTATATTCAGAGTTTATCGCTTTGGACAAACTAAACCTGTCTATGTATATAGGTTCTTAGCTCAGGTAGGCTTGTAATTTATATTCTCTTTTTCATATTGAAAGATTGGGTGAAACTGACAATATTTTTGAAATTCAGACTATACATGCATTGTAGAGAGGCAAAGTTGAAAATATCATTCCTGTTCTTAAAGTAATATGTTAGTTTTTACCTCTCATGATTTTCTATTTTATAGTTTGTCCAGGTCTCTAATTTCTCCGATTGAGATGAATTTGCATGGGTATACAGATTTAGCAATTTCATGCTAGTTTAAGAAAGTTAAACATTTATAATTCTTTTACTTACTATGCATAGAAAAGCCAGTAACTAAATCTAATTTGCTTATAGATGTGAAGGTCAAATGATCATTGTTTTCAGTGGCACCAGATAATCTCTTAGTTTGAAGAGTGTGGTTAAATAAGAAGAAACAATTAATGTATTATAATAACAAAGAATATTTAATATTTCTAGTCAAAAATATTAATTTCCTTTAAGTATAAACTCAGATATTAAGAAACAGAAACTAAAATTTAAGGAAAGGAAATGAAATCAAAGAAGTGGATGTAGTTCAATGTTATATAGGTTTATAGAATCAAGTTGCCCTTTTAACTGTTACATCTTCATTGAGAGCAGATGCTACCTTCTCACCATCCTCCAAATCTGGGCTTCTCAACCAGAGACTGGGTTTTATTGGTAGATCTTTGGTCATACATGAGTATATAATATAGTTGGTAAACTACACTGTATAAACTCTTTCCTGTTATTTAAATTAAGAGGTCCTTTACATTCTATTTCAGAATGTTATATAGAATATATAATAGATATGGCATTGTAGTTATTAATTTTTTGTCCTGAAGTTATAGAAAATAAGACTTTACATAAAGTCAGTTTATAGTGAGTGTTGAGAGTGTGTTATAGTCCACTGAAAAAGAATTAAACTGCCCTGTTGGATTCTTACATCAATAACCCCCGAAAGTTTGATTTCATGTACTCTTATTCTGTTTACGTTGGTATCTGACTGCTCTCGTTCTTTCACCAAGTATGGAAATATATAAAGCAATACATGAATGCATATTGGTCAGAAATTTTAGGATGATTACCAGTAATATAGTTTTATTTATCATCAACATAAACTACTCTGAACAGAAAATAAAAAATCTCATGAATTAAGCAACATTGCTGATAAAATTTGCTTCATGGCAGTATATTGCTATCAAGTTTTGCTATTCATATAAATCAATAACTATATTTCTTCTTGAATAAGTTTCATGTTTACAAAATTTGTGTATTGTTCATTCTTTTTTACGAAGGGAACCATGGAAGATAAGATTTATGATCGGCAAGTAACTAAGCAGTCACTGTCTTTTCGAGTTGTTGATCAACAACAAGTTGAACGTCATTTTACCATGAATGAGCTGACTGAACTTTATACCTTCGAGCCAGACTTGTTAGATGACCCTAATTCAGAAAAGAAGAAGAAAAGGGATACTCCCATGCTGCCAAAGGTAAACATCTTAGAATATTAGCTTAAAAAAAGCTTAATATAGATCAAGGAAATTTTATTATTACTATGAAAATTATTCATCTGACTAAGGCTATCTTTCAGAATTTTTCAAAGAGAATAAAATTGTATTTAAATGAGAGACCAGTTCTCCACATAGTACCACAAAGATAGTGTAATCTGAAATACATATTTTATGCCAAATAAAAAATTCAGCCCTGCAGAAAAGGATTTCTGAGTAGAAACCTTAAAGACATAGTATGGTTCTCTTTTAATAATTTTCAGTAGAGGGCATACATAATTTTAATAATTATATATGAGATTTAATTGTCTCTTCCTTAGTTTTGTTGTCATATAGCAATTAAGAATCAGCAAGTAAGTGTCTCTTACTTGATATTTTTCACTGTCATAACACAAGACTTTCATACTTGGAAAAGAGACCTCTCTCATTTTATAGATGGAGAAACTTAGTGTCAGAGGCATTCAATGACTTGCCTAGTTTTCAGCTAATAAGTGACATAGCCAGGAACAGTATCTATATCTCTTTTCTGGTCCACTGTTCTTGGATAAGAGCCTATTATACATAAGAGAAAACCATGTGTGTATATATATATATGTATTTAAACCTCGCTCAGACGGTAAAGCATCTGTCTACAGTGAGGGAGATCCGGGTTTGATCCCTGGGTCAGGAAGATACCCTGGAGAAGGAAATGGCAGCCCACTCCAGTACTATTGCCTGGAAAATCCCGTGGATGGAGGAGCCTGATAGACTACAGTCCATGGAGTCTCAAAGAGTCGGACACGACTGAGCGATTTCACTCACACTCACTAACTCACTCACTCAAACCTATTCTGATTATCTAAAACGTCATTTTAGGGGGGGTTATTAGGGGAAATTCTTTTCCTATTGTTTTGGTTTCAAAGTTAAGCATGTAAAGTTCGATATAGCTGTTAAGAGAGTTGGGAAAGCAGCTAACAGGTTACAGTGTCACTTTACCAAAGTCACTTCAATCATTGTTTTAAAAAAAAAAAAAACAAACAAATACTCAACAGTATTGTAGTTCTTCATATGACTTGACCAGTTTCATTTAAAAAGGTAATGGGAATAAATATTTCGAATGTTAATATAAATCAGTGATTTCTTCAGTTAATTCTCAGTGTATATATGTCAGTTAAAATAGCATGAATATAAGCATTTAGGAAAATTTTAGTGACCTTTGTCTATATTAACAAATATTTTTGTTTTTGTCTTTTTATTTTTTGAATGGCCGAGTTGTACAGCATGTGGGACCTTAGTTCCCTAACCAGGGATTGAATCCATGCCCCCTGCAGTGGGAGCATCCACTGGACTGCCAGGGTAGTCCCAGTATTTTATTTTTCTAATCAGTGAGCTGTTTTTCCACTTAAAGTTCACTGGTGGAGCATTTAGGAAAGAGTTTTTATGACAGCCTCTATCAATTCTCTTTGATAATAGCTTAGGGCCTCATGGGCTTCCCTGGTGACTCAGGTGGTAACAAGTCCGCCTGCAGTGCAGGAGACCCAGGTTCAGTCCCTGGGTCAGATAGGTCCCCTGGGGAAGGAAATGGCAACCCACTCGAGTATTCTTGCCTGGAGAATTCCATGGACAGAGGAACCTGGTGAGCTACAGTCCATAGGTTGCAAAGAGTGGGAAACTACTGAGCAACTTTGACTTGACTTCACTTTGCTTAGGGCGCATGAACATTAAATCTATCATTTTTTTAATACTCTAAAGAATCATTTCAATTTCCATGTTATAGTGTATTAAATTGATAGCAGTTTGGCTTCCTTTGTTAATTATATAACAGAATGTGAGTAGGTATCTTGAATAGTCTTTGGAAAATTTTCTGTGTACAAACAGGTTTGTATATCTTTAAAAACACACAAACTCAAATGGACTCATACCATGCACACTCTTTTGCAACTTGCTCTTTTCACCTAGATGTTTCTTGCAGATCTTTCCATATTGGTACATATACCTTTACTTAAAAAAAAAAAATTGCATAGTGTGTACTTGCCTTGTTTTATTTAACTTATATCCCTTTTCTATCAGGTACATAATTTTGTGTGACAAAGAGTATTCTTTTAAGGACTAGCACATATTTATGTTTATAATTTTAAAGATAGTGAAGTTTCCCTTTTCAGTTGACTTCATGTTTAATTAGCATTTTTCCTAAAAATACAGTTAAACTTAATTTTTTTGAGAAATAGCCCATGATTAGCAGTATTTCTCATAGGAAGCCACCATTCCAATTTGTAAAGGGATAGTTGCTTTGAAATTATTTGTTACGTGGTAAATTTCTGATTGTAGGAAATCTGTTTAATTTGATAAACATTTACTGATAATTTGATGACTTTGAAGTACATGGGGAGGGTGTATTTAAAAGGACAAGACAAGAAAGAAATGCTATTTAATTGTCATAGGATTTCTGGAAAGAAACCATCTGTTTTATAACTTGGCACACTGAGTTGTGAAAGGTGTCATGTTTTTTCATCTACATTTTACTTACTGTGTTTTGTTTTTAGTGGTATGACCCTTTGCCCAAGAAGAAAAAGTAATGCTACTTTAATGCAAAGTGCTTCAACTCTCCCATGGCTCTTCCCAAGGGAAAATAATAGTTAACTTACTGAGTTTCATACTCTACTAAATAATTTTGTTCAGATTATTTTTCTTAGTCTAGCAGCAACTAAAAAGTTGATAGTGCTGTTTTCATTTTTCTAGATGAGGAAATTAAGGCTTGGAGAGAATTATATAACTTATCCAATACGCACCTAATTAGTACTGAAGCTGGTCTTCAAGTCTGTCCAACTCAAAAACATATCCTTTAATCATTACAGTTTATTGCCCCCAAATCAAGATTAAAAAGTTAATTCTAAGTACAAGAAACAAAGAAGAGGACCTGGGATTCCCAGAATTGAATGATATTTAGAATGCTTTATTTTATTTTAAATAAAGCTGGATTTTAAAATATAGAGTGCTTTCACAGTCAGTACCATTATGTCATGCAACTATTGTTAACATTGTATAATATAACCAGTTTAACTCATGGCTTGCAAAATAGTAAATTACTCATTTACGTATATGGCCTTCAAGTTTACAAAGGCTTTTCTCATGCATATTCATTATCTTGGGAAACTGAAGCTTAGAGAGTCTGTGATTACCTCAGGATACGTGGCCAATAAGTGTCAGAGCTAGAACTTGAACACAGTAGTTTCAAATTGTATTCCAAGGAGCCCCAGAAGATTTACAGAGGTGTTCCAGGGCTACACTGTGGCTAAGCGAGTAGGGGAAGGCCAGACAGGCAGCACTCCAAGCCCTATGCCTCATTTCAAAGTCCCTCCCCTTTTATGACTTTTATGTATTGGGCTGCCACATAAGATTTTATTTAAGGAGACGATGTTTTTTAGTTTAAAAAAAGCTTTGGAAAAGTTTTTTAAAACTGTACCATATTATGATGGCTTGCTATCACAGTAACTAAGACTTGTAAGGGATCTGAAAGGAAATATAACAAGATGTATATGTGATTTACCTGAAGGATATGATAGTCTACTTGGGGAAAAAAATTAACATTCTTAAAAGCAAAAGTGCTGATGTGACTGGTACTGAATGTATTTGGTTTAAAAATGAAGGGGAAAGCATTCGGGTAAAGTTTAATGGAAAAAATAATTAGACTGATTGGCCTATAAATGATGGTTAATATTTCATTGCATTAGGTAAGAATAAGATATGAATGTAGGATGAAACAGTTGGGGTGAAAGTAAAGGTAAGAATTTAAGTGCCAGACTCAAGATATGATGAAGAAATTGACCAGATGAGTTGAAATTGGATAGATAAAGGTAGGGCCAGCTTATGGAGAACCATTAAAGGCAAACAGAGGCATTTGGATTTAAAATATCATTCACTATAAGTTCATGGATGGGGTTTTATATGATGAATGTGGGCTTTTGGAAAGTCAGTGTGGCATTAAAATGCAGGATGAGGACGTATAATAGGGTGATGTTTGTGGAGTTAAACAGACATTTCAGGTAAATGATGGGACTCAGTTACTGATGATCGACTGTAGTTTTTGGTAGACTGTGAAAAAGCTTTAACCTAAATAATGAAGCTAGAGTTGAAATTGGATAGATAAAGGTAGGGCCAGCTTATGGAGAACCATTAAAGGCAAACAGAGGCATTTGGATTTAAAATATCATTCACTATAAGTTCATGGATGGGGTTTTATATGATGAATGTGGGCTTTTGGAAAGTCAGTGTGGCATTAAAATGCAGGATGAGGACGTATAATAGGGTGATGTTTGTGGAGTTAAACAGACATTTCAGGTAAATGATGGGACTCAGTTACTGATGATCGACTGTAGTTTTTGGTAGACTGTGAAAAAGCTTTAACCTAAATAATGAAGCTTATTCATTAATTAGTTAAAATCTTTGCAAGTATCTGCAACATGCCAATCATTATGCTGGTTAGTAAGGATACATTGATAAATAAGACTAGGTTCCTGCTCCCAAGGAATCTACAGTTTAATAAGCATTTTTTTGCTTGTTTGTTTAGTCACTGAGTCATGTCTGACTCTTTTTGCAGCCCCATGGACTATAGCCCGCCAGGCTCTTATGCCCATGGGACTTCCCAGGCAAGAATTCTGGAGTGGGTTGCCGTTTCTTTCTCCAGAGGATCTTCCTGACCCAGGGATAGAACCCTCATTTCCTGCATTGCCATCTCATTCTTTACTGCTGAGCCCCCAGAAAGCCCCTAATAAGCATATCTTCACAATAAAGAAAATATTTATTTATTATATATTGTATGCACATATATTTATTTATTATTTATTATATATAATAAACATGTTTATATATTATACATATGTAATAACTATTTATATATTATACATATATAATAATTTTATTTATTTATTTATTGGGGCTTCCCTGGTGGCTTAGACAGTAAAGTGTCTGCTTGCAATGTGGGAGACCTGGGTTCAATCCTTGGGTGGGAAAGATCCCCTGGAGAAGGAAATGGCAACCCACTCCAGTACTCTTGCCTGGAAAATCCCATAGACAGAAGAGTTCATGGGGTTGCCGAGAGTTGGACACGACTGAGCGACTTCACTTTCACAATAAAAATTATGGATCCTGTAATAGAAATCTGTATAGCCACCCTGTACCATCCATTTCAAAGGATGGAATATTCAGTTCTTTCTTGGAAAAGTTGAGGATGGGGAGTTGACATTAGGAGGACTTCAACTGATATTGAAAATAGATGTGGTAGCTGTTTGCATTGCTGTGAGGGCAAAAGATGAAGGCCCTTCAAGAGGATGAGCAGGAAAAAACAAACACGTACATAAATCAGCATTGCAAATTTCAGGAACATCAGGTAGTTAAAAATAAATGGAGTGTAAAGAGAGAGTAGTATAAAGTAAGGGTGGTCATGGGAAGAGGTGAGAGAAAAGACTGGAAAGGAGGATGGGACTCAGATCATAGAAGTTAAGAGAGTTTGGACATTGTGTTACAGGCTGTGGGATCTATTTAATGATTCTAAACAAAAGACCGACATCAAATTTTCATTTAAGAAAAATCATTTTGGGTGTCAGTGTGCAGAATGGATAGGAGAAAAGAAAATGAATGTTAATGTGTAGATAGCTAATGGGAAGTTGTGGTATAGCACATGGAGACCAGCCTGGTGCTCTGTGACAACCTAGAGCAGCGGGATGGGGTGGGAAGTGGGAGAGAGGTTCAAGAGGGAGGGGACATGTGTATACCTTTGGCTGATTCATGTTGAGGCATGGCAGAAACCGACACAACATTGTAAAGCAGTTGTCCTCCAATTAAAAACAAATTTTAGAAAAAGAAAAAAAAAAGGATGTTAAGATACTTGTTAAACGAATACAGTATTGTAAAGCAAAACAAACTAAAAAAATAAAAATTAATTAAAAAAAAAAAAGATACTTGTTACCGTGCAATGATCCAGATGAGTAGGCCTGAAGTAAGGTGGTAGCAACGGGGGTAGAGAAGTACCAGGCATAATGTGGTTGCTCAATAAATGTTAACTTTGTTCTGTGGGCTTGTATTTTGAATTTCATTTAACTTTGTGCAATACTGTTTGATTTTCATTTCCTTTAACAGGATTTTGAAAATTACTCCTCTCCGAACTGGGTACAAATAGGTGTTTTTTATATTTACAGTAGTGTTTGAACCTGCTCTTATTAAAGACATTTCAAAGTTGGTTCCTACTATATTATAGTATAATTGCAAACACCTGTCTTTATATATATGTATATATATATTTAGGATGAAAGTGCTAAAAATGATAGATTTTCATTTCCCCTTCAAATTGCTATTATCTAACTAATGATTAAATTGCATGGCTTTTTGAGGTAACTTTTCTTTGTCTTTTGATAGTTCTATAAATACTCCTCTCCGAACTGGGTACAAATAGGTGTTTTTTATATTTACAGTAGTGTTTGAACCTGCTCTTATTAAAGACATTTCAAAGTTGGTTCCTACTATATTATAGTATAATTGCAAACACCTGTCTTTATATATATGTATATATATATTTAGGATGAAAGTGCTAAAAATGATAGATTTTCATTTCCCCTTCAAATTGCTATTATCTAACTAATGATTAAATTGCATGGCTTTTTGAGGTAACTTTTCTTTGTCTTTTGATAGTTCTATAAGTGGTCACTTTCAACTTACTTGATATGGGATTATTACATCTCTTTCTGCCTCATCATTTCCTCTTAGTCAATAATAACTCCTTTTCTGTATTTCTGTTCTTGTTTACTTTCTTTTACTACTTTACTTTCTAATTAGATTTACTTCCCTGGTGGCTCAGAGAATAAAGCGTCTGCCTGCAATGAATAAAACAGTATTAATACTTTATATGGTCTTTTTTGAAACTCTAGTCACCTTTATAGTGATATTTAACTATATTTTTATCATTCCATATTGATCCATATATATATCATTGAAAATCAGTTAGAATTTGCCTTAATTTTTTCAAGCAGTAAAAATGGAATGAAGCAGATGTGTGAAAGGAGGAAAATTAGAGCTTTAATTCATGTCTTCAGTTCTATATTCAATCAGCTATCATAGTCAGCTCTATTCATCACCACATCCTATGGATTATATTCTGTTAAATACCCTGATTGATTTATTGCTGTTGTTGGTGCTGTTGCTTTTTCCTTTTTGAAATATAATGGTCTTGTAGTTCTGTGGAACCATTTTTAAAAATATTGATTTTAGAGTCTACTGTATCATGTCTACCAATGCATTTCTTAAGTTGTTCAGAGTAATAGTGTTCCTCAGACATTTTGCAACTTCATACTGATCTAAACTTATAAATCCTTTAACACAAATTTCTAATGATAAAGATTTGTTCACTGATTTTTTTTTTAATTTTTTAATTGGAGGAAAATGGTTTTACAATGTTGTGTTGATTGATTCTTAATTGTTTGTTTTTTTGAATATCAAAGTAATATCTGACCTCTGTAAATGTTTATGTAAATTATATTAGGGGAAAGTACCTTTCCTGGTGATAAACTTATGAATTATATAGATATCAGAAATCAAAAATCTTGGTTAAGGTCATATTTCATAATATTCTTCAGTGGGTATACAGCCTAAGCTCTGTACCCTTTATTAAGAAAACAAAAGACAGTAAAACTGGCTTAGAAAATTTTTGGCACTTCCCTTTTCCAGTATTTGCTACCTATGTCTTTTTAAATATGGACTGCATGTTGATAATTATAGGGAAAATAAAATGGGGATTTAAAGTAAAGTACTGAAAGTGAGACTTTACTTCCTCTACACTGGTGTTGTATACAATTTTCTCCCTTTGTCTTTAGTCCTTTATTCAAGTTTTAATACCTCAAAGCATACTTTTCTGAACAGAGATGTTTTGTGCAGTTTTATCAGTCAGCAGATGGTAATATAAGGTTTTACCTTAGTCATTTCTAACATTAGAGAGAAATATACTCTATTAAAATAATTTGATGTGAAGTATAAAATAGCTAATTTACTGATTTCAGGAACTTGCTTGCATTTACCCTTTGAGAATAAAGGTTCAAAAGGACCCATTTAATCGCAGAGCAAGTATTAGTAACCTGTAGCATATTAACCACATGTATGCACGTGAATGCAGTTTTTGTTGACATGTACCTCTATGGGATCTTCCCAGGTGGCACTAGTGGTAAAGAAGCCACCTGCCAATGCAGGAGACATAATGAGATGCAGGTTTGATCCCTGGAGGAGGGCATCATGGCAGCCCACTCCAGTGTTGTTTCCTGGAGAATCCCATGGACAGAGGAGCCTTGTGGGCTACAGTCCATAGGTTTGCAAAGAGTCAGACACAACTGAGGCAACGTAGCACACGTGCACATACCTCTAAGGAGCCATGTTCATAATTAGCACATATATGAGCTTTGATGTCATTATCTCCTACTTTGCTGCCTCTTTGATCACAAGTGTAGTATGGTTCTTATTTAATACAGCAAATTTTAATATTTTTTCTATATTTGTATTCACTGGCATAAAATTATTATTCATCTGCATAAGAAAAGACCACCAAAAATCATAATAAACTATAGAAAAATTGTTGTAATTTTACCATTTCTTTGTAGGTTTTAATAGTCTCCCACTCAGTGTTTGCTGGGATAGTTGATGCCCAGTAAAAAGAGCAAATGGTTTAAGCCCCGTCCCTTTTGCAAGTAATGTGCCAATCACCCTTTTTGGGTGTAATTTTAGGCAAGCTGCATATGTTTTCCAAGCCCTGCTTCCCTCAAGAAAGTAAGAAAATAGTAGTACATGCCTCACAGAAGAGATAATCCATATAAAGCTCTCTACCTAGGACATAGTAAGTGCTCAAATATTAGCTGCTATTCTTGTTTCTATAATTGTCATTAATAATGCCATTATACTGGTCATTTTTCTGAAACAAGTATAGTCTTAAATTTTTGGAATTTTAGAGGAGTCATATGAGATTTTGATCCTTAGAAGATTTAGCTTGACATATGACAGATCAGTAGAAGACTAAAAACATTTAGAGAGCAGAGGCAATAATCTCAGCTAGACTGCAGAAGAGATGAGTATTTGAGGCTTTAACTCTCCTACAGATCAGTTATAATCAAGAAGAGATTATATGATAATATTTAATTACTAAACACTGATAATCACATCCCATGATGTTATCATGCATTTGACTACAAACTATTACTCTTTAACACTCAAGGATTTCCCCCCCCTAAATAATACATACAACTTTAAAGGAATTGTCTACCTTATAGCCAGCTGTGACACCAGTGTAGTAGTAATTTTTAAAAATGAAGGGATAAATCAGCCACGAGTGTACATGTGTATAGCAAAACAAATACAGTATTGTAAAGCAAAACAAACTAAAAAATAAAAATTAATTTAAAAAAATGAAGGGATGTTTCTAGTATTCTTTTACTAATACAGACTACAAAATAAATTCAGTTAATAGACTGATCATTTTTTTTAAAAAAACAGTGCTGCTTTGTATCCTACTTTCACCTTATAACACAAGAAAAACTAAGGAGCCAAAGTCAACCAGCATTTTAGGGGAAACATTTGAATTAAAGAGATCATGATACCAATGATGTCCCTAAATGGCAACCTCCCTGCTCTAGCAAGCTGTCTTACAAATCACTACAAATGGAAACATCAACAACTTACTGGCACAGTTGAGGGTGGAATGTGAAATTCCATTGGAAGTGGAGGATGGGGATTGGGGAAAACTTCCAGAAATGTCTCCTTTTGAAGTACTAGAAATACCTACCACTATGGGTTTCCCTGTAGCTCAATCGGTAAAGAATCTGCCTGCAGTGCAGGAGAGCCGGGTTCGATCCCTTGGTTGGGAAGATCCCCTGGAGAAGGAAGTGGCAACCCACTCCAGTATCCTTGCCTGGAAAATCCCATGGACAGAGAGCTTGGTGGGCTGTAGTCCATGGGGTTGCAAAGAATCGGGCACAACTGAGTGACTAACATTAACACTATGGATCATGGAAATTCTGAAATTGAAAATGCCAGATTTGCATTTAGTAAATGTGATTTAAGTGGTATAACCTCTTTGGATTTATATACAAGTTAAAAGATACGTCTGTTCTCTCTAGGTTGTGTGCTTCTTACTAGCCTATGTGGGCAGGGATTGTATCAGTGTATCTTTATCACTGTATCCTCAGTACCTGGCATAATACCTAGCACATAGCATGTATTCAATAAAAGTGTGACAATGAACAAATACATTTTTGTCCTAAGCTAAGGAAATGGTTGACATGCCTTGAACTAACCTGCATTAGAATCACCTGACAGCCTGATAAAAATGCAGATTCCTGGCTTATCCAAGACTGACTGAATCAGGGGCTTCCCTGGTGGTCCAGCGGTTAAGACTTTGTACTTCCACTGTAGGGGTACAGGTTCAATCCCTGGTGGGTGAACTATGCTTCCACCTGCCATGTGGCACATCTCTCCCCAACTCTACCACCACCACAAAAAAGCCAATGGTCAGAATTCCCTGGTAATACAGTGGATAAGAATCTGCCTTGCAGTGCAGGCGACACTGGTTGGATCCCTGGTCAGGAAGATTACACGTGCCTCAGGCAGCTATGCCCATGCGCTCTAGGGCCCACAAGCCACAACTGCTGAAGCCTGTGTGCCTATGGCCTGTGCTCTGCAACAAGAGAAGCCACTGCAATGAGAAGCCCATGCACCACAACTAGAGAGTAGCCCAGGTTTACCACAACTAGAGAAAAGCCCACAGGCAGGCAGTGGCTAGTGTAACCAAAAATAAATACTTTTTTTTTTAAGCCAATGATCAAGACTTACTAAATCAGTTTCTGAGTGTTGGACTTGTATTTTTAACAAGGTCCACTGCTGTTGTGAGTACAAGGTATGAGTATGGTTCACCTAGTTATTATCAGCTAAACTTTTGATTTAAGAATAATAAAGACAGTAACAAATGTTTATTGAGTGTTTTTTATGCCAAGTACTATTTTTTTAATAAAAATTTGACTTTTATTATTGCTTCCAATGTCAATTAAACATGGGAATTTTGAAAATAGGTTGAGCACAATTTTTACATAAATCATCAAAAACAAAGGCATTTTAATCTGACGACTGGCATTTTTAAAAGGCATTCCTTCCCCTCCTACCGAGTAAGGAAAAAGTCCTTCCACTACTAGATCAGGGGCAGTGTTTCTGAACTTGTGACATTTGCCCTTAATTTAGTTAAAAGTGAGAACAAGTTAATTCACGGTTCCTTAATTCCAAACAAAGATGTGAAGCAGGCTGGTGACTATTTAATGCCTAGATCTAGGTTGGAATTTTTTTAAATTAGGCAGAAGGTGGGTGTGTGTGCATCTAATCTGTCTTAAAGAACCTGAGTTATTCCCAGCTTTCAGAAATTATGAAAGAAGTGAGTGAAAACACAGTTTAAACCCTCTATTCATGGGATAAGAGGAGGGAGGGAGGAAGCTGACTTTCATTCACTTCCCCAGGCACTGTTCAACATCCTGGGGTTACAGCAACACATAAAGCAGACAAAAAGCCCTGCTCTTAGGAAGCTTCCATTGCAGTGTGAGTGGGAAGAGACAGATGGTAAAGAAGGTATTAATAAAGACATGGAGATGGAAATGGCACTCCAGTATTCCTGCCTGGAGAATCCCATGGACAGAGGAGCTTGGCAGGCTACAGTCCATGGGGTTGCAAGAGTCGGACACGACTTAGCATCTAAACCACCACCAATAAATACATAAAATGTAAAGTATGACCGTGATCAATGCTATGAGAAGGAAAATAGGCACATGGTTCTGAAGTGTGGATATTTGAGTGTATGTCAGAGTTTTTATTTTTTATTGAAGTATAGTTGATTTACAATATTAGTTTCAGGTGCACAGAGTAGTGATTGAGAGATACATATATATGCACACACACACACACATATACATATTCCTTTTCATATTTTTTTCCCTTTAGGATAGATTACTATAAAATATTGAGTATAGTTCCCTGTGATATACAGTAGATCCTTGTTGGTTACCTATTTTGTATATAGTTATGTATATATGTTAAACCCAGTCTCCTAATTTATCCCTTCCCTGGTCCCTTTCCACTTTGGTAAACATAAGTTTGTGTTTTAAGTCCTTGAGTCTCTTTCTGTTTTGTAAATAAGTTCATTTGTATCTTTTTTTTTTTTTTTTTTTAGATTCCACAAATAAGTGATATATATTTGTCTTTCTCTGCCTGGCTTAGTTCATTTAGTGTAATCTCCAGCTCCTTCCATGTTGCTGCAAATGGCATTACTTCATTCTTTTTATGGCTGAATAATATTCCTGTGTGTGTGTGTGTGTGTGTGTGTGTGTGTGTGACATCTGTCCATTCATCTGTCAGTGAATGTTTAGGTTGCTTCCATGTCTTGGCTGTTGTGAACAGTGCGGCAGTGAACATTAGGGTGTGTATATCTTTTCGAATTATGGTTTTCTCTGGATATATGCCCAGGAGTGGAATTGTAGGATCATATGACAGCTCCATTTTTAGATTTTTAAGGAATATCCATACTGTTCTTCATAGAAACTGTACCAGTTCACATTCCCATCAACAGTATAGGAGAGTTTCTTTTTCTCCACTTCCTCTCCAGCATTTATTGTTTGCAGATTATTTGATGATAGCTGTTCTGACCAGTGTTAGGTGATATACCTCACTGTAATTTTGATTTGCATTTTTCTAGTAATTAGCAGTGTTGAGCATCTTTTCATGTGCTTTATGGCTGTCTGTATGTCTTCTTTGGAGAAATGTTTATTTAGAACTTTTGTTTATTTTTTGATTCAGTTGTTTGTTTTTTGATGTTGAGCTATATAAGCCGTTTGTATATTTTGGAGATTAATACCTTGTTGGTTGCATCATTTGCAAGTATTTTCTCCCTGTCTGTATGTTGTCTTCATTTTGTTTATGGTTTCCTTTGCTGTGCAAAAGCTTCTGAGTTTAATTAGGTCCCATTGTTTATTTTCATTCTTATTTCCATTGCTCTCAGAGACGAATCCAAAAAGATGTTGCTGTGATTTCTGTCAAAGAGTGTCCTACCTGTATTTACCTCTAGGAGTTTTATAGCATCTGGTCTTAACATTTAAGCCATTAATCCATTTTGAGCACATTGTGCATAGTGTTAGAGAATGTTCTAATTTCATTCTTTAAACACATAGTTGTCCAGTTTTCCCAGCAGCAAGGTACTGTATTAAGGGCTTTACTAGTATTGATATCTTATAGCCATCTTACAAAGCTGGTAGAGTTTATTTCTGTTTATAGGTGATGAAATAATGACAGAGAGAAGTGGTTTCAGCTGCATTTGATCTCAGTGTAGTGACTCTAGACCCCATACCCTTTAACTACCACCCTCTGCTGTGCTACATATGTTACATGAGTAAACTTGTGAAAATATAGTGAATTGGGGCACTCTACGCTGATAGGATATCACACTTCTTTTATCCTTTTTTATATCCAGCTTTCTCCCATTGAGATATGATTGATATATAAATTTATGTTAGTTTCAGATTTATAACAATGATTTGATATATGTGTATATTGCAGAATGATAACTGGAATAAGTCTAGTTAACATCCATTATCACACATAGTTACACTTTTTTTTAAACATAAAAGCTTTATTTTATTACAATAAACCAAGTATATTGCCAAAACATAATGTTAAAAATACCAGAATAACCACATTATAAATAATCATAAATGATCCAATTAGCACAAATCTAACATAGGTATGGCTTTAAAAGGCAATTAAAAATATATAATGAAAATAAGGAACTTGATGAAATTACAAAACTCACAAGATGGAAATGCACATGGGCACAGGAGAGGAAACAGAGAAGACAAACTCTCAGTACTCAGCCTGAGAGGCTGGCTGTGGCAGGGGCATGCTCAGGCCCCAGGATCTAGACACAGGAGATCTTTCTAAAATGGTTCCGTTTATTATACCAATGTCAGCTCAGTTCTCGTATTAGACTTATGACATATTTGAATCAATCACATGAATAATAATTCACCATTTACAAGGTACACAGAGCCAACCATTAAATTCATTTTTTTAAACATAAAAGCTTTATTTTATTACAATAAGCCAAGTATATTGCTAAAAAATAATGTTAAAAAGATATCAGAATAACCACATTAAAAATAATCATAAATGATCCAATTAGCACAAATCTAACATAGGTATGGCTTTAAAAGGCAATTAAAAATATACAATGAAAATAAGGAACTTGATGAAATTACAAAACTCACAAGACGGAAATGCACATGGGCATAGGAGAGGAAATAAGAAGACAAACTCTCAGTACTCAGCCTGAGAGGCTGGCTGTGGCGGGGGCATGCTCAGGCCCCCAGGATCTAGACACAGGAGATCTTTCTAAAATGGTTCCGTTTATTATACCAATGTCAGCTCAGTTCTCGTACTAGACTCATGCTCGGGCAACAGCAGCACGACAGCTGGGACCAGGAGCAAAACCGGGGCACTCTCCACTAACCACTTGGCCCTACCTCAAGTTCTGAGGCAGGTACCTGGAACCCTAGGTCCCCCGAGGCAGAGCACAGGAGCCACTGCCGAGCACATTCTCTCATCTGAAACCCCAAGGAAGGGGGTGGGTGACCCTCACTAACATCCAGCATTAGGTCCCACC
>SJXQ01009179.1:0-88044 GCA_006408695.1 Aepyceros melampus
AGTCCATTCTGAAGGAGATCAACCCTCGGATTTCTTTGGAAGGAATGATGCTAAAGCTGAAGCTCCAGTACTTTGGCCATTTCGTGCAAAGAGTTGACTCATTGGAAAAGACCCTGATGCTGGCAAGGATTGGGGGCAGGAGGAGAAGGGGACAACCAAGGATGAGATGGCTGTATGGCATCATGGACTCGACAGACGTGAGTCTGAGTGAACTCTGGGAGCTGGTGATGGACAGGGAGGCCTGGCATGCCGCGATTCATGGGGTCTCAAAGAGTCGGACATGACTGAGCGACTGAACTGAACTGATTGTGAACTAAGATGTTTTCCAGTAATTGGGATATATCAGCGAGTAAAACAGACAAAAATGTTTGTCTCTTTGAAAGGAAATGAATAGATAAGGAATAGATGGACTGCAAGCATATTAAATCCTTAAATTACATGGCATGTTAAAAAGCTTATAGATGTCACAGGGAAAAAAAAATAGATTTAAGGCAAGTGAGATCAGGCATGTCAGAGGGAGGGAACGACAGGTGAGATTTTCTAAAAATCATTGGCTTCCTTCAAAGGTGATATTTGAGCAAAACAAAACAGCCGAGAGAGTTCTCTGAGCATATGTGGCGAAGTATCTGCCAGCACCAACGTGGTTAAATAGCGTGAAGAAGAGAATTGTGGAGGTGCGATTACCTACAGCTATATCAGCCATTGCAACAACTTGGTCTCATGATTTCAGCTTGATCCTTAGACCACTCCATAGAGGGTATTAACATTATCATCTTTGACTAAGAGATGAAGAACCTGCAGCCCAGACAGAAGCTGAGTGATTTGTTCACAGTTACATATAGTATGCAAGTGGGGAAGATTGAATTATAATTTGAAGATCGAGTCCGGACTCAAAAAGGAAATTTTGCTTTTTCCATCTCCATCATCTAAAATCGTATCTAACATATAGTAGTTGCTCAGTAAATGTGGATGCAGAAGTATACCATAATCACTATTTTCAGGTGGCAATTTTCCACGTCCTTTCTCAGATTCATTCTCTAAGAATCTCATGCTTGAAAGCTAACACTCATAACAGGGAAGATCAAAAGCAATACTTGCCAGTTTAGATGTGAAAGGTAAGGAAGGCAGATTTGGATTCATTTTGTTTGGTTTCAATGCTATTTATAGTATTTACCAGTTGTGGGACATTGGGTACTTTTCTTCTCTGAAAAATGAAGACAAAAATAATACATGCAAATATATATATAAAAGAAAATGAAACAAAAAGGAAAAATACATGCATATAAAATATTGTGTATATTTATATATGTATACAAATGTACACAAGTATAGTATATTAGGGTTGTTAATTACCAACCAAAGACTTAGAACAGTATGTGGTAAATAATAATAATGGTGATGATATTGATAATGATGCATGTTTGGAAGAAAGATAGGAAGGTTCTTGGCTATTAAATCTCAATTTATATTTAAAAATCTTTCTTATTAAGGTCTGACTTCTTTGGCAAAAGATTCAGCAAAGGAAGGATTACATTGGAGGTGGGTGTTTTAACTGAGTCTTATCTTTTAAAGAATGAGGTTCTTTCTAGGCTCTGGCCTGGGAATAAGGGACAACCGTGGGATTGCTGCTCACTGCCTGCCTTGATCCTGTCTCTAGGGTTTTCAGCCTTGCCCTTTGGTGATGTTATGGACTCAACAAAGTAAAAGAAATGAAATAACAGAAAGAGTAAGGGCAGGTGAGATACAAATCTGGTCTCAAACACTCAGAAATGATACATTTTATCAGGGATTTCACTGCAGCATGAACAAAGATCAAAAATGGCATCTGGCAACCATTGTTTCTGCACTCAGCCTGTGCCCATCCCTGTGCTGGATTAAGAAGTCACAGACACTAATAGCATGGGTAATAGCATGAGGTCGTTGT
This sequence comes from Aepyceros melampus, assembly GCA_006408695.1. Lineage (NCBI taxonomy): Eukaryota > Metazoa > Chordata > Mammalia > Artiodactyla > Bovidae > Aepyceros > Aepyceros melampus. The sequence goes on from SJXQ01009179.1 coordinate 1,925, forward strand.
CCTCAAGGATATTATGATCTCTTATGGGAGCTGTCGTTCAGTCCGTAAGCTTTATCTGACTCTTTGAGACCTCACGGACTGCAGCACACCAGGCTTGTCCTGTCCTTCACTATCTCCTGAGTTTGTCCAAACTCATGTCCATTGAGTCAGTGATGCCAGCCAACCATCTCATCGTCTCCCACCCGCTTCTCCTTCTGCCCTCAATCTTTCCCAGCATCAAGGTCTTCTCAGTTACAGACTGGAGAGCTGGGATTGAACTATGAGCAGGCACACGCTGGGCAAAGAGTAAATCTTGATTTAATTATAGTTGTAGTCTAGAGCATTGAGAGTTTCACAGTGTAACTCTCAGGCAACATTCATTTCTTTCTTTCTTTTCCTTTAGTGTTTTACTTTACTTTTGGTCGTGCCACTCAGCATGTGGGATCTTAGTTCTCTGCCCAGGGATTGAACTCATGCTCCCTGTAACAGAAGCACAGGGTCTTAACGACTGGATTGCCAGGAAAGTACCCCCTACCCTTTTCCTCTATGGTTTTAGTTTTAGGGAAGGGAATTCAAGTCAAAAATTTATGTCTTTTTTATTTTCTGTGTTATTGTTCATTAAACTTTTTATTTAATATTGGAGTATAGCCAATTAACAATGCTGTGATAGTTTCAGTTGCACAGTAGAGCAACTCAGCCATACACATACATATATCCATTTCCCCTCAAGCTGCCCTTCCATCCATGCTGCCACATAACATTGAGCAGAGTTCCCTGTCCATACAGTAGGTCCTTGTTAGTTATCCTTTTTAAATATAGCAGAGTGTATCTGTCCATCCCAAACTCCCTAACTCTCCCTTCCCCACCCTTCCTGCCCTCCCACCCACCCCTGCAACCATCAGTTCATTCTCTGAGTCTGTGAGTCTGTTTCTGTTTTGTAAATAAGCTCATTTGTATCATGTCATTTTAGATGCCACATATAAGCGATGTCATACAATGTTCCTGCTTCTCTGAAAGTTAGAAATTTCAATAGTAAAATGTACTTGATATTGTCAGGCTTTTCAGAGCTCTTTAATGCTTCAAGAGAATTTTGGCATCAAAGTCTAGGTTTGGGCAAGTCTCTTTCAACCTACTGCTTGGATCTATTTGCTTGGAAAATGGGAAATGGCCAAAGGCATCAGCCTCTTAGAATCATGATACTCTTTGAGGAAATTACCTAGCTTTCCTATATTAGCTACTCATCTCAGAGACACAGACAGCAACACTCTCTCACTGTAACAGGAAAGGGGGCAACTCAGAGACCCAACTCATCTTTGAGTGTCTTACTTAGAAATTCAGTAATTTATTCCACAAATATGTATTGAATTTTTGCTATAGTCCAGGCACAGTGTTGAATGGTCAGGACAAAATTCTTTTCTTGAAGAAAGTTACAGCCCGGGAGTGCTATGGCATGACAGTAGGTTGCCTTGAGCTGTTTATAGACGGATAGTTTGATTTAACTTTGTCTAGTGCATGCTTTGGAGAAGGCAATGGCACTCCACTCTAGTCCTCTTGCCTGGAAAATCTAATGGACGGAGGAGCCTGGAAGGCTGCAGTCCATGGGGTCGCTGAGGGTCGGACACGACTGAGCGACTTCACTTTCACTTTTCACTTTCATGCATTGGAGAAGGAAATGGCAACCCACTCCAGTGTTCTTGCCTGGAGAAACCCAGGGACAGGGGAGCCTGTGGGCTGCCGTCTATGGGGTCACACAGAGTCGGACACGACTGAAGTGACTTAGCAGCAGCAGTACATGCTTTCTCTCCTCCAGGCGTGAAAAAAATGAGGCAACTTTTCATGTTATAAAATATGAAGTCTCAACAACTTTCCTTCACCGAGACCAACATTCCTGGCCCCAGGGCTGGAAACATCACGATCAGCTCTTTCCCCTTGGAGGTTGCATCTGATGGTGGACGTGGTCTTTCGGTTCATGTCTAGGACGTACCGGTCCCCTGGCAGAGTTGAGTCCCAGGCACATGTACAAACTGGGAGCTGAATTCCCTCACATGACAGCCAGTCAATGTTTCCTGTTGAACTGGGGCTCCTGGCAACCCAGGTTATGAATAATGAGTAACCATGTCCTCTTTTTTATTTAGAGACTTGAGCAAGTTGACATTTTCTGCTGATGTCCTACCTACTGAAGTTTTCTTTTGGGAGAATATTCTTCATTAACCATTTCTCCCAAGAAAATCTGTAGACTTTTGATCTCTTCAACATTTACTCTCTAGTTCGTGCCTACAAAAGCTACCACTCCCTCAACTGAAGTCCTGAAGGGTGGAAAAATCTGCATTTTGACATGACCATGGTTCTGAGAAGAGTTGTACTCCTAGTAAGCTACTATCACTGAAGGCTATTCTTGAGTTTTATACCATGTTAAATTGTCAGTGGTTGTCTACGGTTTCAAGAATGGAGTCTTCCTCTTCAAGTAAAAGATACCACAGGTTACCTTATTATAACAAATGATAAAAAGTGAGTGGAACACCACTTTGAAGTTAATGTTTTATCCGTCACATGGAGGGCAGACATGTGTGAGACTGTGACAATTCTCAGGGCATAAAGAGTGGACTCCATATCCCTCTGAAACAACTGCATGCATTCCTAAGTCGCTTCAGTCGTGTCTGACTCTTTGCGACTCCATGGACTGTAGCCTGCCAGGATCCTCTGTCCATGGGACTCTTCAGGCAAGAACGCTGGAGTGGGTTGCCACATCCTTCTCCAAGGAATCTTCCCACCCAGTGACTGAACCCGCGTCTCCATCATTGGTATGCGGGTTCTTTGCCACTAGCGCTGCCTGTGGGAAGCCGAAGAATAACCGCAGTTTCCTGAAGTCCTTGGCTTTCAGTCTGGAAGCTGCAGCTCCACTGCCACAGTGATTCCCAGATGTGTCTTCTTTGTCTCCTCTCTTCTCCGAGTTTTTTAAGCAACCAACAGGGCATGCTGTTAGAGCTACAAATTCTTTGTGAAGCAAAGCATCCTCAGCCATTAGAGGAAATAAAAAAATCCAATAAAGCCAAAAATGCAACTTAACCACTATGGTACAAGCAAAGCAATAACTATTTAATGGCCAGTAAATTTAATTGTGGAGATGATTTTTTTTTTTTTACAGCAATAAATGTGATTGCACTTTGGCTCTGTGCTTCCGTGGCCAGCTGTTGTCACTTGCCAGGCGTCTGGGTCACCTATTCTGCTCTCACTGTCAGAGACACTGCTAACCAGCCTAGAACTGAGAACAGTTAATTAATCCCAGAAAAGTTCTAACTGTTCACCTTCTCCCATAGATGCTCTTTTGGGAAGGAAAGCACATGAAGATTATTTAAGCTTTGAGTACTTAGGTTTTACTGGCTCAGAAGATAGATATCTGGCTTAAATTTAGTATCAAATAATATGAACTCTTGACTGATTATAAAGTGTTTTTTTTTTTTTTAAATCAGGCTGGGATATGGGGTGACCTCATGGTGGCTGAGTTAGACAGACAGTCCCAATTCCCATGCTTAAAGGACTTCCCAGGTGGCTCAGATGGTAAAGAGTCTACCTGCCAATGCAGGAGACTCAGGTTCGATCCCTGGGTGGGGAAGATCCTTGGGGAAGGAAATGGCAACCCACTCCAATATTCTTGCCTGGGAAATCCCCTGGACAGAGGAGCCTGGCAGGCTACAGTCCATGGAGTTTCAAAGAGTCAGACACAACTGAGCATGCACACATGCCCATGCTTAAATCCCAGTACAATACTTTTCTTTTAGACAGGTTGACGGTGAATATTCTCATTCTGGGTTGTGGACTGAGGGAGACCATCTGCTTCTATTTTAGTCTGAAGGAGTTTTCTGGGTTCTTTGCTGAGAGCTGAGTTTAACTGGGGAAGGAAGCTTGAGCACAGTGACGTGGAGAAGGGAGGGATGACAAAGATAAGGGAGTAGGATTAACAAGGTGTAGGCATAGACAATGAGTACTGGACATGGGGCATTTCAATGGATATTGCTTTACTGCTTCCAGGGCCAGTAAGGTATATCCCTGGATATTGCGTGAGACTACAAAACAATGAATGGACCATCTTCTAGAGGCTGTGTGACCACAATTGAGCCTCCATTTGGAGGCAAATTGGGTAAATGCTTGTGTTGCTCATTTAGTGCTTATGGAGGGAGAGGATGTCTTATATTGTGCTTGGATGATGCATTCTTTTGACTCTTTGAACAAGAATAACTCTTTCAGGCATCTACACTGTTTATTCTCTCTCCCAACCCTTCAAATTAACAGTTTTTCTTCCATCATTCATGTCTTGCCTCAAAGGTTAGTCCTCCTTGGAGGCCTTCCTCTGAATTATTGTGTTAGGGCAAAACTTAAGTTAGTTAATGAAATCATGAGATTCCAAAAATATAATATTCTCTTCTTTTCCAATTTGGATTTCATTTCTTTTTCTCCTCTAATTGCTGTGGCAGAACTTCTAAACCTACGTTGAATAATAGTGGTGAGTGGACATCCTTGTCTTGTTCCTGATCTTAGAGGAACCAACGTTAAAATTTTCACAATTGAGAATGATGGTGACTTAACTGGTGGTCCAGTGGTTAAGACACCACACTCTTCCACCAGCAGGGGGCAAGAGTTTGATCCCTGGTCAGGGAACTGAGATCCCACAGGCTGCATGGTGCAGTCAAAAAACTAAATAAATAAATTAAAAAAAAAAAAAAAGAATACATCTCTTTGGACTGGAAGATGCTTTGTTCATTCAGAAGGATTCTAATATGAGGGGTTATATGTCTATCTTTCTGCAGAGTGTTTGCAGCGTTTGAGGTCGGTTTCAGTTATTTTAACAACTCACACTCAAACACACTACAAGGAATTACACAAATACTGGCTCAGCACCTCATATATTAGCTGATGTAAAAGAAGAGCTAAATAAATATTTATTAAATGAGTTAATACATGGACAAATGCCATAGACATTTTTACAACCATCTTTTTCATAAATATTATCTATATTTTACAATTGCCCAAGCAACAGTAGTAAGAGCAATTGCTTGTATAATAGGCTGACCTGGGAAAAATCACCAAGGAACATTCAGGGCTATTTAGAACCATTAAATGTTTGCCTTGCCTTCTGAGCAGCAAGGCAAACAGTTCTTTTCACAAGAAGATATTGTAATTTGTCTCCTTCTCTGCTCCTCTAATTCATTAAAATTAAAATTCAAAAATCTGAATATCTCCCAAGGGTGTCCCACAGTTCTTGGTGTTTTGTGTGATTTCTTTGTTTAGCGCACAGGTAAATCACTAGCCTTGGAGCTTCCCTGGTGGCTCAGCGGTAAAGAATCTGCTTGCAAAGCAGGAGATGTGGGCTCAGTTCCTGGGCGGGTCAGAAAGATCCCCTGGAGGAGGGCATGCAACCCACTCCAGTGTTCTTGCTGGGATAGTTTCATGGACAGAAAAGCCTGTTGGGCTACAGTGCGTGGGGTTGCAAAGAGTGGGACAGGACTGAAACCACTGAGCATGCATGCACGCAATTACATATGCCACGAAAGGCTTGACTGCTCTTTCAAACATAGTGGCACTTCATTAGATTTTGAATAGACTTTAATACTTTGCTTTTTGATGGGAACAATATGCTTTCTTGGTTTTGGAAAAAATTGGAGCCAATGTACGTAATATAGAAGTCATCTGAATTTAAGATTCAGGAAAGAATTATTGAGCACTTACAAGGGGTCAGGGCTTCCCTGGTGGCTCAGATGGTAAAGAATCTTCCTGCAAAGCAGGAGATCTGTGTTCAATCCCTGGGTTGGGAAGAACCCCTGGAGAAATGAATAGCAACTCACTCCAGTATTCTTGCCTGGAGAATCCCATGGACAGAGGAGTCTGGCCAGCTCTAGTCCACGGGGTGGCAGAGTCGGACACAACTGAGCAACTAACACATACATATAAGGGGTCACACACGAGTTACATAGTGCCAGATACTTACATGTACAGTCCTTTGTCTAATTATGTCAATGATAATTTCAGCATCTTTCCTATAAATTATCTCATTGTTGGACAACTTTTGCATAGTTGACCTTTTATTTTGGACTTGTGTGAATCTTCTTAAAAACACATTTGTAATTTCAGCAATTGTCTAATTGCTTATTATAGAATTGATTGATTATAGTCGATGAAGAGGTTGCTGAAACCAGGAGCTGTTCATCCATAGCATTTATCGTTTAGAGCCTGACTCAAAATACATCTGTTGAAAAAATGAATGAGAGTGACGCAGAAACTGGTCACATCCTGTACTTTGTGTTTCTCCCTACTAAATTTAGGGTGCACCATGTGTGCCCTTATGATGCCATCTGTTAGGGATTTACTCAATAAGTTTGACAAGAGCAGAAAAAAGCTAGAAGCAGGACAAGTGCATAAGTTAATGACCTAGCCTCATATAGCTGCTTGGGTATAGATAGAAAACATGAGACACCTGGGTCAGAGACAAAGGGCTTTATCATCCACTGTGAAATCAGTAGCAAGGGTATTAGCATAGTCACACCGTTCCACAGCCCTCAAGTTCCATTTGGCCACAAAGAGGCCACAAAAAGCCCAGGTAGAGCCTTTCTGCTCAGTGGGTGCACCACAGAGAGGCGCGCTGGGATTAGGGCCTCTCCTGCTTTTATAGCAAGCAGTGAGCAAGCCTGTGCTGTGACCAGAGGGAAAGCATCTGCTAGCGTAGGTCCACGTGGCGCATTTCTCACTTTTCAGGATTACCAATGGCGCAAAAACAAGTCCCGAGAAGCAGCACAGCAGCATTTTCATGGAGTGAAAGCCTGGTCAGGACCTTGTAATTTTGGCCTTCACAGCCAAGACTTGCAGGGAGTGTGAGACGCCCATAGCAGGCTGAATCCTACACCAGCGGTGGAAGACACTCTCACGTGATATAGAGAAGCCTGAGGCTCTGAGAGGTGAAATGACCTGTTCACGGTTATACCTGTTTTCAGGACAGAAGCCCATCTCTCCAGACCTTAAACCCCAACGCTCTTTCCAGGGCACTGCTCTTGCCTCTCCCTATTACTTTCGTCATTCATCTTCCTTACAGCTGTACCGCGATTTTCAACTATTAAGATTCCTTACGTATTCCTTTGCTTTATTTTATATCCACAAGAATAAGTGCTTTGGTTCTGTGGTTCACGGCTTCACAAAGCAAACTGTATTGAACACTGGGACAGCAAAAGTTGCTATGGAAAATCAATCTCAAATATGTTGAGGAAAGACTGCACGTACTGCCCCAGAGCTAGAGATTCGTAGTGTAGGAGCATACGTTATAAAGCTTAAGAGAATGGGCTCTGAAGTCACTGAGGTTTGGGCTCAAAACCTGTTCATTGAGTTTATGATCTTGAGCATGGTATTTCAATTTTATGAGCTATAGTTTCATCCTCAAAAATTATAGATGATATCCTTTTCCACAAATTTGATGAAAAAATTAAATGAGGTAAAGTATTTAAAATCCCTGGCACATTGTCCGACATATAGCTTAAATATGGCTTAATAAGTTTGTCATAATTAACACAGAATAAAGGTTCTGAGAAATCCTGCACTAAAGAAAACCACCAAACAAGCAGAGTTTCTCAAATATTCAGACCATGCAGCAGTAAATCTATTTATTTTTTGCATTGCTAATCTTAACGTTGCACAGATCTATTACTCTGAAATACACATTAAATGGAAATTTACCGAAGAAACAAAAGGGTTCTGCCTCATTTAGAGATGGCTAAACCAAGGAATTAAACTCTATAGAGAGGAGTTAAATTTCATGAATAACTTCCCTAGTATCCTTGAATCACTACACAAAACAGGAACAGTTTTGCTTTGGGGATGTTCTGAAACTCTGGTTAGGGTTCTTGGCAGTTTCTGAGATGTGTTAAAACATCCCAGCTTGTTGATTTAACTGTATTCCACCAAAGAGGCTAATTTCCCTCTGCCACTGTAGGGGAACTTCTTCTGATGGCAGGTTCAGTGACTTTTTATTCCAAGGGCAAGGGGCTGATTATCTGAGCAAACACACCACTCCAGAATGCCAAAGACTCTTCCTAAACACCGGTAAACACAGGTGGGACCCAGCAGTCAGGCAGATCTTCTTTCAATGACAAAAGGGCTCTCTGAGCTTAAGTTGGTCCAGACTCTCTGCTCAGAATTTAATAAATATTGTGCATCCCGAGTTCCCCAGCTGTTTAGAAAACTCTTAGCTGAAAAGTCAAACACACAAGAAAACCTTTGTCATTGCTTCTGAGAACCTGCCCTATACTGCCAGGGTGTACTGGTTTGTAAGACTATCTTACTCTTACTAACTTTGTGTTCAATGATGTCTTGTTGGTAGCTGGACATTAGCCTTGGTGGGAGCTTTTCCAGAACAGAAATCAGGAAATGCTATAAATCAAGCTTCTCCCACCCCCAGAGCTGGCTATCAGCACACTGCCAGTGTCCTCCATCGCCTTAACACAAGGGCATCACATGGATTGTTTGCTTTGCCCTCTAGACCTGAGGGCAAGAACTGCATTTGCATTTCCCCATGCGTTCCACATCTATTACACATTCAGTAAAGGTGGTTGAATTCATAAATGAACTACTGAGTCTGTGAACCAGCCACTTACATGCGGTTATATTTTCTGTGAGGGTGGAAAGAGTTGCGTAGGTATATGCTTTGCATTAGTAAACAATGTTGATGCTGAAGCTGAAGCTCTAATACTTTGACCACTTGATGAGAAGAGCTCATTCATTGGAAAAGACCCTGATGCTGGGAAAAACTGAGGGTGGGAGAAGAGGCGACAGAGGATGAAATGGTTGGAAGGTATCACTGACTCAATGGGCATGAGTTTGAGCAAGCTCCAGGAGTTGGTGATGGACAGGGAGGCCTGGCATGCTGCAGTCCATGGGGTGGCAAGAAGTCGACCACAATGTAGCAAGTGAACAAGATTAAACAATGTGGTCAGTGCCACTGGAGTAGTGTACTGAATTACGTTGCAATGTCTGGAGCTGGTCCAAGCATAATTACTCTGTATCTTTATTCCCCGAGCTGGCTTCGCCTGAGTGCTATGGCATCACCCTGTGTGACCATTTGGTGGGAGGCAATCAAAGCTAAGTCTAATTGCTTCCCGGGCTACTAACCCTTCTCATTCTCTCAGGATCTAGATGAGAATGCTTCCTCCTCAGAAGGAGATTGAAGTAACAGCTTTTGCTAGAAGCACAAATTATTCGTTAGGGTAGAATGTTCTGTGTCAGTATGGTTTCAATCAGGATAACTGGAAAAGACTTTATGATGAAGGATAACTGTTCTCAGGGTTTAAAGAGGGTGGTGTGACAGGTGACTAAGAATTGGTGTTTTAGTCAGAACCGAACGCAGAAACCACATTTTATTGTGGATTAAAAATTAGGGTCTAAAGGAGGAAATGACTTTGTCTAACTGTGCCATTAGGATGGATGAAAGACCTTACGATCGCTTGGTTCTTGTCCTTTACATGCTGAGGCCAATGATTGTGGCCACTGCGTTCTGTGATTGGTACTAACAGAAGTTAAATTGATTCTGATGAGAATGAAGGAGTTTTATCAGAAGAAATAAAAGTGATCTTTTATTCTGTGCTCACTATTGTGCCAGGCCTGCACTAAGTGGTTTACATATGTTATTTAATCAGCAAAATCAAATGAGGGAGAGATGCTTATCTTCATTTTTACAGATGAGAAAACTGGGACCCAGAGTGACTGACTTAGCTGTCCACGAACACACCTAGTGGTCTGAAGTACTTAGAGGCAGACCGGTGCTTGCATCTAAGTGTGTCTCCTACCAAAGCCAAAGCTGTTAACCAGTATAGTACACAGTCTTCCATATACTAGGGCAGGGCGTCCTTCTCCTTCCCTCAGGATAATAGGTGAGTTTATGACAAAGACAGTCTCTGCTACACAAAGTAGGCATATGTATGAGTTGCTAGAACCAGGAGCCCAAATGAAGCAGGAACAGCCTCTGGAAGGCAGCTATGCCCCAGAGAGCTTATGCAATGTGGTTTGGTAGCACAAACAGAGATAGAGAAGGAAGTCTGCTACGCGTGGGTACAGTAAGTTAAAAAAAAAAAAATCAGCTTCAGTCAAATGCAGGAAGTGCATCTCAACCATGTCCATGTTGAAAATATGAAGGTTTTACTGTATAAAGAGCAAGACTGAATAGATGCAATTTAAGTTCTATACTTGAGGGCATTAGAAAGCTACACCCTGTGTCCTCAACTAGTCCCAAAACCACATTCCTTTTGCAATGGCTCTTTAATCACTTCTACTGAATGAAGGTGCTACTTGCCTTGGCATCAAGCAAATTACAGGTGAAATCTTGGTCCACCATTTACCTACTGGCTGTCCTTGGCTAATCACTCAGCTCCCTGAACCCTGGTTTTCCCCTCTGGACACCCAAACAAGGAACAGAGCTGCCTTGTACCTGTGAAGCAGCATTTAGATCCACTTCATAGTCATTCTCTCACCGGCATCTCTCAGTAACCCAGAGCCACTGGCAACATGGCAGCAGAGCTAGGAAAGTGGCTCAGAGCTTTCGTTGCCATGGCTAGAAGATGCTGGTACAAAGAATACGGGTTTTGCAAGGAGCGCATCCTGTATACAGAACCTCTTCTAGCATGTTTAGCTTTTTGTAACTCCTCCAAGACTCAGCCCCTTGCTGTAAAATCCCCATACAAATACTTCACCCTTGGGAAACACTGTCCCTCAGATACTTTCACATCCTTATCCCAGAATCTGTGACTATGTTCCCTTCCATGGCAAAAAGCACTTGGCAGATGAGACTAAGGCTCTTGAGATGGGAAGATCATGCTGAATTTCTCTGGTGGGCCCAATGTAATCACAAGAGTCCACATAAGGCAGTGATAGGAGGGTCAGCGTCAGAGAAGGGGATGTGACAACGGAAGTAGAAGGTGGATAATGCAGGGAAGGAGCCTTGAGCCCAGGACTGCAGGCCGACTCCAGGCGGTGGAAAAGGCAAGGCGAGGAATTCTCCCTTGGGGCCTCTGGAAGGGACATGAGTTTAGCACTTCTGACCCCCAGGACTTAAGATAACAAGTTTGTGCTGTTTTAAGCCACTAAATCTGTGGTCATTCGTTACTGCAACGATAAGAAATGCACATAGTAATAATGATAATTTATAACAATAATGATAATTAATGACAATAATAATGAATAACAATGCTGAATAGGGTATCTATGTCCTTGACATTTTTTCCAAGTTTTATAAATGCATATCGATTTTATATATTTTCTAGCATATATTTTACATATTAATTAATGCTTTATATATTTATATTGATATACATTTCATATGTTATATATTTACATAATATTTCAAACAACCCTCCAAAAGCATTTTACAAAGGAGGAAACTGAGGTGAGGAGAGGCAAAGTAACACCCTCAAGGTCACACAGGTAGGGATGGGCAAGGTTGGCATCTGAAGGTAGGCAGTCTGTAAAGTACCTACAGAGAGTCCGACACATGGTTTCTTCCTAACACATGGAGGCCAGTTATTGCTATTCTTGTTGCATCACACTGCTTCTAAATCTCTACAGCCGTGAGAGTCCTCCTATGGAAGCAATGACCGGCACTGCTGAAGTTTCTTTTTTTGCTCTCTCTTTTTAAATTTGTTTTTTAATTGGAGTATAATTACTTTACAACGTTGTGTTGGTTTCTGCTGTACAACCCTGTGGATCAGCTACAAGTGTCCTTATCCCCCCTCCCCCCTGGACCGCCCTCTGCCACCCCTCTAGGTTATCACAGAGCACAGTGAGCTGAGCTCCCTCCTCTTCCTGCCAGCTCTCTTGTTTCATGCAGGGTAGTGTCTCACAGGGGTTTCTGTCATAGCTCAGTTGGTAAAGAATCAGTCTGCGACTCAGGAGACCCAGGTTCGATTCCTGAGTTGGGAAGATCCCCTGGAGAAGGGAATGACAACCCACTCCAGTATTCTTGCCTGGAGAATCCCATGGACAGAGGGGCCTGGCGGGCTACAGTCTGTGGGGTCACAAGAGTTGGACCCAACTGTGGTGGACACACCACCACGGTGTCTCATACGTCCCCCTCTTCTCTCCTCCCCATGCCCACCCTGTGTCCACAGGTCCTCTCTCCACGTCCCTCTGCATCTCTATTCCTGCCAGAGCTCTCCTCTTTTGATTACAGATACAGTCTGCAGAGCCGTCCCCCAGACCCCCTATCCCAGGATCAGGCGGAACCAGTTCCTCGCCTCTGTGGGCACCGGGGTGGGGACGCCGAGGTGCGGGAAAGAGACTGCCCTGGGGGCGCGCCAGCTGCTCCAGCCCTTGCCTTCCCACCCCTGCGTCCTCCTCCTTCTGAAACCACAGATCGCCCAGCCAAGCCCTGGGGACAGGTGATGGAGCCAGCCGGCGCCTGCAGCTGGACTAAGTCCACAAAGGTGATAATGAGCACTAAACGGAATCTGAAGGATGGCTGCAAAAACTGCTGCAATTGATATTTCTGGCAGCCATCTGCTGCAGGAGCAGGCTGGAGTGGGTCATGCCACGTGGCGCATCCTGTGGAGACGAATGGTGGCAGCTGTGAGGAGGGCTTTCATTTGTGTGGCTTCTCTGAGCAGTTTTAACATATATTATCTAATTTTGTTTCTAGAAAGCCCCTGTGAGGTCAGACTCCTTTCACAGATGAGGGGAAAGGAAAGCACACACCTCAGAGGACTGATTTCATTACTTGACTCTTTCTGCCTAATGGTCGCTTCAGAAACAGAGTGATTCTGGAATGTCAGGAAGGACAGACTTTGGGGGTTGCGATTGGGAGGGGTCTCCCCAGACCCCTCGCTAGGACAGTTGCTTTGGTTCCACTCTTGACAGCCCCAGGCCAGTGGAGCTATGCTCATTTGGAATTGTTCTGCCTCATAAACATTAAGGAAAGTTGAAAGCGCTAGTTGCTCAGTCGTGTCCAACTCTGTGACCCCATGGACTGCAGCCTCTCAGGCTCCTCTGTCCATGGGATTCTCCAGGCAAGAATACCGGAGTGGGGAGCCAGGCCCCTCTCCAGGGCATCTTCCCCACCCAGAGATTGAACCCAGGTCTCCTGCATTGCAGGCAGATTCTTCACTGTCTGAGCCATCAAGAAAGCCCTCTCCAAGAACTGTTAGAGACCAGTATTGAACCCCACATCTTTACCCTCCTCTCAGCACTTGGCTGGCTCTCCTCGGATCCATTCCCAAGTCCTGTGCCCCAGATGGAAGGAGCTGCTCTAAATCCTGCAGTCCCATACTTGGGCTTTGCTCCGGGGACATCCCCACCCTCTAGAACTGGCTCTGCACACAGTAGGTATGCAATAACAGTTTTTGAATGGCCAATTCAAGGAGATATTTAGGTTCATGAGACAGTTTTCCATTTGTGGTTCTGTAGAAATTTTTTACCAAAAGCCGTTTTTAAATCAACTCATTGTTTTTGTTGTTTGTCTCAGTTCAGTTTAGTTCAGTTCAGTCGCTCAGTTGTGTCCGACTCTTTGTGACCCCATGAATCGCAGCATGCCAAGCCTCCCTGTCCATCACCAACTCCCGGAGTTCACTCAGACTCACGTCCATCAAGTCTGTGATGCCATCCAGCCATCTCATCCTCGGTCGTCCCCTTCTCCTCCTGCCCCCAATCCCTCCCAGCATCAGAGTCTTTTCCAATGAGTCAACTCTTCGCATGATGTGGCCAAAGTACTGGAGCTTCAGCTTTAGCATAATTCCTTCCAAAGAAATCCCAGGGTTGATCTCCTGCAGAATGGACTGGTTGGATCTCCGTGCAGTCCAAGGGACTCTCATGTGTCTGTTTAGTCCTAATTTGTAAGTCTTGTTTCACAGTTACATAAGAAGCTTGAATTAGCCTTGTAACAGAACCACAGTGGTCATTGTTTTAAAATCACCATGTGGTAGAAGAGCAGGAAGTACCAGGAATCAGATAAAATCAGGACTGAGGAAGACTGAGTTCAAGGTCACAAAGTCAGTTCAAGGTTCAGGGTAGAGCCGTGACAATGAGTTCAGAGTGAGCCGTGATAAGAAAGAATCAGTTCAGTTCAGTCGCTAAGTTGTGTCCCACTTTTTGCAACCCCATGAATCGCAGCACGCCAGGCCTCCCTGTCCATCACCAACTCCCAGAGTTCACTCAAACTCATGTCCATCAAGTCAGTGATGCCATCCAGCCATCTCATCCTCTGTCATCCCCTTCTCCTCCTGCCCCCAATCCCTCCCAGCATCAAGGTCTTTTCCAATGAGTCAACACTTCCATTGAGGTGGCCAAAGTATTGGAGTTTTCAGCTTTAGCATCAGTCCTTCCAATGAACACCCAGGACTGATCTCCTTTAGGATGGACTGGTTGGATCTTCTTGCTGTCCAAGGGACTCTCAAGAGTCTTCTCCAACACCACAGTTCAAAAGCATCAATTCTTCGGTGCTCAGCCTTCTTCACAGTCCAACTCTCACATCCATACATGACCACTGGAAAAACCATAGCCTTGACTAGATGAACTTTTGTTGGCAAAGTAATATCTCTGCTTTTCAATATGCTATCTAGGTTGGTCATAACTTTCCTTCCAAGGAGTATGCATCTTTTAATTTCATGGCTGCAATCACCATCTGCAGTGATTTTGGAGCCCCCCAAAATGAAGTCTGCCACTGTTTCCACTGTTTCCCATGAAGTGGGAAAACACCTATTTCCAATGAAGTGATGGGACCAGATGCCATGATCTTAGTTTTCTGAATGTTGAGCTTTAAGCTAACTTTTTCACTCTCCTCTTTCACTTTCATCAAGAGGCTTTTGAGTTCTTTGCTTTCTGCCATAAGAGTGGCGTCATCTACATATCTGAAGTTATGGATATTTCTCCCGGCAGTCTTGATTCCAGCTTGTGTTTCTTCCAGTCCAGTGTTTCTCATGATGTACTCTGCATATAAGTTAAATAAGCTGGGTGACAATATACAGCCTTGACGTACTCCTTTTCCGATTTTGAACCAGTCTGTTGTTCCATGTCCAGTTCTAACTGTTGCCTCCTGACCCACATACAGGTTTCTCAAGAGGCAGGTCAGGTGGTCTGGTATTCCCATCTCTTTCAGAATTGTCCACAGTTTATTGTGATCCACACAGTCAAAGGCTTTGGCATAGTCAATAAAGCAGAAATAGATGTTTTTCTGGAACTCTCTTGCTTTCTCCATGATCCAGCAGATGTTGGCAATTTGATCTCTGGTTCCTCTGCCTTTTCTAAAACCAGCTTGAACATCAGGGAGTTCACGGTTCACGTATTGCTGAAGTCTGGCTTGGAGAATTTTGAGCATTACTTTACTAGCATGTGAAATGAGTGCAATTGTGCGATAGTTTGAGCATTCTTTGGCATTGCCTTTCTTTGGGATTGGAATGAAAACTGACCTTTCCCAGTCCTGTGGCCACTGCTGAGTTTTCCAAATTTGCTGGCATATTGAGCACAGCACTTTCACAGCATCATCTTTCAGGATTTGAAATAGCTCCACTGGAATTCCATCACCTCCACTAGCTTTGTTTGTAGTGATGCTTTCTAAGGCCCACTTGACTTCACATTCCAGGATGTCTGGCTCTAGATGAGTGATCCTATCATCATGATTATCTGGGTCATGAAGCTCTTTTTTGTACAGTTCTTCTGTGTATTCTTGCCACCTCTTCTTAAGATCTTCTGCCTCTGTTAGGTCCATATCATTTCTGTCCTTTATCGAGCCCATCTTTGCATGAAATCTTCCCTTGGTATCTCTAATTTTCTTGAAGAGATCTCTAGTCTTTCCCATTCTGTTGTTTTCTTCTATTTCTTTGCATTGATCACTGAGGAAGGCTTTCTTATCTCTTCTTGCTATTCTTCGGAACTCTGCATTCAGATGCCTATATCTTTCCTTTTCTCCCTTGCTTTTCGCTTCTCTTCTTTTCACAGCTATTTGTAAGGCCTTCCCAGACAGCCATTTTTCTTTTTTGCATTTTTTTCCCATGGGGATGGTCTTGATCCCTGTCTCCTGTGCAATGTCACGAACCTCTGTCCATGGTTCATCAGGCACTCTATCAGATCTAGTCCCTTAAATCTATTTCTTACTTCCATTGTATAATCTAAGGGATATGATTTAGGTCATACCTGACTGGTCTAGTGGTTTTTCCTACTTTCTTCATTTACTCCTTGGAAGAAAAGTTATGACCAACCTAGATAGCATATTCAAAAGCAGAGACATTACTTTGCCGACTAAGGTCCTTCTAGTCAAGGCTCTGGTTTTTCCAGTAGTCATGTATGGATGTGAGAGTTGGACTGTGAAGAAGGCTGAGTGCTGAAGAATTGATGCTTTTGAAGTGTGGTGTTGGAGAAGACTCTTGAGAGTCCCTTGGACTGCAAGGAGATCCAACCAGTCCATTCTGAAGGAGATCAGCCCTGGGATTTCTTTGGAGAGAATGATGCTAAAGCTGAAGCTCCAGTACTTTGGCCACTTCATGCGAAGAGTTGACTCACTGGAAAAGACCCTGATGCTGGGAGGGATTTGGGGCAGGAGGAGAAGGGGACGACCGAGGATGAGATGGCTGGATGGCATCACTGACTCGATGGACATGAGTTTGAGTAAACTCCGGGAGTTGGTGATGGACAGGGAGGCCTGGCGTGCTGCGATTCATGGGGTTGCAAAGAGTCAGACACGACTGAGCGACTGAACTGAACTGAAGTTGGCAATAAGGAGTTCATGATCTGAGCCACAGTCAGCTCCTGGTCTTGTTTTTGCTGACTGTATAGAGCTTCTCCATCTTCGGCTGCAAAAAACGTAATTAATCTGATTTCAGTGTTGACCATCTGGTGATGTCCATGTGTAGAGGCTTCTCTTGTGTTGTTGGAAGAGGGTGTATTCACTGCTGCTGCTGCTAAGCTGTTTCAGTCGTGTCCGACTCTGTGTGACCCCATAGATAGCAGTCCACCAGGCTCCCCCGTCCCTGGGATTCTCCAGGCAAGAACACTGGAGTGGGTTGCCATGTCCTCTCCAATGCATGAAAGTGAAAAGTGAAAGTGAAGTTGCTCAGCTGTGTCTGACTCTTTCCAACCCCATGGACTGTAGCCTGCCAGGCTCCTCTGTCCATGGAATTTTCCAGGCAAGAGTATAGAGTGGGTTGCCATTGCCTTCTTGAAGATATACATTATCATATGTCAAATAGATAGCTGTGGGAATCTGCTGTATAGCACAGGGGGCTTAGCTTGGTGCTCTGTTTGACCTTTAAGAGTGGGAGTGGTGGGAGGACATATGCACATGTTCAAGAGGGAGGGAACATATATATATGTATAGCTGGCTCACTTTGTTGTACAGCAGAAACTAACACAACATTATAAAGTAACTATATCCCAATAATTTTTTTTAATTTAAAAAACTTTAATTTTTTGTATTTTTATTAACTATTTTGTATTTAACTTTTTGTATTCCCTATACAAAAAGTATGATAATAGTTCTTATATTCACACATTACTTTATGTAACCTTCAACCTATGGGCCTTAAGAAGATTAAATAACCTGCCTACAACACAGTTTGTGAAGTGAGAAGTATCCATCGTGTTTTACTCTTTGTGATGATATGGAAGGTAGCCAGCCAGGCTCCTCTGTCAGTGGAATTCTCCAGGCAAAAATACCAGGGCAGGTTGCCATTCCCTTCTCCAGGGGATCTTCCTGACCCAGGGATTGAACCTGGGTCTCCCACATGACAGCCAGATTCTTTACTGTCTGAGTCACCAGGGAAGCCTGTGTTTCATACTTTACAATTTGTAAAGAAAAGATGAAAATTGGATTCTGACTTAGGACTTTGAATTCAGAGCCCTATCCTTTAGGGAACCAGGTTTCCCCATACCTTGAATTATTTATAATTTATCCTAGTTCATGCCTACATCTTCAGGAGTCACACTTAATTAAACCTCTTGTTAGCACAGAACATCTTACTATTTTTGTAGAAATATATATAATTCCTAGCTAGTGGAAGAGCTGATCCCTACTCCCACTGACAGTCTCCAGTTTAAAATATAAATTGCTGAATTATTTTCCTAAGGTTACAGAGTGACTTTTATAATCCTCTACTATCAGAGTCTTAGTATGCCTGTTAGTAGCTGATAGTTGATCTGTGGTTTTTTTTTTCCCCACTTATTTCTTTTTTAATTGAAGGATAATTGCTTTACAGAATTTTGTGGTTTTCTGTCACACATCAACAAGAATCAGCCATAGGTACACCCATGCCCCTTCCCTCCTGAACCTGCCTCCCATGCCCCTCCCATCCCACCCTTTTAGATTGTCACAGAGGCCCTGTTTGAGTTCCTTGAGTCATATAGCAAGTTCCCATTGGCTATTTATTTTACAGATGGTAGTGTAAATTTCCATGTTACTCTATCTATGTTTCAAACTATACATCATACAAAATACTTTCATACATTCATCATTCTATTGGATTATTGTAGCAGCAGATATGTGATAACCCACATTATTCTCCCTGTTTTCCAGATAATAAAACAATAGCAGTGGAGTCTATAGAACTGCACTGCCCAAGGTCACAGTGCCCAAGATCATGGTGCTTGGAAACTGCAGGACTAGGACCAGCCCTCCCAGAGAGATGAAGATTGCGTGCTCTCTCTCCCCTGTGAGGCCTGTGTTTCTGCACTGGCTCCTGATGCAGGTGAGTGTAGAAGGGGAGGGTGGTGGAAAGTCTAGGTTTGGGCACCCAGATGTGCATGCTTGGAATGTGCATCCTGGTGCCTCGTACACCTTCCTCCTGGGAGAACTATTTTCCTGAGCCCATTAGGAAAGACCAGAGCACTGGGGTTACTGCTCAAAGGGGCCTGTGTAGGTAGGTGATTAGGCAGCCTGGGCTGCTGTAACAAGAGCCCCCAGACTGGGTGGCTTAAACAATAGAAAGTCATTTCTCACAGTCTGGAGGCTGGAAGTCCACGATGGAGGTGCTGGCAGGTTCGGTCTCTCTCTGCTTGGCTTGCACTGTGCCCTCACATGGCCCTAGCTCTATGTTTGTGCGTCCCTGGCATCTCTTCCTCTTCCTATAAGGATGCTTGTCCTATTGGATTGGAGCTCACCCTTACCTCCTCATTTAACCTCAATTACTTTTAAAGGCCCTGTCTCTCAACTGGGGCTTCCGTGGTGACTCAGTGGTAAGGAATCGCCTGCTATTCAGGAGATGCAGGAGGCACAGGTTCAATCCCTGGGTCAGGAAGACCCCCTGGAGGAGGGCATGGGTACCCACTGAGGTAGTCTTGCCTAGAGAATCCCATGGACAGAGGAGCCTGGTGGGATACAGTCCATGGGATCACAAGAATCGGACATGAATAAGCGACTAAGCGTTGCATAACACATCTTTCAAATGGGTTGCATTGGGGGTTACACTTCAACATGTGAATTTCGGGGGACACATGGTTGAAATGCATCGTGTTCAGGGAGTATGCCCTTCTTGCCCACAGCCTGTTTAAACATCTTCTATAGCTATCCCGTGTGTGGGCTTGGGTGAGTTGTTTTTGAGACTACTAAGTCCCATTGATTTCCTCTCCAAACATTGTGCTTCCAAGCATACTGTACACATTGAAATGAGAAAGCAAGAAGGAAGAGATGCTGTCATAAAGCTGCAAGCAAAAGCGGGGGGAAAAGACTGCAGAGAGATGGAAATAAGTAAACTGATAATTCTCTCCGAGCTGGAAAAAAAAATCAATTGTTACGACATCATCCCTGACAGTGATCTAGTTGAGATCAATTCAGGAAAAGTTAATAACACCTGCCTGAATTCCACGGGAGCAGACTGTCAGTTTTATAACCAGTTCTGTAAGCGATGGGTGCCAGCTTCCAAAATAAATACGAATGAATGCTGGGATCTCAACCATTACAAGGGGATTTGTTAAGAAATAAATCTTGCATTCTTTGAACTGCCTAAGACAGCAATCAGCTTCGCGACTCCAATCACTTCTAGGAGGTGGCTTATTAGAGGCTGCAGGCATGCTCCACCAGCTCCAGAGCTTCGACAGGAAGCTGCCAGGGCTGTCTGACTCTGTCTTCCTAGTCTGAAACATTGTACCTATTAAACCATAGCTCCCTATTTCAAGCTAGTTACTTTTTGAAACTATTTGTATTCATCTGTAAATTTTTTAAAAAATTTCTATCAGTTTATTGCTACCAACCTATCTCCCTCCACCCTATGCACACGTGCTCAGTCATGTAACCCCAAGGACAGCCAGGCTCCTCTGTCCATGGGATTTTCCAGGCAAGAATACTGAAGTGGGTTGTCATTTCCTTCTCCATCATCTGTAAATTTGAATAATAAACAAAATTCCCTTTACTCATGAAATGTTCATAGTTTAGTGAGCTTCAGGTGTTAGTTCTAAATTAATTCATTGATTTGATTGAGAGGGGGTGCATCTAAAATGTTCAAAAGAGAATTATCTGAAAATTCAGTCTCACTAGTACCTCTGTTCCCTAGCCAACCAGTTCCCTAGGTGGGAAGCAGCAGCTGTTGCTTGTTTGTGTGTGATATGTGTGCTCCTGTATGCATACTTTTAGTTGTATCCTATGCACGCACACACACACACAGTCTTACTTCTATTTTAACCCAAATGATAGCATGCTATTGTAGAAATGGATGGATATCACCCATATAAGAAAAAAATCCCTGTTTATTCAGAGCTTGCCATAGCAAGAGAGTCAGCTACCATCATTATGTTTGACAGAGACCCAAAGCAGTGGCAACCCACTCCAATACTCTTGCCTGGAAAATCCCATGGATGGAGGAGCCTGGTAGGCTGCAGTCCATGGGGTCGCTAAGAGTCGGATATGACTGAGTGACTTCACTTTCACTTTTCACTTTCATGCATTGGAGAAGGAAATGGCAACCCACTTCAGTGTTCTTGCCTGGAGAATCCCAGGGACGGGGAAGCCTGGCGGGCTGCTGTCTCTGGGGTTGCACAGAGTCGGACACAACTGAAACAACTTAGCAGCAAAGCATGGCAGGATATCGAGAAAACTTCTCAGGGAAGCAAAGAGAAGCCTTCCAATGGGCCCTGATGAAAGTTTGTTGGCCTGGGGAACCTGGAGGCGGGCTAATTAGAAGCAGAGCCTCCTATACTATCAGTCTGGCCTGCTCTGCTTTGTCCAGAAATGAACATGGGGACAACAGACAGGGAGGCTGGTTATCCCTGACCAAGTTGTGATCAGAAGCTGTGGGTGGCTCCCGCGCTAATTGATGCAGGGACTATATGTCAGAATTTTACTGTCATGTATGACCTGACCTCTGCCTGATTGTATATGTAGTCTTTCATCATCTACACTTTCCATTTGTTGATTTTTTTCTATTAGACTAGAGCAATATTGGCCTTTTCAGTATAAATTCCTACGAATTTTGATATCTAAGTATATTCAGGTAATCATTATCTCAACCAGGATTCAGAACAGTTTTATCACACTGGGAACCCTCCCTCTTGCAAATATAAACAAACCATCTCTGGTTTTTCTATTGTTTTTGCTATTGCTTAGTCATGTCCAACCCTTTTGTGACCCCATGGACTGCAGACTGCCAGGCTCCACTGTCCATGGAATTTTCTAGGCAAGAATACTGGAGTGGGTTGTCATTTCCTCCTCCAGAGGATGTTCCTGACCCAGGGATCAAGCTTGTGTCTCTTGTCGCTCCTGCATTGCAGGCAGATTCTTTTACTGGTGAATCACTGGTGAAATCCATTGAATCTGTTATACCATAAGATGCCAGCATGACTTCATTTCCATTCAGCAGACATTGAACATACTTTTCTGCTTAACTACTACATAGTTGTAATAAATAGAAGGGTGTTACTCAATAGTTCTAAATAGAGAGATAAATAATGATTATGATTCCAGAAGCTGGGGAGTGGGGAGGCTCTCATGATCACTGTGGAGGTGTGAGAAGGGGTGGGTAAGTGTAATGTGAAGAGGGTTGGTGGTGGTGGTGGTTTAGTCGCTCAGTCGTGTCCAACTCTGTGCGACCCCATGGACTGTAGCCCACCAGGCTCCTCTGTCCATGGGATCCAGGCAAGAATACTGGAGTGGGTTGCCATTCCCTCTTCCAGTGGATCTTCCCTACCCAGGGATCGAACTGGCGTCTGCTGCATTGACAGGCAGATTCTTTAGTGCTGAGCCACCAGGGAAGCCCCTGAAGAGGATCAAAGTGCCTCTAAATACACATTGCATGAACATAAACAAACCTGTGTGATTCTTAATTTTGCAATTGTATCAAATATTCTGTCATTTGCACTTAGTGATGGAGTATGGAAACTGAGGTCACAGTTTTACCCTCTAGGATTAAAATTAGTGAGGAAGCCCTCCAGCCAAACAGAACAGAGTACAGTATGCTCAGTGCTATGACAGACACATGGAAACAACGCAGCTAACCCAGAATGCGGGGCAGAAAGTGTTCAGGGAAGGATTCTAGTCTAAACCGAATTGTGAGGCATGGGTAGAATTTAGTGAAAGGGGAGGGTGGTGTGCATAAAGGAACATGTGAAAATCAGCAGAGAAGACAGTGTGAAGTGCCCAGTACAGTGTGAAAGAGGGCTAGCACACGGGGCCTTGTGTGCCACGCTGGTATCCTGGAATTTCCCCCAAAGGCCATGGTGATTTTCATTTAGTTTTTAATTCATGCACCAGGTCTTCACTGCTGTGCATGGCTCTCTCTGGTTGCAGTGAGTAGGCTCTACTCTAGCTGTGGCATGTGGGGGCCACTCTCTAGCTGTAGTGCCTGGGCTTTCATTGTGACGGCTTCTCTTGCTGAGGAGCACAGGCCCTAGGGCACACAGACACAGAGGTTTAGTTGCTCCTCAGTATGCAGAACCTTCCGGACTAGGGATTGAACCCATATGCCCTACATCGGCAGGCAGCTTCTCAGCTACCGGCCCACCAGGGAATTCCCATGGTGATTTTAAACAGAGGGTTCGTGTGACCATTGCGAAGCTGTGTCTGACTCACCAAGGCAAAGTAAGGGATGGCTTTTCCTATGTCCTGAATGTTCTACACCCCTCTTCTTCAACAATTATCTCACTGATTTCCCACTGTTTGTAATTGAAAGGCAGAAGAGCACATGGGAATTGAGTCAGATAGAAAAGGGTTCAAATGCCCACCATAGTGTTTATCCTTTTTTTCAGCATTTATTTCCTTTGTTTCCTTGGGCAAGCCACTATACCTCTCTAAATGCCAAGTTATACTCTGGAGGATGGGCTCATTCCCACATCATAAAGTTGAGTAAGATTAAATGTCGCAATCAGTGCAAAGTTGCTTGCCACTTAGTAGGGCTTCAGGAAAACAGTAGCTATGCTGGTTTGCAATGTTACCTCCTAGTTTATTCAATTCTAGAGGGCAGCCTCTTCCTCATTCCTTGCGTGTCTGCAGCCCACTTCTATCAAGCATCCGTCACAAAGGATATGCTCAGCAAACATCTGTGGAATGACTGCATAAATCAGATCCAGAGTTTGGAGAGATCAATTTGGGCTTTGGAAAACAGGTTGGTGAAAAATAAGCTTGTTTGTTAGTTTATCCAGCAAAAACATCACTCTTCATTTTAAGCAAATAGGCTAGTTTGTGAGGCTGAAAGAAGCGGTTTTGGTTATTATAAAAAGCAATTGGCAGCAACAGTCAGAAAAGGTTTCTTTTGGCATTTTAATGTAATCATTACTTATAAATAGCATTTAAAATTGTCACTAACATCATCATCATAGGAAACATTATTTATGAATTTTTTGTGCGTCAGGCCCTGTGTAGATTTTTATTTGAACTGGCTTATTCATTCTCACCATAGCCCTAAGAGGCAGGTAGCCTTACCTGTGTTGTACAGATAAGGAAACTGAGATCTGGAGACAGAGTAACATGAATTAATATGGTCCAATATTGGTGTTAGTAAAGGGATGATAACGTGATGGTTAATTTTCTGTGTCAGCTGGACTAGCCCATGAGGCCCAGATACTTGTCAAGCGCCCATCTGGATGCTGCTGTGAAGGTGTTTTTAGATATGACTAAGGATTGGGGGCAGGAGGAAGAGGGGACGACAGAGGATGAGATGGCTGGATGGCATCACCGACTCGATGGATGTGAGTTTGAGTGAACTCCGGGAGTTGGTGATGGACAGAGAGGCCTGGCGTGCTGCGATTCAGGGGGTCGCAAAGAGTCAGACATGACTGAGCGACTGAACTGAACTGAACATTCAACTGAGTAGATTTTGAGAAGTTAAACTGTCCTCCACGATGTGGGTGGACCTCACCAAATTACTTGAGACCTTAAGGATAAACGACTGAGCTACTGAAGGAAGAAGGACTTCAGCTTCCAAAATGCTTTCAGACTCGAACTTCAGCACTAACTCTTCTGCGTGTTTCCAGCCTGCACACCTGCCCTGAAACGTGGGATTTGCCAGCCCCCGTCATACGAGCTGATTCCTCAAAATAAACCTTTCTCTCTTGTTACATAGAACATATATTTATATCCTACATAGTTGGGCTTCTCAGATGGCACAGTGGTAAAGAATCAGCCTGCCAGTGCAGGAGACACAAGAGATCGTGTTTCGACCCCTGGGTTGGGAAGATCCCCTGGAGGAGGTCATGGCAGCCCACTCCAGTATTCTTGCCTGGAGAATTCCATGGCCAGAGGAGCCTGGTGGGCTATAGTCCATGGCGTCACAAAGTGTCAGACATGACTGAGAGACTAAAGCACATATTCTACAATGAACATATATTTATATGGTAATATGTAATATACATAGATGCCTCACAGGTGGTTCAGTGAGCAAAGAATCGACCTGCAATGCAGAAGACACAGGAGATGTGGGTTCATTCCCTGGGTCAGGAAGATTCCTTGGAGGAAGGCATGGCAACCGACTCCAGCATTCTTGCCTGGAGAATCCCATGGACAGAGGAGCCTGGCGGGCTACAGACCACAGAGTGACAGAGTCGTCAGACATGACTGAAATGGCTGAGCATGCACAGACATGAGTAATATATAATAGAATATATATATTTGATGAGGAGCATATTTTTGTGTGTACACATATACTATGCATATAACAGACACATCAAATACATATTGTATAATGTATAACGTACTGTGCTGTGCTAGGTCGCTCAGTCGTATCTGACTCTTTGCAACCCCATCGACTGTGGCCCACCAGGCTCCTCTGTCCATGGGGGTTCTCCAGGCAAGAATACTGGAGTGGGTTGCCATGCCCTCCTCCAGGGGATCTTCCCGACCCAGCGATTGAACCCAGGTCTCCTGCATTGCAGGCGGATTCTTTACCATCTGAGCACCAGGGGAGCCCAATATACAATAGGATATGTATGTATGATGTGTGTATACATATTCTTTTTATATATTACACACACACCATACACACACACTCCATATATACATATCCTATTGGTTCTTTCTCTCTGGAGATATCTAATATAAATATTATTATTCTATTTTACAAATGAAATTGAGGCATCAAAATCCCACCGCTAATAACAGTTATACCTCAAAATTCTTTCTTTTGATTTATGATTGGGACACACCATTGATATTTGTATGATGTTCCCTTCCCTCTCCTGTTTATTTTTGGAAGAGAAGGAAAGAAGGGAGATGTTAATAAAGGAATGTTAATAGAAAAGAGGACTGAATCCCAAGGAGGGTGAAAGAGGCAGACAGTGCAGACTGAAGTGAGCAGCCTCAGTTTCCTAAAGGCGTTGTAGTGATTTCCCTGGCTCCCTAGGATGGCTGTAAGTTGTCAGGTCGGTTCCCATAGAGTCACATGACACGGAGATCAGTAGGCCCTCATTAACCCTGTCAGACGCCGCTCCTCTCTGCCCATACAGAGATACTATTCCCAGTCATGTCCTCTTGCTTTCTTCCTTCGTGGCTGTAACAATAATCTCCCATTGTCTTGTATAACTAAGTAAGTAAGCGAATGACTGCTTAGTTTAGTTGCTTATCATCTGCCTTTCCAACTAGAATGTGCACGCTGGGAAGAAAGAGGTGTTTCCTGTGTTCACTCACTGCTTATGTTTGGTTTAGAGCACGCTGTAGAAGCTGAATGAATGAGTGTATGCCGTGTTCATCCTCACCTTCCTGTCTTCACCCCCTCTGTCTCCTTTCTCATTCTTCAGTTCTTGGCCATGCCATGCAGCATCGTTCCCCCAGTGGGGGTGGAATCCATGCCCCATGCCGTGGAGCTGTGGAGTCCTAACCACTGGAGAGACGGCGAATTTCACTACATGTTTTCTTCATCATTTTCCTAACGGCACCCATCACTCCAAACCCAGTCTAAGCTTCCATGTGTCGCCAAGCCTCCACGGTATGATCTGCCCCAGCCACACCTGACTTCTTGCAGTGCCTAAAACATACAGTGTTTTCCCATGGTTCCAGAGGCTCGTTCCTTTGCCTTGGAGGCTCTCCAACCTCTCTCCTCCCTGTGCTCAGCCAAACCAGTTTGAACATCCCTCCTCGAGGAAGCCTTCCCTGACTTCCAATACTACTGAAATCAATGTCATTAACAGATCCTGTTCTGCACAGTTGTAGTTGCTTTCCCACCCTTTTTCTATGTTTTCATGATCTATTAATAATCAATAACTTAAAATAACTTTATATGGCTCATCAATTTTGAAAGAACTAGTTCAGCATATTCCTTGGCTTTTTGTGCTCAGTGTGTTCAATCATGTCTGACTCTTTGGCGACCCTTTGGCTACTGTATTTTAAATAATATTAAAGCAGTCCCAGTTTTCTCCTTTTGCTGCTATATCTACTACTGTAGATAAAAATGGTGTTTAAGAAATATCTGTTGGTTGAATGACAGGACACTTTTCAATGATGTATGCATTTGTACAACTCTAAAAACAAGTATGCGTTCAGTGATTAAATATAAAAATAGCTATCAATTTTTATTCATACAGCCCGGCATTTCTCATGATGTGCTAAGTTAATATACAGGGTGACAACAGACAGCCATGTCATATTTCTTTCTCAATCCTGAACCAATCAGTTGTTCCATGCAGGGTTCTAACTGTTGCTTCTTGACCTGCGTATAGGTTTTCCAGGAGACAGGTAAGGCGGTCTGGTATTCCCATCTCTTTAAGAGCTTTCCACAGTTTGTTATGATCCACACCAAGATGAGTTCCAAGCTGGAATCAATACAGGTGAGAGAAACATTAACAACCTCAGATATGTGGATGATACCACTTTGGCAGAAAGCAAAGAGGAACTAAAGAACCTCTTGATGAGGGTGAAGGAGAAGAGTGAAAAAGATAGCTTAAAACTAAATATTAATAAAACTAAGATCATGGTACCTAGTCCCATCACTTCATGGCAAATAGGAAAAGGTGGACGCTGTGACAGATTTCCTCTTCTTGGGTTCTAAAATCACTGTGGACTGTGACTGCAGCCATGAAATCATAAGACAACTGCTTCTCGGCAGGAAAGCTATGACAAAGCTAGACAGTGTATTGAAAAGCAGACGTCACTCTGCCGACAAAGGTCCATATAGTCAATGGTCAGGTATGATTGTGAGAGTTCAACTGTAAGGAGGGCAGAGTGCCAAAGAATTGATACCCTCAAACTGCGGTGCTGGAGAGGACTCCTGAGAGTCTCTTAGACAGCAAGGAGGTAAACCAGTCTATCTTAAGGGAAATCAACCCTGAATACTCATTGGAAGGACTGATGCTGAAGCTGAAGTTCCAGTATTTTGATCATCTGATGCAAACAGCCGACTCATTGGAAAAGCCCCTCATGCTGGGAAAGACTGAGCGCAGAAGGAAAAGAGGGCATCGGAGGATGAGGTGGCTGGATGGAATCACCGATGCAATGGACATGAGCTTGGGCAAACTCCAGGAGATGGGGAGGGACAGGGAGGCCTGGCGTGCTGGAGTCCATGGGGTCGCAAAAGAGTCGGAGGTGACTAACACTTTCACTTTCTGGTTCTGGTGCAGTTGGCCAGTAGACTTACATTTTGGGATTATCAGAGCAGTTACTAACAGTAGACTTAACAGATGTTAAGAAGACAGAGTTTGCAGAGGGCTATAGTAGTCTGAGCTGCACTTATGAACCATAGTGCTTGAACTGGTCTAGAAGGAAGCGTAGGATTTACACATTTGGAAAGGCTTTCAGTCATGGCACGTACACTGTACATACTTTATCATGGAATGTCCTGTTTTAAGTGTTTATTCTATGGCCTTCCTACTCAAAATCTAGCCTGGGAGTGTGTTAGAGGTGCAGCATCATGGGTTCCACCCTAGAATCTGCATTTTTAACAAGCTCTCCAGGTGACTCTTTTATCATTAAAGTCTGAAAACCATGATTCTCTATGTTAACCTTGGCACCTCCCACCCACCTAATAAACTGAAGGTCCTTTTAAGAATAGGGCATGACGTATTATTAGAAGATTTATAGGAATAGCTTAGGTGCACATGTATTTATTTAATTCACTCAACCACTGTGTGAAGTACACTGTTGTTATACCCATTTTTCAGAGATGCAAATTGAGGCTTAGGGAAGTCAATTGTTACTTGTTATTTCAAGTCTAATGTTCCATCTACTATACGACCAGGATTTCTTTTATTCTTCACTCTCCTTCTGATCATCCAACACCATGAAAAACAAGATTGCAGGTTCAGAAAATTCCTAAAAATCATACATTTTTGTAATAAGCTGGAAGGAAATTTAGAAGTAGCATTGCCAATTAAAGTTGAAGAAACGACTCCGCTCAAGGTCACAGAGCTAGCGCATGAGTGACATAGTGAAACTAGCCTTCAGATCTCGGGCTCCGTGTCTAGGGCACTTTCCTCTACATCTTGGCATTCACCTGTTTGTTGTTCTTACTCCTGCTATAGCCTTCTTTTGCCTGTTACAAACAGAGCTTCCTGGAGTAGTCTGGTTTTTAAGGGCCACTTTAAGACAGAGCCAAATAAGCATGTTGGGAAGAAAGCAGCTTTAAAATGTGCCTGGGTAGAAAATTCTCTACAATGGACTGTACTTAGAGTCGCTGTGTGGTTTCCGATTATTCCATAGATGTAAGAGGACACGGGCCTCCTTTATATAAGTAGGTCTGATTGTGAGCCCCCCGATGAAGTTTAGTCACCTGGTTTCTTGCTGGCCTTTTCATTTCCCATCAGAATGTCTTCCAGCCCTGAATGAGTCTTTGGCCTTTTACTAGCATGTAGAAAATTGTGATAATAACTGTTTTTTTGGGGGGAAGACAGTGCTGTCATTTTGCTTCACCTTTGGTTCTGACCTGTCATTGACATCGGCTGTGCATCAAGCTGGGGGGTAACTGTCTGGAACCCCAAAGGCTGCCCTAGCCGGCTGTACAAAGACAAGTGTCAGACCAAGTCTCCAAAATCTTTCAAAGAGTTGCTCTCCAAATAGAGCCTGATTCTCAGCTCATAATAATACTTTTGCTCCAAATTTCATTTTCTCCCTCTTCCTTGCTGTTCTTAATGCATTCTTGAAGCATGCAATCAACTTGAAAGGGACAAGTGCTCAAATTCAAGATCGGAACGAAAGCTGTCGCCTTCTTGGCTGCTTGTGAAATTCTCTACCCCGGACTCTTTCTTTGCTTTGGTGTCCTTCCACAGCCTGCAAAGTTCTTCCCAGGTTTATAACAAACAGTTTCACTCCCCACTGCTTCCTTTTAACCCAGGTTGGGAGTAATTAATACAATTCTAACTGGATAGGAGAAAAGGGAGGATCTTTGTAACTAAGGAGGGAGCAAGGTTATTACTACCTAAACACAGGCTTGATTCATCAGGGTACCATGTGCTTCAAACAACTGCTTTATGTCTTCGGTGTTACTCTCTTTAGAGTCAAGTCCCATTTTACTCAAGGGAAACTCCTCCAGTTCTGAGCTTCTACATGAGACAAGGGAAGAGGCAGACTCTTACATACCTTGCATGTTTGCTAAATCCCTTCAGTCATATCTGACTCTGTGACTCTATGGACTTTAGTCCTCCAGGCTCCTCTGTCCATGGGGTTCTCCTGGAAAGAACACTGGAATGGGCTGCCGTGCCCTCTTCCAGAGGATCTTCCTGACCCAGTGACTGAACCCACATCTCTTGTTTCTTGCATTGGCAGACAGGTTC
This sequence comes from Aepyceros melampus, assembly GCA_006408695.1. Lineage (NCBI taxonomy): Eukaryota > Metazoa > Chordata > Mammalia > Artiodactyla > Bovidae > Aepyceros > Aepyceros melampus. The sequence continues at coordinate 32,027 of SJXQ01009179.1, forward strand.
TTTACCAATAGTGCTACCTAGGAAGGCCCTTATCTTGTGTTTAGTTGCTCAGTCATGTCTGACTCTTTGTAACCCCATGGACTGAAGCCCACCAGGCACCTCTGTCCTTGGGGATTCTCCAGGCAAGAATACTAGAGTGGGTTGCCATGCCCTCCTCCAGGGGATCTTCCCAACCCAGAAATCGAACCCAGGTCTCCTACATTGCAGGCGGATTCTTTACCACCTGAGTCACCAGGGAAGCCTTGTTTACCTTAATAAGTATCTAAAAACAGTGAAAACAAACCAAAGCATTGAAACCCTGAAGATTATTCTATCATCCCGATGAGTTTGCCACTCAGCGGGGAAAGGAAAATTCCTATTAGCTGGCAAGTCCACAGAAAGTCAATCTTGAACAAATAAAAGATATGAAGGAGGAGAAGCAGCAGCAAAGCAGTGTGCAGAATGGGAAGAAGGTGGCTGATCTCAGGAGTGCAGAGGGGACTGGAGGTCATTGGCTTGAGTTTAGAAGAACCCTCTGGGGCTCATTTGGAACATGTCAATCTGACTTCACACTCAATTCAACCAGCTTGGTTATCTAGTTTTCTCAGTCTGCAGGAGATTCAAAGCAACCAATGAGGAAGCATGAAAGAGGCTGTGAGAGGCAGCACACTGACAGTACCCAGAAAGGACATGCCAGCTCTCAAGGCAGAGAGTGGAAATCCGTGACAGGCAGGCTGCGGAGTCTGAAAAGCAAAGACGTCAAAAGCCCGCCAGTTAGAAGCGAGTCCAATAATTAAGGTTCCTAATAAAGACTCAGAGTCTTCCAAAAATATTGATTTATTTCATGTACTGTACTTTAAGAAGACAGAGAAAAATGTAATATTTTAAGAAATTTTTTTTTTAATGAAGCCTTTTGATGCTTAATGGAAGCCTTATTTACTTATCTGGAAGAGTCATTGCCATATTTCCTTTTCCTGGCATTCTGTTCCCATCTTTAACCAATAGTTAGCGTTAACTCATTGTCCATGCCAGTGACTATGAACAGACTAAGCTATAGTCCCTGTTTCACGTTCCTAACAATTTAATCTCAAGGACACAAAAATCAATGTTTATTAAGTAAAGTTTAATGAATAATGATTATTCCATTAGAATACAGACAAATGCGACTTGTGCCACGATAGAGGGACATTCTATGCTACCTGAGTCTGCAGCACGGGGCGAGGGTGGGGGGTGATGAAGTCAAAGGTCAGATGGCTCCCCTAAGGAATTGCTGTGTGTTGTTTGAAGGGTGAGAACTAACTAGTGAAGAAAAGGGGACTGCCTGTGTGCTCAGTCCTGTCTGGCTCTTTTGACCCTTTGGTTGTATCCCTCCAGGCTCCTCTGTCCATGGGATTTCCCAGGCAAGAACACTGGAGTGGGTTGCCATTTCCTACTCCAGGGGGTCATCCCAACCCAGGGATTGAACCCGCGTCTCCTGTGTCTCCTGCACTGCAGGCAGATTCTTTACTGCTGAGCCATTGTGGAGAAAAAGGGAGACAAAAGCCTTGCAAGCAGAGAAAACCAACTCCTATGTTGGAAGTGGGGATGAGCAGTCAGTGGGAGGCCAAAAAGTGAGCAGTAGGGGTCCATAGAGGAGGGGGAACAAGGGCTGGTACATCTTGGGATGAAGCTGGGGAAGCAAGAACCAGACCATGTTGGCCACAGTGGGCCTTATTCACGAGTCCTGTCTTTGACTTGAAATCCAAGGAAAGCCTTTGGAAGCCTACCCGATCAGATTTTCATCCTACAGGAGTCTTTGGCTGCCCTACAGAGGATTAACTAGTTGGGGAAGGTTGGTGGGGATAGTGGGCCAGTGGACATGGAGAGAGACACTGTAATTCAAGGGGCAATGGCAGTGGTTCGTTCGAGATCAAGGGTGAGACTGAGAGCTAGACAGATCCCAGGGACCTTTCAGGAGGTCATCATGAAGGTTAGTGACTAGCTTCATAAGGGAAGTGAGGGAGAAGGGGTCCTACAGACCATGCCCAGGTTTCCGCCTGCACAGGTGAGTGGTGGTACTTAGTCACTGAGACAGGGAGCTCTGAGAAGAGGACACAGCTTAATGAGGGCCTCTCGTTGAATTTAAGAGGGCCTCTCATCTTTATCCAAGTTCACAGGGGAGCTGGATCAGTAAGAGCCCAAACCAAAGAGCGCATTCACGTTAAGGTTTAAGTAGGGGCTGTTTGCAAAGATTTTGGGGTGGGGCAAGGGTAGGAAAACCCAAGACGTAGTACGATCCTGGTGAGCGTCAGTAGACCTAGTCCCCCCCTTGGATCTGAAAGGTGACAGGGAGTCTAGTAGAGGTGAGCACCTTGAGACGAGCCAGGACCCTTGTGGTGGGGACAACTGGTTTGCGGTGACCTCGTAGGGAGGGAGTCAGGTAGCCCCAACCTCACCCTTCCCTTTCCCTCTGCTTCCTTACTGGGACTCCCCACTTAGCTGGATCCAATAGGAAGCCAGGGGGACTCCTTGATATAGTCTATCCGAGCTGGCCTGCAGGGTGATATGCAGGATAGAGAAGCGTGGAAAGAGGTGAGGACTCTGGAGGCTAATGGAGGGGCCTCACCCAGCACAGAAGGCAATGTTTAAGCTTGACTTTGAGGACTGAACACAATGCTTGCCCAATGAGTCGAGGTAAGATACAAAATTGAACAAGCTCATTTATGATGCTAGGGAGCTTTGATGAAGAATTCCTAGATGAGAAACAGCAAAATGTCAAGTATAGAGCACTGGAATCAGAAAATATTTTTTGGTCCACTTTGCCTGCTGTGGCCTGCAGGCTCCTCTTGTGGCAAATGGAAACACCGTTTGCTACTTCACAGGGCAGGGAAGGAATCAAAGAGGAAACTATATATAAAAATCCCTTTAGAGGCAATTCCCTGGTGGTCCAATGGTTAAGACTTTGCCTTCCAGTGTAGGCGGCTGAGGGTTCAATCCTTGGTTGGGGAGCTAAGACCCCACATGTCCTGTAGCAAAAAAATCAAAACACAAAACAGAAGAAATACTGTAACAAAATCGATAAAGACTTTAAAAATGGTCCATGTGCAAACATTTTTAAAAAATAATCCTTTCTAAGATTAAGTAACTGTGTACAATTCATTGTGATAAAGCAGAAAAGACTAGAAATGTTAGTTGCTAGCTGATTGTGCTGTTTCATTGGTGCCTCAGTTTCCTTATCAGCAAAATACCAGTGATAATACCTATACCACTAAATGTTTTATGAGGATTAAATGAGATAATACACATAACACAGACTTTAACATGTAATACCCACCCAACAAAGGGCTTTCCAGGTGGCTCACTGGTAAATAATCTGTCTGCCAATGCAGGAGATGCAAGAGAGATGGATTCAATCCAGGGGTGGGAAGGTCCCCTGGAAGAGGAAATGGCAACCCACTCCAGTATCCTTGCCTGGAGAATCCCATGGACAGAGCAGCCTGCAGGGCTAGAGTCATTGGGGTCACAAAGAGTCAGACATGACTTACTGATGAGTACTCACACACAATAAATGATTATTATCATTCTATACCCATTTCTCATTCCTAGCCCTGGAGGCACCTAAAGAAAACTGTACCTTACACATGTCTGTATCTTCCCCAGAGCCTACTGTAAGACTCCCTGCACCCCATTGGCACTGATCAGAGGGACAATCACCTTACTTGGCACTTTCAGAATGTTGCTGCCTAGAATGCATTTGGATTGTACTCAAAAGCACCCTAAACATTGTAAAAATAATTTGTAGGGAACGTCTAGAAAAGTCAGTTAACTCCTGCTATTCAGACCAACTTGGGCAAGACTATGAAGGTTTGAGACATTCCTCTAAATGCAGTTATGTTTGTAAAATTATGCAGTATTTTGTAAGAATATTTGTGCATAGTAATATGTCACAAATGTGGCCACACTGTATGGCTAGGAGCATGCTGGTAGGAAATGTCAGTGCTTAGAGAACCAGGAAGGAAAGGCACAGGGGGGCAGAAGAGAGAAAGCATGTGGGTTTTCTCACTGAGATCAGAAATGGCAAGTCCTGAGTTATTAAGAAATGTAACTTAGGAGAATCAGACCCTAGGATAAGGTGAGGTGAGTGAGGAGTTCAACTCTGACACAAATTTTAAGGTGACTGCCCAGACCTCAGCAGGCAACACAGACATTTTAAGGCAACATATAAAAAGAATCAAATCAACAAACTACTGCCCACTGGCTGGCTCATGAGTTTCTAAATAAAGTTGTACTGGAAACAGGGCCAAGATTAGGATAAGATTAGTAGGACAAGCTGGAGCAGATAATGGTAACCTGCTCCAGCATTCTGGCCTGGAGAATCCCACGGAAAGAGGGGCCTGAAAGGCTACAGTCCACGGGGTCCCAGACTTGGACACAACTAGCAACTGAGCACAGCACAGCACAATAAGACGAGATTGTAACACGGAGGGTCAGAACCTGTCCTTACTTAAGATTTAGATAATCTATCCATTATAGATTTTTTGCAGTAATTTTTAAAATATTACTTTAAAATAGTATTTATTTTGGTTCCTGAGTTTTGGGGGCTCCCTAAAACTTTGTGCACATAGGGGTCACTCACTTGCTTTACCCTGGTCTTAACTCTGAGCAGCAATATGCTTTGGGGGTATATTATATATATATAATATGTACATATATGTGTACATATATATGTATGGAATTTAGCATATACTGCCTTTAAAAAAATAATTCTTTATTTTTGATTGCACTCGTCTTTGGTGCTGCTCACTGGCCTTCTCTAGTTTTGGAGAGAAAGGGCTGCTCTTCATTGCGAGTCTCTGGCTTCTCACTGCGGCAGCTTCTCTTGCGAAGCACGGGCTCCAGGGCGCTCCGGGCTCTAGGGCGCAGGCTCAGTAGTGTGGCTCGGGCTTAGTTGCTCTGCTGCCTGCGGGATCTTCCCAGACCAGGGATTGAACCCGTGTCTCTTGCACTGGCAGGCTGATTCTTTACCATTGAGCCAACAGGGAAGCCCAACATATATTTAGTCGCTTCTGTGTCCCTGTGAGATGGGTACTGTTGTCTTCATTCTTGACATGATAAAGCCACCTCCGAGAGAAAGGAGTAAGTTGCTAAAGTGGCGCAACTGACTGGAAAGCTCATTCTTCCTCACGCTTCAGGCTAAACACTCCTCTCTCACCCAAGCTGCCCACCCCAGGGCAGAGTCTCCGCAGAGCTGGCAGTCTCCTGGTGACCGTCGGTCTCTTCCCTGCGTGCCCCCACCAGACAGCACTGCATGGGCCAGAGGAGAATCATATGCCCTGCTCTGCCCCGCGCTTTGTAGCAGCTGGAAGGGAAATAGCCAATCGTTTCAGCTGCAACATCCTGGCAGCCAGAGGAGGAGAGGAGCAGCAGCTGTTCCTGGGAAAACATGCTGTGGCTCTTACCAGATGGGCAGCAGTGGGCTCCTGGCTGAAGCTCAGCCGAAATGGTGGTTTTGTGGGTTGAAACTCAACTCCACTCTGAGGAGGCTCACCTTACAGCTGATCCATTTCACTATTTCATAGTTCACTGGTGCATGGGGGCCCTCCATAGCACCCCAACTGTTCAAAGATGGCCCGGGGATCTGCTTTTGCCCAGGGACACTCCAGGTTCCTAATGGGGATACTCAGAAAGCCTGGATGGCTTCCCGTTTAAAAACGTATTTGACTATTCCCGCGAAAAAACAAAGGCACTGGAAAATTAAAGCCTATTAGACAAGCTACAGCAACGGCATCGGAACAGCTGTCGCCCCTAAGACTTCTGGGACTGACGAAGATGCACTGATAACAATAACTGGCGTTGGAATCACGTGCCACCTCGTGAAGCAGAGCAGGGCCACGGGCCTGACAGGGGAAGGACTATTCTTCCTTTGTCCCATGTTTCATTCTGGATCAGAGGCCCAGGTCTTTATCAAAATACCAGAAAATGATGTCTCCATCTGTTGTGGACTGCATGCTTGTGGTCCTGCCCCCAGATTCATATACTGGAATTCTAACCCCTCATATGCTATGAGGAAATGGGGCTCTGTGTTGCAATTTGGTCCTGAGAGTGGAGCCCTCATGAGTGAGATCAGCATCCTGTAAGAGGAACACAAGACATAACAGTTTGCCCTCTGCTACATGAGGAGACAATGAGCAGATGGCCTCTACCAACCAAGAACGAGGACTTCCACCACAAAGGGGTGTGTCCTCGCTTTGATCTTGGACCTCCCAACCTCCACTACTGTGAGAAAGAACCGTTGCTTAAGCCACCCAACCTACGCTATATTTGCTGTAACAGTCTGGACTAAGTCACTGCCCCTCTTCTAAATGGATACTGTTTTGAGGGAGTGCAAATATTTTCCCTTTATGCTCACAATTTTTGAGTATTCTTGTAAAACCAGCAGACTCATAAAATAGCTTCTCAGAAAAAAAGGAGAGACAGAGGCAGGAGCAGTACCTTATACAGTAAGGTGGCGCAATATGTTGGCTGAATGAAGAAATGACTCCAAGAGATGCTGGACCCCAGGCACTAGGAACATGCTGTTGATGGAGGTCAAGGCTGGCAGAACACTCCTGGTAACACAAGTTAAGACTACAGGTATAGTTTTATATATATTCTGAATTATGAGTATGGAAGAGTACGGATATAATCCCATATGGGATTATATGTCCTTCAGAAGAACATGAGAATAAAGCAGGCCAGCACAAGAAATTGTGATTGGATCTGTGATGCTGACAACAATATGAGGAAGGTATTCCATTAGTGAAAAATGTGTTGAAAGCGTCAGTTGCTCTGTTGTGTCCGACTGTGACCCCACGGACCGAGGCCCACCAGGCTCCTCTGTCCCTGGGATTCTCCAGGCAAGGACACTGGAGTGGGTTGCCATTTCCTCCTCCAGGGGATCTTCTCGATCCAGGAATTAAACCCAGGTCTCCTGTATTGCAGGCAGATTCTTCACTGTCTGAGCCACCAGGGAAACCCTGTGCATACAGAAATCTTGGTACATATAGGCTGCAAAAGAAATTGAGCACCAGGCCTCCTGCCCACGGCAAACACGAGCTGCTGTGCAGGCAAAATAAGCAATAAGAACAAAACCCCCAGACAGACAGAACATAAGCAATCCTCCATATTTACAAAATGACGGAAAGAGGCAAATGACCAAAGACTCAGAGGAAGAGCGGGCCTTTGTTTATGATGGAACTCCCCCCAAAAGTTTGGAAAACTCTTGAAAAGATCTATGAGATATAATAAGACAAGACCATTATGAAACAAGAGAAAAAAGCTAGGAGGGAAAAATCTGTGAGAATCATCAACCCCATACCATGAGGATAATTTGTAAGACAAGGGGAAGTGCTGAAGAAATAAGATGAGGAAGAACAACAAGCAAAATTGGGTAGCAAATTAACGTGCACATGGGAGGTGTATGTATTTCTTAAAAAAGAAATATGAAGACATAATACAGATATTAGGAACTGCATAACAGAATAGGATTGAATCCAAGAGCCATTTCTTTGAAAAGAAAAAGAAAATCAAACTTTTGAAAGTGTCTTTTGAAAGAGAGAAAAAAGAAATGAAAAGGACTTATAATAATAAACAGAAGCATTTAAATTCTGAAAAACACACTTTATAAAGCTCTATGACAATAAATTAGAACTTTGGTGAAATGGATGAATTTTGCCTGAGAAAAGTGTTTTATTAAACTGACTTAAAAACAAGTAGAAAATTTGAATATATCAGCAACCAAGGACTAAATGGATGAGTTATCAAATAATTACCTTCAAAAATAGTTAGACGGTTTAAAACTTTGAGGAAACAAATGATTCTTTTGTAACCTACCCTTAAAATATGACAAGATAACCAAATCATTTTATAAAAATACCATATGCTTTTCACAACTCTGACAAACATAACACAGGCCAAAAAAAAAAAAAAACACAAAACTTTTTAAAATGGACTAAAATGGACTTGGGTTTCCTGGACTTCTCTGGTGGCTCAGATGGTAAAGCGTCTGTCTACAATGTGGGAGACTGGAGTTCGATCCCTGGGTTGGGAAGATCCCCTGGAGAAGGAAATGGCAATCCACTCCAGGACTATTGCCTGGACAATCCCATGGACAGAGGAGCCTACAGTCCATGGGGTCGCAAAGAGTCGGACACGACTGAGCGACTTCACTTTGGGTTTCCTAGGTGGCGCTAGTGGTAAAGAATCCTCCTGCCAATGCAGGAGATGCAAGAGACATGGCTTTGATCCCTGGGTTGGGGAGATCCCATGAAGTGAGAAATGGAACCCCACCCCAGTATTCTTGCCTGGAAAATTCCATGGGCAGAGGAGCCAGGCAGGCTACAGTCCACGGGGTTGAAAAGAGAAAGAAATGACTTAGAGACTAAACAATATCTATTATTTCTACCCCAAACAATTTGTTTTGTACACCCATCCTCTGCTGCCCCCTTCTCCTCCCACCGCCAATCTTTCCCAGCATCAGGGTCTTTCCAGTGAGTCAGTTCCTTGAGTCAGGTGGTCAAAGTATTGGAGTTTCAGCTTCAGAATCAGCCCTTCCAATGAATTTTCCGGGTTGGTTTCTTTTAGTATTGGCCAGTTTGATCTCCTTGCAGTCCAAGGGACTCTCAAGAGTCTTCCCCAGTACCACAATTCAAAAACATCAGTTCTCCAGTGTTCAGCCTTCTTTATGGTCCAACTCTCAGATCCATACATGATTTTGGAAAAACCATAGTTTTCACTATACTGACCTTTGTCAGCCAAGTGATGTCTTTTCTTTTTTATACTGAGATGATTGGATAGCATCACTGACTCAATGGACATGAACTTGAGCAAACTCTGGGAGACAGTGGAGGACAGGGAGGTCTGGGGGTATGCTGTGGGTCCATGGAGTCGCAGAGTCAGACATGACTTAGTGACTGAACAACATCAGTATCTTTCCTATCTCCTTTAAGGGTCATCTCATGGATGGAATGAACGTATATGATGTATAACCTTTCAATTTTCTTTGTTTTCAAGATAAATGTACAGAAGGATGGCACTGAGGCAGTGGAGTAGTCACTATTGCTTCCAAACAAGGGAGCATGAGATTTAATGTCAGACACTTCCAATTTCAGAGTCTAGCTCTGCAATTTCTGAGTTCTGACTTTAATTATTCTCTCAGCCCATTTTCCCGATCTGAACTCTAATATGTTTGCAGTGACAGCAGTGGATAGCAGCAGCAGTGGATAGCGCTGCTATCCACCTCTTAGGGATGTTTTGAAGCTTAAATGCTTCCCAGGTGGTGCTAGTGGTAAAGAAACCACCTGCCAATGCAGGAGACATGAGATGCGGGTTTGATCCCTGGGTGGGGAAGACCCCCTGGAGGAGGAAAAGGAAACCCACTCCAGTGTTCTTGCCTAGAGAAGCCCAGGGACAGAGGAGATTGCCAGGGTGCAGTCTGTAGGGTTGCAAAGAGTCAGACATGACTGAAGCAACTTAGCCAGCACACATGGAGATTAAATGAGACAGTATAATATAGTAAATAGGTGGGCACTTGGTAACTAGTAAAAGATCTATAAATGTTTATTAAGTAAAGATAAAAGTGAATAAACTCTTCTAGGACTTGAAGGATAATCTTTTTGGTATATACTGATGTATTCTCAGGTTGATAACAGAGTATATCACTTAAAGTAATATATAATGCAGAAAATCTCCAGGTTGCACTCTTTGTCTGAAACAGATTTTCTTGTTCTTTCTCTCAAAGCAGTTTTCTGTTTTCTTTGAAATTTAGAGACTAAATCTTTAGTGAGGGCTTCCCAGATATCCTACTCTTCTGGGATAGATAGTCAAAGCTCTGAAAACAAAAGAAAACAAAAGCTCTCCTTTCCTCCTCTGTCTGGAAGAAAGGAGCTATGGCGCTTGCTGCCTGAAGGAAATCTTCCCCTTTTCCTGGCATTTTATGGCCAACAATGCCTGTGAGTCTCATTTCAGATTTGGAATCTCCTGAATAGATACAATGCTTCCCTGAGTCTTTCAGGATTGAAATTAGGCTGTCTGGATCCACGATTCTGTGGTTTATAACAGAAGACATAATCAGACATGGAACAATTTGGGTCTTCTTTTTTAAAAATGTTGTTGAGTTTTGTCTGCACTGGGTCTTCGTTGCAGTGGAGGGGCTACCTAGTTGCGGTGCCTGGGCTTCTCTCTTTGTGGAGCACGGGCTCCAGAACATGGGCTCAGTAACTGTGGGCTTAGTTGCTCTGTGGCATGTGGAATCTTCCTGGACCAGGGATTGAAACTGTGTCCCCTGCACTGGCAAGCAGACGCTTAACCACTGGACCACCAGGGAAATCCCAGTGTGAGTGTTCTTGGAGGGCTGTGTTCCCAGGATCTTTCAGAGTCCAAGATGAAGGGAGGTAGCAAAACCCCAGATAGTGAAGACTGCACGTTCATTTATTCATTCAACAATCACTGACCAAGCACCATCTAGCCAAGTGCAGGTTAGCAAACTATTACTGTCAAGATAATCTGCTTCTTCAAGGGTTTCAGAAGACAGTTTTCCTCTGACATAACGAGCTCAGCCTCATGGCTCGGGATAGCAGAGGTGTTTAATTTTCTGCAACACTGCTGCCCTGTTGCTGCCAGAGAACTGACAATGACCCAGCCAGACCCTGCTTACAATCTGCCCCTCACCCTCCTTCCTGCAACTCTAAGTAGAGACTCTAGCCTAGTGTATTTGTATATGTAGTATATCCAACATGTCATATATCTGTTACCCAGCCCAAATGACAAAACAGTATGGTGGTGTCTCCACAGTTTAGTACTCAATTCATGTGCTAATGCTTGTGACTTGAGTTTGAGAGCAGTGATGAGTTCGCTAAAGAAAAAAATGAGCCTTGAGCTCCATTTGTACGTGTGTGTGTGAATCTGGTATGACTGCATAATTGTGCTCGTTTCTTTCAATTTTTAAATGTACGAATGTCTCTGAAATCCCAACTAGATTAATGTTCTTTATGAACCTGGATCATATTATAACCTCAAATTTTTATGCCTCTAGCAGTTATCTACTGTGTTTAGAGTACATTCAGCTTCACGATTCATGGTAGGCACAGAAATATCCATTTAATGAATGTGTCAATGATTGATTAAATTAAAAAAGAGAAAACAAAAGAGTAGGAAATAGGACGGGATATATAGTTGCTGTGTGGACAAGATGGTAGAGAGTAATGGCAGAAGCTCTCAATTAGAAGGTAGAGGTCAGAGAATAAGGAAGATTTTCCTAGTGTTTCCAAGTCATATCTCAGATTGTAAAGGTTGGGAAACACAGATTTAGGGAAGAAAAGTGTATTCTTAAGGAACTGGAATTCTCACACACCAATCATTTCCATTCAAAGTCTAGGATTCTTAGATTTTAAGATACCATGTTACATAATTTAGGACAGGGCTTTCAATAAGACATTGCCTGTCCCTATTTCTGGACCAAATGTGGAGTCCTGAACAGCTGGAGGGAACTTGCAGGTCCACAACTCCTGGTAGATGATTGCTGGTAAGTTCTTTAAAGGGTGGACCAAGCATTCGAAGGGATGCAGGTAGATAAGAAAGTACTCTGAAAGCAACTTTCAGTGTTAACCTTGAAACAGTTGACTTGGGCAATTACTAGTACATAATAATAGTTCACTACTATCGCTGAGTACAGTCACTGTGTGCCAAACACTATTTATCACATAACTACCCCATTTAAATGCTACAATAACCCAATGAATTAGACAATTTTTAGATGAGGAAAATGAAGCTTACTAAGTTAAGCAGTTTGCTATGACCAGTGCGTTCTCTTGGCAAAATTCTATCAGCCTTTGCCCTGCTTCATTCTGTACTCCAAGGCCAAATTTGCCTGTTACTCCAGGTGTTTCTTGACTTCCTACCTTTGCATTCCAGTCCCTATAATGAAAAGGACATCTTTTTTGGGTGTCAGTTCTAGAAGATCTTGTAGGTCTTCATAGAACCATTCGACTTCAGCTTCTTCAGGATTACTGGTCAGGGCATAGACTTGGATCACTGTGATACTGAATGGTTTGACTTGGAAATGAAAGGAGATCATTCTGTTGTTTTTGAGATTGCACCCAAGAAATGCATTTCGGACTATTTTGTTGAATATGAGGGCTACTCCATTTCTTCTAAGGGATTCTTGCCCACGGTAGCAGATATAATGGTTATCTGAGTTAAATTCACCCATTCCAGTCCATTTTAGTTTGGTGATTCCTAAAATGTTGAGGTGCACTCTCGCCATCTCCTGTTTGACCAATTCCAACTTGCCTTGATTCATGGACCTAACATTCCAGGTTCTTATGCAATATTGCTCTTTACAGCCTTGGACTTTGCTTTTATCATCAGTCACATCCACAACTGGGTGCGTTTTTGCTTTGGCTCTGTCTCTTCATTCTTTCTGAAGTTATTTCTCCACTGATCTCCAGTAGCATATTGGGCACCTACTGACCTAGGGAGTTCATCTTTCAGTGTCATCTCTTTTTGCCTTTTCATACTGTTCATGGGGTTCTCAAGGCAAGAATACTGAAATGGCTTGTCATTCCCTTCTCCAGTGACCACCTTTTGTCAGAACTCTCCACCATGACCCATTAGTCTTGGGTGGCCCTACACAGCATGGCTCAGAGTTACATTGAGTTAGACAAGGCTGTGGTCCATGTGAACAGATTGGTTAGTTTTCTGTGATTGTGGTTTTCAGTCTGTCTGCCCTCTTATGGAGAAGGATAAGAGGCTTATAGAAGCTTCTTGATGGGAGAGACTGACTGAGGGGTAAACTGGGTCTTGTTCTGATGGGTGAGAGCATGCTCAGTAAATCTTTAATCCAATTTTCTGTTGATGGGTGGAGCTGTGTTCCCTCCCTGCTATTTACCTGGGGCCAAACTATGGTGGAGGTAATGATAATGGTGACCTCCTTCAAAAGATCCCATGCATGTACTGCTACACTCACTGCCTCCAACCCCCCCAAAAGATCTTCATGACCAAGATAATCACGATGGTATGATCACTCACCTACAGCGAGACATTCTGGAATGTGAAGTCAAGTGGGCCTTAAGAAGCTTCACTAAGAACAAAACTAGTGGAGCCGACGGAATTCCAGTTGAGCTATTTCAAATCCTAAAAGATGATGCTGTGAAAGTGCTGCACTTCATATGCCAGCAAATTTGGAAAATGCAGCAGTGGCCACAGGACTGGAAAAGGTCAGTTTTCATGCCAATACCAAAGAAAGGCAATGCCAAAGAATGCCCAAACTACCGCACAACTGCACTCTTCTCAAACACTAGTAAAGTGATGCTCAAAATTCTCCAAGCCAGGTTTCAACAGTATGTGAACTGTGAACTTCCAGATGTTCAAGCTGGTTTTAGGAAAGGCAGAGGAACAAGAGATCATATTGCCAACATCTGTTGGATTATCAAAAAAGCAAGAAAGTTCCAGAAAAAAATCTATTTCTGTAGATTTCTGTGAGATTACATCTATTTCTGCTTTATTTACTATGCCAAAAAGGCTTTGACTGTGTGGACCACAATAAACTGTGGAAAATTCTTAAAAAGATGGGAATACCAGGCCACCTGCCCTTCCTTTGAGAAATCCGTATGCAGGTCAGGAAGCAACAGTTAGAACTGGACATGGAACAGTTAGAACAACAGACTGGTTCCAAATTGGGAAAGGAGTATGTCAAGGCTGTATATTGTCACCCTGCTTATTTAACTTATATGCAGAGTACATCATGAGAAACACTGGGCTGGATGAAGCACAAGCTGGAACCAAGATTTCCAGGAGAAATATCAATAACCTCAGATATGCAGATTACACCACCCTTATGGCAGAAGGTGAAGTGGAACTAAAAAGCCTCTTGATGAAAGTGAAAGAGGAGAGTGAAAAAGTTGGCTTAAAGCTCAACATTCAGAAAACTAAGATCATGGCATCTGGTCCCATTCAGTTCAGTTCAGTCACTCACTCATGTCTGACTCTTTGTGACCCCATGAATCGCAGCACGCCAGGCCCCCGTGTCCATCACCAACTCCTGGAGTTCACTCAAACTCATGTCCATCGAGTCAGTGATGCCATCCAGCCATCTCATCCTCTGTTGTCCTCTTCTCCTCCTGCCCCCAATCCCTCCCAGCATCAGAGTCTTGTCCAATGAGTCAACTCTTCCTATGAGGTGGCCAAAGTATTGGAGTTTCAGCTTTAGCATCATTCCTTCCAAAGAACACCCAAGACTGATCTCCTTTAGAATGGACTGGTTGGATCTCCTTGCAATCCAAGGGACTCTCAAGAGTCTTCTCCAATACCACAGTTCAAAAGCATCAATTCTTCAGCACTCAGCCTTCTTCACAGTCCAACTCTCACATCCATACATGACCACTGGAAGAACCATAGCCTTGACTAGATGGAACTTTGTTGGCAAAGTAATGTCTCTGCTTTTGAATATGTGATCTAGGTTGGTCATAACTTTCCTTCTAAGGAGTAAGTGTCTTTTAATTTCATGGCTGCAATCACCATCTGCAGTGATTTTGGAGCCCCCCCAAAATAAAGTCTGACACTGTTTCCACTGTTTCCCCCATCTATTTCACATGAAGTGATGGGACCAGATGCCAAGATCTATTAGTTTTCTGAATGTTGAGCTTTAAGCCAACTTTTCACTCTCCTCTTTCACTTTCATCAAGAGGCTTTTTAGTTCCTCTTCACTTTCTGCCATAAGGGTGGTGTCATCTGCATATCTGAGGTTATTGATATTTCTCTCAGAAATCTTGATTCCAGCTTGTGCTTCTTCCAGCCCAGCGTTTCTCATGATGTACTCTGAATATAAGTTAAATAAGCAGGGTGACAATATACAGCCTTGAGGTACTCCTTTTCATATCTGGAACCAGTCTGTTGTTCCAGTGGTCATGTATGGATGCGAGAGTTGGACTGTGAAGAAAGATGAGTGCCGAAGAATTGATGCTTTTGAACTGTGATGTTGGAGAAGACTCTTGAGAGTCCCATGGACTGCAAAGAGATCCAACCAGTCCATTCTAAAGGAGATCAGTCTTGGGTGTTTTTTGGAAAGAATGATGCTAAAGCTGAAACTCCAATACTTTGGCCACCTCATAGGAAGAGTTGACTCATTGGGAAAGACTCTGATGCTGGGAGGGATTGGGGGCAGGAGGAGAAGGGGATGACAGAAGATGAGATGGCTGGATGGCATCACTGACTCGATGGACATGAGTTTGAGTGAACTTCAGGAGTTGGTGATGAACACGGAGGCCTGGTGTGTGTGCTGAAATTCATGGAGTCGCAAAGAGTCAGACATGACTGAGCGACTGAACTGAACTGAACTGAAACTGCTGTTCCATGTCCAGTTCTAACTGTTGCTTCCTGACCTGCATATAGGTTTCTCAAGAGGCAGGTCAGGTGGTCTGGTATTTCCATCTCTTGAAGAATTTTCCACAGTTTATTGTGGTCCATGCAGTCAAAGGCTTTGGCATAGTCAATAAAGCAGAAATAGATTTTTTTGGGGGAACTCTCTTGCTTTTTCCATGATCCAGCAGATGTTGGCAATTTGATCTCTGGTTCCTCTGCCTTTTCTAAAACCAGCTTGAACATCTGGAAGTTCACAGTTCAAGTATTGCTGAAGCCTGGAGAATTTTGAGCATTACTTTACTAGCGTGTGAGATGAGTGCAATTGTGCAGTAGTCTGGTCCCATTACTTCATGGCAAATAGATGGGGAAACAGTGGGAACAGTGACAGACTTTTTTTTTTAAGGCTCCAAAATCACTGCAGATTGTGATTGCAGCCATGAAATTAAATGACGCTTACTTCTTGGAAGAAAAGTTATGACCAACCTGGACAGCATATTAAAAAGCAGAGACATTACTTTGCCAAAAAGTTCCATCTAGTCAAGGCTATGGTTTTTCCAGTAGTCATGTATGAATGTGGAAGTTGGGCTATAAAGAAAGCTGAGCGCCAAAGAATTGATGCTTTTGAACTGTGGTGTTGGAGAAGACTGTTGTGTCCCTTGGACTGCAAGGATTTCCTACTAGTCCATCCTAAAAAATATCAGTCCTGAGTATTGATTGGAAGGACTGATTTGAAGCTGAAACTCTTATACTTTGGCCCCCTGATGAGAAGAAATGACACATTTGAAAAGACCCCGATGCTGGGAATGTTTGAAGGCAGGAGGAGAAGGGGACAGCAGAGGATTAGATGGTTGGATGGTGTCACTGACTCAATGGACATGAGTTTGAGTAAACTTCATGAGTTGGTGATGGACAGGGAGGTCTGGTGTGCTGGATTCCATGGGGTTGCAAAGAGTTGGACACGACTGAGCAACTGAACTGAACTGAAATGAAGTTAAGCAGTTAAGTTCACACGCTTGGTAAATCATAAAGCTAAAGAGTCTTTCTTCTATACTTTGCTCTTCCATCACATTGGGCTGCCTCTGTCAATCAATTAGACTGGACTATGGGTTAGGGGCAGCTAAGAAGGAACTTCTATGCTTAATGCATTGCCATTCTGTGGCCTTAAACTGGCAACCACTCTGATATTAGGCAGCACTAAGAACTTTACATGGATTAATGCATTTTATTTTTGTGAGATAATTGCTACTGGTATCTGTACTATATAAAAACAAACCCACAAACAATACTCAAAGGGAAATAAAATTCGACTCTTTTTTTTTTTCTTAAGATTTTTGTTTGTGTGTTCAATGTGGATGATTTTTAAAGTGTTTATTCAGTTCGTTGCAACATTGCCGTCTTCCGTTTTGGTTTTTTCGTAGCTACCATGTGGGATCTCGCCTCCAAACTGGGATCCAACCTGCATCCCCTGCATTGGAAGGCAGAGTTTTAATCACTGAGTCACCTTGACTGATTGACTGGAATTCACCATTGGAAGTCACCTTGATTACTGATTCAAGAGGATGTCTCATTGATTCTTAATTATACCCAGTAGAGACATAACCTGTTGGGAGATAGTTCCGAACCATCTTCCATGCGTTTGTTCATCTGAAGAGCAGAGGCACTGATTGCCTCTGTTCTGGACTATCTTTTCCAGGATGTCTGTATGGGGAAGAGTCTTGAAAGCTAGGAATTTGTGTCCTCTGAAACAAGTCAGGCAGGCTTACTATCTAGCATAGTAAAGTGAGTAAGATAGTGTCTCCCTTTGGACAGAGAGCCAGGCAAGCTTACTGCACATTATAAAAGATATGGGTTCCCACACCCATAGTCCCTCTCCTGTAACACAACCTGTTGTGTATTCAGGTGTGAACTGACGCTCTTTGTATCACCCCATGGGAACTGGGGCTTAGAGAACTGACAAAAATGTTAATATTCTAACAATTGCTGTTGCTATGAGTAGTAAATTGGCCTTTGTCTCTGATACAGGAGCCTTATGTTTCATACCAATATCCATTACACTGTGACCAGCAAACTTACTAGCTTACAAGTAGAGTACAAATCTCTGAACCTTCAGAGCTATATCAAATTCAATTCAGTCCAAGTCCAAAACCATAGTCTTTACCATTGCACTTCTGTGTTAGCTGTTGTATGCTCAGAGATAAAGTGATATAAGCTGAATAAAATTATCTTTTCTCCTTCCTTATTGAGCCATCTTTTTCATTTAAAATACTTCCAGAGGAAAATGGCAGTTTTTACTTGTAAGCCAGCTCTGATTCTGTTTTCGTGTCCTTTATACCACTTTTGGAAGGTGTTTTAGACTCTGACAGTGAACCCCCTTTAGTAACTAGATTTGGGCTATGGAGGAAGGAGTCTGTGGTCTGCTGATTCTATGGAAATAATAGGGAACTTTATCTGGGGTCAAGGTGGGGGCAAATACAAAGTAACTGAAAACCATTTTTCCTCATCTTACTTGTCCTTCACACACACACACACACACAAACACACACACACACAAACACACACACACACACCACAGAAAGCTCTAAATTACAGTTATTGGCTTATATACCCAGTATTTTACAGTCTACTGGCCTATCTGAACTCATCCTATAAGCTGAATTTACCAGCAATAGCCTTCATGTATATATATAACTCTTCACCATTAACCAATTACAAAAATTCAAGTATTAGTTGCCTATTTGAATATAGTAATCTTTTTGTAAGGTTCAGAGAGGTTAGGTGACTTGCCCAGAGTCATACAGTTCTAGAATTAGAACTTGAACCAGATCTACTGACTTCCTGCTCAGTGTCTTCTCTGCAAAGATTTCTCTCACTGAATTTTTTTTCGGTACAAACTGGCCCTCATACCCTTTGTAAGGATGTCCATACTTTAACAAGAAATGAGCCCTCAGCTAATCTCAAATGAGCAACAAACAAGATAATTTCAGTCTACAGGGAAGTGATCAAAATCTTGCCTCTCCAATATTCCAAACTAAAGGAAAGCATGAAAGGGCAATTTGGAGGTCAAGGAGCACATAGTAAGTATTCAATTTGTATTGATCCAGTCACAAATTAATGGAATTTCTCTCCATAGAATAATACATACCATCTCTGTATTCCACCTTCTTATTATTATATAAGTATGGATTGCCAGGTGGTTCAGTGGCAAAGAATCTGCCTGCCAATGCAGGAGAGGCAGGAGACACAATTTCAATACCTGGGTCAGGAAGAATCCCTGGAGGAGGAAGTGGCAACCCACTCTAATATTCTCTTTTTTTTCCCCCAAGTTCTGATAGGAAATTCTTAGATAACTTAAAACATAGAGACCCATACACTTCCAACCTGAAACTATTCCAAAGTTACAAAATTTATAAATAAATCACAGGCAAGCTCTGAACCACATGTATCATGAGTTCACTCCAGACACAGAGCAAAATACCATGAAAGCTGACTCACACGCAACGGACTAGATGACACGTGACAAACGATACCAGCAGGAGACGCAAGAGACGACGTAACTGCATAAGGTGAAGCGTCTTCGATAGAAACTGTTGGTTGCATCACACGGCGAGTCTTCAAGCGCCAGGGCCCAGTTCACGTGGTCACGGCCCTCGGTGCAGGTGGACGCTCAGGACAGTGGGTGCAGGGCACGACACTGCCCCCTGCCCTGACGGGGTTGGGACGTTTTCTTTGGAGTCAGTTCCTGCGAATCCTGCCAGCTCCACCCTCGGACTCCTTGGCACCAGCCTGGGAGAGGCAGGTAAGTGGACAGGCTCCAAGGGGGTGCCTGCTGACGCGCCCTCACCCGGCCACATACTTAAATCCAGGAACAAGACATTTCTGCCTGGATATGACGCTGGCTCCAGACTCGGAACAAGATGCTCTCGGGTGGGCATGGACAGGTTCCAGGGCCTAGGAGTCGTCCACCCCTGCTTGGCGTCTGCTCAGAAGCCCATGGTCCCAGGTCATCCAGGTCCTCTCGAGGGCCAGCCTCATGCTGAGGGCCGTGCAGAAGGTGTCAGCTTTGCCCGCGGAAGGCTGATGGGAGGCCTCCCAGCACCGCCTCGCGTGGGGTCGAGACCCCGACATCCCAGGGATTGGGCGCGAACTCGAAGGCCACATACTCGTCTAGCCAGGCCAGTATGGCCGGCTCCTTGGCCGTGAGGCTCTACGCGTCACGCGGCCCCGGCGGCAGCAGGTCACCGCGCTCTCCTGCGCCTGCTCCTCGTCGCTCACGCACGCACGCACGCACGCACACACACACCCCCATTAGAAATTTTATTCTTACCTCATAGAACTGCCAATCAGACAATTTTCAGAGCAAAACTTCCCCCAGACGTGCCAGTGTCTTAAGAAGATTTCTTTTCCTTTATTTCCTTTCTAAATCCCTCAAAACTTTTATGTGCAAGTACTGTTTCAGTGGTTGAAAACCACTTCTTCATTGAATATTTTGCATTTCTGAGGTGATTTCAGAAATATATGCAACCAGCTCCAACTCAAAAAAAAAAAAAAAAGTATGAAAGATGACCATTGTAGAGAAAACGTCAAGTCGTGGTATGGGAGCAGATAAATGTTAAATGACGTCCAGTTAGTGCTACTGGTAATGGCTTTCTTACAAAGATGTGTTTGAACCAACTGAGTCTTCCAGGGTGGGTTGGGTTTTGGTAGAGAGAAGAGACCATTCCTGGCAGAAGGAATAGCATAGACATAAGGGATGGAAAATAAAAGTGAAAACTAAATTAGAGGGAAAAGTAGAATTATGGGGTTCGGGGAAAACATATAATGGACAGTGAAGACAGGAAAGTATGACAGGGTTAGAGTGAAGAGTGTTCAATGACATTTGTGGACACAATGCACGTTGATTTATAGTCTTTGCCGAGCCATTGAAGTTATCTGGGGAGAGATGTACCGTGAATCATACTCTGCACACCACGAATTACATGTATTGGCTGCATTTTCTAGAAACAGAAATGGAAATTTAGAAAAATAACCTTCCCTATGTCACCATATTGGTGACAAAGGAAAGCTTCCAGCCCAAGTCTTTCTCTTACATGGCAGCCTCCAGCATGGAAAATGACCACTTTTGTAGTCCTTTCGATCTCTATTAAGGAACAAAAACGAATGCTGAAGGTAAATGGCCTGGTATAATTGCAGTGGGGATAACTGGCAGTCTCTTTTCATTTTCTAATTCAAGGATTCTTGAATTTTAGAGTGCATACAAATGACCTGGGATTCAGATTCAGATTCAGGAGGTGTGGGAAATCACCTGAGATTCTGAATATCTAATAAGTTTCCTGAGAATCCTGATGCCTTTGATTCTTGAACCAAATTTTGCCCAGCAGGGTGCCCCAATGTGCCTCTTGCCTCCTAGCCCTATGTTGAAGACACACATGCACTTTAAATTTCACATACCTTCCCCAAATGAGCTCAGTAACATTTCCTTTTGTGTGTTACTCTATGTGGATTGTGTGTTGAATGTGAAGGAGAATTGACTTTGCAAGAGCACCTAGTATTGTCTGACTCACGTGGCCTGGCTTGGCTTGGCTATCCACGTTCTTATTGGTAATCCTTCCTTTCTTTTATAAGGGAGGTCCCCAGCCTTTTCGGCGTGAGGTACCAGTTTTGGGGAAATCAATTTTTCCACAGACTGAGGGGCGGGATGGAGCACGCAGCGTAGGTCCCTCCCGAGGGCGGTTCACAGTAGGGTTCCGTGCTCCTATGAGAATCTAGAGATCTGACTGGAGGCAGAGCTCAGGCAGTGATAACGTGAGCCCTGGGATGGCTGTAAATACAGAAGCAGCTTTGTTGGCTCTCCACTTGCTCATCTCCTGCTGAGTGGCCCGGCTCCTAACAGGCCACGGACTGTAGACAGCTCTATACTGTCTACAGCTCACTCTTCTTTCAGTGATTTCTTTCAAGTGAAAATATAGATTAATAAAAAATATCAATGAAAAATTAGGGTTTTATTTCTTGTGAAAGAAAGTTCAAATTTAAAGAACTTTATGAATTACCATTTCTAAGCTAAACTCACTTGGTGATTTAGAAGTTCAGAAACTAAGCTATGATGCTTTAGGCAGCTTCTGCTTTGGAAGATCTGAGCCCTGTTCAGAGCAGCCCCGGACCCCGCAGGTTTATCTCTGCCTGTATCGTCTCTATGAATTCTGAGAAGCAGGTCCCTGGGCTGAGGGTGAGAAGAGCATCACGGGTCTCAGCCTCATTTGCTCTCTGCCATTAGATTCCATTTCTTCTTCAGTGCCCTTTCTTTTTCCCTCTCTCTCTCTCTGCACTTTGAAGCCTGTCTCATTATTTTTCTTTGATCTCTAGTTTCCCTAACTTCTTTCTATCGTCTTTTTGTTGGTTGTCACGGGAATAGTATTGGTTGGAAGGGCCAAATCACAAGGCAGACCTAATCTGTATTCAAACACCCATGGAATACTTGTTGCACCTGGAGAAAACTAAGCGATTCCCTCATTACTTCTTGAGGCAGAGGACAATAACAACAGCAAAACCCCAAGACTTAATGAGAAGCTGACTTTTTCAGTGAATCCGTCTCCTGACTGATTAGATACGTGAACCTTAGCTTACTCACGTTCCTTTATCTTCACTGATACCGAGACGAGGAAAAGCTGACAACCATGGATTCCTTGGAGTGCACCAGAGGCTGTGCAAGGTAACTTCCATCTATAAGTCATTTTGGCCTCATAAAAGCTATGTAAAATTGGAATCACTGTCTCTCTGGTACAGAGGAAGATTTAAGTTTCTCAGAGGGTAAGCAGGTTTCTTAGAGCTGCTTAAACTAACCAGTGCCAGAACTAAAATGAAAACTCAAGGCTCTGTAATAACAAATCCATAGAAATGATAAAAATTAAGAGTGGAGATTAATGAAGAATAAGGGAACAAAAAGCAGAAAATATCAACAAAAGAAAAAGTTCATTAAAAAAACATCAATGAAATCAATAAGCTTCAAGCTGGGTGAATCATGAAAAAATAACAGAAAACACAAATGATCAACATCAGAAATGAAAGAATAGGTGTCACTGACAATGCTACATAGACAATGAATGCATAGTAAGAGACTAGCATACATAGAATGCCCACAAACCGGATATATTAGATGGAACTGCTAAACCCCTGTGAGATACAAATTATCCAAACTACACAAAATAAATCCTAAAATTGCCCTGTATTTACTAAAACAATTGATTTCATAGTTAACAATCTTCCCACCAAGAAACTCAAGGGCAAAATGGTTTCACTGGTGAATTCCAGGTTATAAAATGAAGCAATGTCTGATAAATTCAAGAATGCAGTTGAGTTTCAAACATACACAAAGAGAAGCCAGCTAAAAAAGAGTACATATGCTTCCATTTTTATAAAATTCCTGAGTAGGTAAAACCAAGTTATATTGATAGAAATCAGAGCAGCAGTTGCTTCCAGAGAGATACAGTGATTTGCCTGAAGTGACAGGAGGGATCGTTCTGAGATAATGGGATGTTCTCTTTTGATAGGTGTGTTTGTTATATAAGTATATGTCTCTATCAAAACCTTCCATCCCACATACTTAGGATGTGTGCATTTCACTGTTTGTAACTGACGCCCCAGGAAAAAACCAAAGCAAGTTATTGTCAGCTGAAACATGTCGCTGGTTAGGCAGACCACATCAGACCTGTTAAGGAAAACTCTTACTTTGCTAAAAGGATGAAATACAGTGTAGACTCAATGATGAGCAGATCTATTGAGAGAATTGCTTCCAAAGGTATAAGAAATATGGATGAAAGGGAGGAACTGAGGGAGTGGAGGAAAATTAGACTGCAAAGAGGGAGAAAAGCAGATGTACATGGGATTGAGTAAAGGGCAACTCTAACTGCGGAGAAAATTAACCTTCTTGTTGAATCTAGTCACTTTGGTGACTCAGATGGTAAAGTATCTGAGTTTGATCCCTGGGTTGGGAAGATCCCCTGCAGGAGGTCATGGCAACCCACTCCAGTATTCTTGCCTGGAGAATCCCCATGGATAGAGGTGCCTGGCAAGTTGCAGTCCAGTCAGACATAACAGCGATTAAGCACACACACACACACACCCTCCTCAGGGCTTGCTTCCCAGGTGGCTCAGATGGTAAAGACTCCACCTGTCAATACAGGAGACACGGGTTCAATCCCTGGGTTGGGAAGATCTCCTGGTGAAGCAATGGAAATCCACTCCAGTATTCTTGCCTGGGAAATCCCATGGACAGAGGGGCCTCATGGGTTACAGTCATGGGGTTGCAAACAGTCAGACTCAATGACTAAACAGCAACATCCAACACCTTGGGTCTCAGTGACCTGTCTATAAATATAGCATGCTGGGACAGGTAAATCTCCTTTCTCTACTGTCGATCTCATGGTCAGGAAGAAAAGAAGTGATTCATGGGTTCCTCTTGCTCTGCAGGCTGGGGGTGTCCTCCCCCCAGATTGTGTTCATTGACCAAGACATATTATAGAGAAAGACATCTACCCATTTAGCAGATGTTTATTGAGCTGCTGGTATATGCACAGTGCTCACCAAGGAGCTGAGGATACAACAAAAACAAATCAGGCAAAGTCCCTGTTCTCATTGAGTGTGCCTTCCAGTGAAATGTAGAGACACCAGTCAGCAAGCAAGCAAATGTGTACATACTGTGTGCGAAGCAACCAGGGGAGTCTCTACCTCCAGGCCTCCTGGGCTCCGGTGATCCAGGCTGCGGGGAGAAGGAAGGTTGAACGAGGGTGCAGGGGGAACAGACCCCCGGAGTGGTCCCTGAGGCTATCTGGCAGAGCCTGAGTGCTGTCCCAAAGGGCAGGGTGAGCCCAGAGGATTAATGGGACATTTACCGTCCAGACGGGTTCAATCTAAGAGGGAGGTGGGAAGGAGGAGTGTTTGGGGCTTGCGGTCCTGAAGTGAGGCAAGTAGCTTTCCGGAGTACCTTGTCACGCTCCAGGCAGTGGGTTAAGCTCTTTTCTGCATTATCTTAGTCTCCATGAGTCAGGTGTTTTTATTATCTCTGTTTTTACAGGTGAGGAAACCAGGGCACAGCAAGGTTAAGCAGCTTGCACAAGGTAACACAGCTATTAAGCAGCACCACTGGGACTAGGTCCAGCGTGGCCTGGCCCCACTATCCATGCTCTTACCCACTCCTGTTTACCACCCTCTGGGTTAGGGGTTAAAGCATGAGTCTGGACTTCAAGTGAGTCTGAGTTTCCAAGTAACCATGGGCACGCTGGTTAAAGCATAAATGTTAGCAGTCATTAACCTCTCTACAGGGAAGAAGAGAGATGGTAACCAACCCAAGTCCTACGTGGTACAGTTCGTTGATCTGTTGGCCTATGTGCTCATTTGCCAAGTTACTTACTTATTAATACCTATGGCACGCTCACTTCATGTCAGGTGCTTCTCTGCACACTTTACATGTCATCTCACTAGTTATCACCATTCTATGGTGTCTCAAGTGTGGCTTACCCAATTAAATAAAGTATTTATTTACTTATTTGGCTGCACTGGTCTTCATGACTGTGTGTGGGCTTTCTCCAGTCGCAGAGAGCAGGCTCTGTTTACTAGCTGCAGTGCTCAGTCTTCTCGCTGCAGTGGCTTCTTCTTTTTGTAAAGAACAGGCTCTAGAGCACCTGGGCTTCAGTAGTTGTGGGCTTAGCGTAGCCCTGCCACATGTGGAATCTTCTCGGAGCGGGAATCAAACCAGTGTCCCCTGCATTGCAAGGCAGATTCTTAACCACCAGACCACCAGCAAAGCCCTGGTTCACTCAATTTTATAGAAAAAAGGAGAGATTATATTTTTACCTATGCCCAATTCCAAAGCCAATGTGTTTTTTAAAAAGTACTAAGATATTTACATTCAAAGTTTTGTTATTTCCTCCTTTTCATTGCTGTAGTTATTCTAGAGGGTTGTGTTGGTGGAAGGGCAGAAGCTGGCAGGACCCTCTAATGGGTAAGGGCTTTATTAGCAGTGACAAGATAGGAAAATATCCAGGGAGGCTGTCTGGAATATGAAAGGTGAGTATGATAGATGACAAGCTCTTGAGTCTTCACCAAACACCATTGAGAGGTGGCTGCGGAAGTCAGGGCGAAGTGAGCTCCCCGGGCGATCCATGTCCCTGCTAAATCAATACCTGTCAGGGCCCGGCAAGAAGGATGGAGGTGCTGCAAGGAGGTCGAACTTCTCAAGGTTCCCTGAAGTTTGCAGGCGGAGCTCTCAGCGGAAGGATGCATTTTACAGCACAAGGACTCAAGGATGCTGGGGAGGGAAGCAGGCAGTGTTATGACTTCCTTTCCGCCTCCACAGTGGGGTGTAAATGGAGAGAAATGGGGAAAGTGTCCAGGACAATCGCCTTTCCCAGCAGCAAATGTCTAGCCTGGGAAGGGCAGTGGCTGATGACTAGGAGGCTCATGTCTGCTTGAAGATGTCACTCATGGTCACAGCGATTCTCAGATGGGGGAGGGACTTCATCAGGGTGTGGGGGAAGAGGTCAGGTAAAGCCGGAAAACCACACAAGAAAATGACTCCCCCACCACTTTCCTGCCCTCTTTCACTTCCTCTCTCCCCTCCCAGCCAAGGGCTTCTCAACACACTGTTTTCCCAGCCATGCTCTGCATGGCCCTGGGGATCCCCACTTTGTCTCCATGGCCATAGGGGTGACAAGTGAAGTGGGGTGAGAAGCCAGCATGGCTTCACCATCACCTATCACCAACCAGAGAAGCTCCTTTTTGGTTGGTTTGTGTTACCTATTATG
Source organism: Aepyceros melampus (assembly GCA_006408695.1). Classification (NCBI taxonomy): domain Eukaryota; kingdom Metazoa; phylum Chordata; class Mammalia; order Artiodactyla; family Bovidae; genus Aepyceros; species Aepyceros melampus. Next base: position 58,177 of record SJXQ01009179.1, read on the forward strand.
GGTTACGGTTTCTGAGGTTTCATTTGCAGAAAAGCCTTTTGTTCTCCAACACCCATCTCCCAGCAAATCCAAACCAATAATGTGGGTTATTTTGGGGGATAATTTTGTTTATTTAGTTAGTTTTGGTTGTGCTGGATCTTGGTTGCTGCATGGATTTTTCCTAGTTGTGGTGAGTGGGGTCTTCTCTTTGCTGCGGTGCAGGGGCTTCTCATTACCGGGCTTCTCTTGGGGAGCACAGGCTCTAAGAACATGGGCTTCAGGAGCTGCAGCACGTGGGCTCAGGAGTTGTGGCGCATAGGCTTAGTTACTCCACAGTATGTGGGTTCTTCCCAGACTAGGCACTGAACCCATGTCCCCTGCATTGGAAGGTGGATTCTTATCCACTGTACCATCAGGGAAGTCCCATGTGGATTATTTCTGCCTTTTTGAGGGCATAGAGCCTGGCGGGTACTTGGTACATAGTAGCCATTATTCTACTAAGACACTTCAGTGTGTCCGACTCTGTGAGACCCCATAGACGGCAGCCCACCAGGCTCCCCCATCCCTAGGATTCTCCAGGCAAGAACACTGGAGTGGGTTGCCATTTCCTTCTCCAATGCATGAAAGTGAAAAGTGAAAGTGAAGTTACTCAGTTGTGTCCGACTCTCAGTGACCCCATGGACTGCAGCCCACCAGGCTCCTCCGTCCATGGGATTTTCCAGGCAAGAGTGCTGGAGTGAGGTGCCATTGGTGGCTCAGACAGCAAAGAATCCGCCTGCAATGTGGGAGACTTGGATTCGATCCCTGGCTTGGGAAGCTCCCCTGGAGAAGGGAATGTCTACCCACTCCAGTATTCTTGCCTGGAGAATCCCATGGACAGAGGAACCAGGCAGGTTGTAGCCCATGGGGTTGAAAAGAGTTGGACACGATTGAGTGACTAAGCCCCGCACAGCATGTGGCATAGCCGTTATTAATCACGATGCCTCACAGCATCTGCCCTCCGGCGTGCTGGCATTTGAGGACACAGACGACTCGTTCCTCTTCCTGTTTCAGGAGAAGCTGTGCTAGGCTGTGCTCACACCACACCCTCCCTGCTCTCTTCCCGGAAGATGGTTTATACCCCTGCTTGTTCTCTGTAGCCAGAATTCCAAACTGAGTCTCTCCTATACAAGGAGCAAGCAGCCTAGGATAAAGACAAGACTCCTGTCAAAGTGCTTCTTCAATTGTAAAAGGCTGTAAAAATATGTGCTGTTCTCACCCTTATTGTATTTCTAGGAGGAAACAGACTCACAATGAATACTACTGGTGGGCAGTGTGAATTCCTCCAGCTCTGCTCCAGTTCTCAAAAGCAGCCTCTGTTCTCCAGGCACTTCACTCTGGAACACTGACAGAGATGCTAAGAAGCCCATGGGACAGGGTCATTCCCTATAGAGCCCCCACTGGAAAGCCAAAATTAACCAGACCCTACCTGCCTGTGCCTTCAATTAAATAGAATGACAGTACTTGTTTTTTTACACTTTTATGAAAAAGGCAAATGCCAAAGCTACAAAATTACATTATTACTTATTTTTATGTTTGTAAAAGTTTATTTTGCAAGGGTAAATTTAGGGTATGCCCCATGGTAATTGACTGAGTGCGTGTTTATGAGGCTGCACTCTGACCAGGGCATGGATTCCGGAGGGAGACTGTAGGGTAAGGACCGAGCTCAGACCCCAGTGCAGTCTTTGGGATAACACAGACCTGCAGGAAGAAGGTCGAGTGCAGAAGGATGACAAGTGACATACAAGCAGTATAGAAATCATATATTAATTTTTAAAGTAGGAATCGGAGTCATGCAGAGAATGGCTTTAGGATTTTTAACAGTGAGGGGTGAAATAGCTACTTTAGATACGCTGGTCAGGAGAGACCTCTACGAGGAGGGAACATCTGAGCAAAGACCTGCACAGAGGGATATAGGTCCAGTGTTCCAGAAACAGGGGGTGTGTAAGGACCTTGAGGCAGAAGTGAGTTTAAAGTTTGAGGAGCAGAAAGAAATGTGGTGTGTTACAGAGGAGTGCATGAGAGAGAAGGCACCAAGGCAGGAAGTTAGACAGGCAGATGGGATTTTGAACTTTGATCTTAGTGTGATTAAAAAAAAAAATCTCTATCTATTCATCATCTATCTATCCATCTATCCAAAACAGTCTTTGAATCCAACCTCAGATCCCAATACCATTCCAGGCACATAGCAAGTGTTTAATAAATAGTTGTGTCTGTTGACTAAGCAAGGGTCAGATCATAAACCAAAGTTATAAAGTCCTGATGGTAAATGAACAGGCATTTCTGCCAGGAGGTAGAAGACTGGAGGGTCTTCCAAGTGTCCCAAGGAACATCCTGTGAAATGGCCACAGTCCATAGACCCCAAAGACATTCACCTTCTCCCCCAGCCGTCCTTTGTGATCCCATGGACTGATCCCGCCAGGTTCCTCCGTCTGCGGGATTCTCCAGGCAAGAATGCTAGAGTGTGTTGCCGTGCCCTCCCCCAGGGATCTTCCCAACCCCGGTAGAGATGCCTTGCTCTTAGGTCTTGCATTGGCAGGCAGGTTCTTTGCCACTAGAGCCACCTGGGAAGCAGATTGTGACTATGCTAAGACACGATAGATTTCTAAAACATTCAGCACTGGTTCACACCCATATGTAGCCAGGAAATTGGACTCTACTTTTTGGAAAGATTTTTCTTTTTCAGCCAGAGCATTACCAAAATGGGTGGGGAATTCCTGCCTATTGAGATGTTAATCTGAATATCCAATTCCAGGGCAATTTCCTTTGACTGAATTTCGCTCCATTTAGGAAGGGAGGGAGGAAGGGCACCTTAAGAGTCTGGGTAAGCTCTTTCCTCAGTCTGCCGGGTTTCCCTGGATAAGGCTGTTCCAGTCCACCAGCTTGTAGGGGCAGCGGGAGACAGGCTCATTGGCATGAATCTGAAGTTTACAATGGCCCAAGCTAACCACATCTCTGGCAGGCGATTGACCATTTGAAAGCAGACCTTCTGATCATTCTAATATTGTAGAAACTGTTGGCAGGCTTACTTCTGAGCTATAGGTAAGTGTACATTGGTTTTAAACATTAGTAAGAACATGAATTCTGGCAAAGAGGCTGTTGTTCTCACAGGGATGTTCAAGGCTTCAGAGGAACAGATGAACATTTGCATAACCTTCAACGTGAAGATGGCAGCCAGCACTAATTTCTAAATTTATTTTCCCCCAGAGTATCTCATGGTAACTCTTGGTCAGCTAGACAATAAGGGTTTGGTAAACTTGTTTAAAAGTCAGAAGGAGAAAAAAAAATCCAAAGGTGCTGAAGGTGGGAGAGGGGTTCAGGATGGGGAACATGTGTACACCCATGGCAGATTCATGTTGATGTATGGCAAAACCAATACAATATTGTCAAGTAATTAGCCTCCCATTAAAATAAATAAATTTATATTAAAAAATAAATAGCAGAGCATGCTAAACAACAACAACAAAATAAAGGTACACACACACACACACACACACACAAAGGTGCTGAAGGTGAAGGGAAAATAAATACACATGGATGGACTGTTTTGCTTCTAAACTCAAGTGTATAAAAATGAAAGTTGCTCAGTCGTACCCGACTCTCTGCGACCCCATGGGCTGTAGTCCATGGAGTTCTCCAGGCCAGAACACTGGAGTGGGTAGCCTTTCCCTTCTCCAGGGGATCTTCCCAACCCAGGGATCATACCCCGGTCTTCCATATTGCAGGCAGATTCTTTACCAGCTGAGCCATCAGGGAAGCCTGAGGTGTATAAATGGTATAGAATCTGGTTTGCACTGTAGACTTTATGGAGTGACACTGCATGTTTGAATTCGCTGAGTTTTCTCTCTTGCTTTGGTATAACACCATTTGTTATGGACTGAATGTTTATGTCCCCCATGCCCCCAGATTCATATGTTGAAATTTAATCCCTAATGTGATGGTCTTTGGAGGTAAGGCCTTTGGGAGGTGATTAGGTTAGGAGGATGGAGCCCTCATTGTTCAGGACTGATGCCCTTATAAGAGCTCAGAAGCTAGCTTGCTTTTTCCTGCCATTCAAGGATACAATGAGCAGTCTGCAGTCTGTACCCTGGAGGAGGATTCTCACCAGGAGCTCACCATGCTGGCACTCTGATCTCAGACTGCCAGCCTCCACTACTGTGAGAAATAAATATCTGTTGGCTATAACTCAGTCTATGAGACTTTTTATAGCAACCTGAACTGACTTGGACATTCCATGGCCCATTTAATTAAAAGAAAAGAACTATAATGATTGGTATAAAATGACTATAATGAGGATGAGATGGTTGGATAGCATCACTGATTTAATGGATGTGAACTTGGACAAACGCTGCGAGATGCTGAGGGACAGGGAAGCCTGGCGTGCTGCCATCATGAATGCAATGGGTCAGACACGACTTAGCGACTGAACAACAACAAGAACTATGATGATAGGTTTTTCCTTGCTTGAAGGATACTTTTGGTGATCTTTCCTATTTCTTATTATGGAAATTATTTCAGATTTTTAAAATAGAATGAAGGATCATAAGACTATTTCATGATTTTGGCTCCTGGGTCTGTGCAAATAACTGTTTTTGGGAGGAAAGGTGGTATATCTTAGCTTTTATCCCAGGAAATTTCAACCAACCACTGTCTCATTACCAACCAAGTAATAAGTCCTGTCAACAGGGCCATGCAAATGTTAGTGACAAATATTTGCTTAGTTTTTATCATTTAGAGTATACATTTGTTTATGGTATCCAATCTCAGTAACACTTTAAGAAAACATCATCACATGTTGAGGAAATAATAAGGAATAGTAATGAAAGTAATGATAATAATAATAATGAGGAGAAAGAAGAGGAGGAGGAGGAGAAGGAAAGAAGACCGTGGCTTGCCCGAAATCATACAGACCTGAGGACACAGTGAGGACCCAAACTTCTTTCTTCTGATTCCAAATGTAATATACTTTCCACAGTGTTTGTTTTTTTAGAATCAAGGGTAAATGTGTGAGACTGATTACAGAATTTCAGAATTCAGATTCACAGAGTTGCAGAAACCTTAGGGACCTATAAAAACGTAGCCAAAACTGCCTTAGGAAGATGGAGATGAAAAGAATCACTACTTGTGCCTGGACCTTTGGTGGGAAAGCCTAGTCTTCAAGCAAAGCTTCTGGCATCTGGTTTCATCTTCTCATTGCACTCTCTCCTCCTCCCAATTCATGGCACATGGCAATACATGTAGGTATGCACTTATTAGTTATTTTTGTGCTTGGCTATTTATTTATTTTTCTTCATTACAGTAAGTGTTCTATATGTGACAAGTTCCATTCCAAGAGTACGTTTGTAAGTCCAATTTGTTTGTAAGTCCAACAAACTTAGCCTGCATACCCAACTAACACAGTCAGCTTTATAACACTGTACTCTAATAGGTTTACAGTACTTTTCACATAAATAATACATAAAAATAAACACAAAAATAGTTGAATCTTACAGTATAGTACCTTGAAAAGTATAGTAGTATAGCTGGCATACAGGGGCTGGCTGGCATCGAGTGAACAGGCAGGAACAGTTACTGCCTGGAGGAGGGAGAGTAGGTGGGAGATGGCAGAGCTGAAGGATCATCCGCAACAGATGCGGAGGGCAAGCTGAGATTTCACTCATGCCAGCTGATGCATTGATGCATCTGCTGATGGAATGCAGGTTCGAATCTGTGAAAGCCCAATAGCTAAAGGATCGTACGTAGGAGACTTACAGTACTGTTTTACTTTTCAGTTGATCAGGAAGCCAGAATGACATTTTCCAATAGAAGAGAAGGCCTTACGTTTTTTGTTATCTTCTATAGTTAACGTGGTACAGATTTAGGTTTTAGGTTGGGACAGGCATCATTTTCCCATTTTGGCTAAGAAAATGAGATGTCAGAGTTCTCTAGAAATTATTTCCTTTATTCCTGCCCCCCTTTTCCCCTTGCATCCCTGCTCAACTTTTAAACTTTTATTCTGCTGAGGTTTCTAGTATATTCACATAGATCATGCAGAATGCCAAATGTGAGTCAGTAAGTAAGAAAAAAAAAAAAATGGAAAACTGGCCAATTTGTGGGGTAAACAAACAGCAAAATACTTTCTTTTCTTTTTTTCTTTTGGTGTTTGGATCAACCTGAATGCACTCCAAAGCTGGCTGTGACTTCTTTTCCCAGCCAAGTGAGTCAGTACGTTAGTCAAGGTGGGAATGATGATTTATTGGAGTGGACATGTTTCAAAATCAGTTTGGCTTTAGAAAATGTTGCTGTCCTGTACTGTCATAAAACACACTGTGAAAATTATTAAGCTTGGTCCCGCAGAGATTTGAAGAAGGTACAATGTGAGGTAGTCGTTTCTACCATAGGCCAGGGACCCTTGGGGCTGAAGAGTTATTGCAAATTTTTCACATTTCCACAGGCTGAAAATATAGAAGTTGTTTATCAAGATGACAAGCTCACAATAAACTCAGGCTGCTTCACCTACCCCAGCTTTCTCAGGTAAAAGTTCCTGTGTTTTGGTCTTGCTGACCCTGGTCGTGGATCTGCTCAGGGAAGTAGAGAGAGCTTCAGCCCAGAAAGGGACTATGTGGGGAATCGATTCAGAGAAGGAGAAAGGGAGGTAGCCTGTGATATTGAATGACAAGGGCAGAGACAGAATCAGCCCTCGATGCTGAGTGTGGAGCAAGTTTGGGAAGTATAGAGACTGAGACTAGAGAGCTATGGTAAGATATAAACAGAGTGGAAGCTCACAATAAACTCAGGCTGCTTCACCTACCCCAGCTTTCTCAGGTAAAAGTTCCTGTGTTTTGGTCTTGCTGACCCTGGTCGTGGATCTGCTCAGGGAAGTAGAGAGAGCTTCAGCCCAGAAAGGGACTATGTGGGGAATCGATTCAGAGAAGGAGAAAGGGAGGTAGCCTGTGATATTGAATGACAAGGGCAGAGACAGAATCAGCCCTCGATGCTGAGTGTGGAGCAAGTTTGGGAAGTATAGAGACTGAGACTAGAGAGCTATGGTAAGATATAAACAGAGTGGAGACAAAGCTGAGGAGAAAGGGATTTTTAAGATGACTTGCTGTGTGTCATTAATGGCTCTCCTTTGACTCGTCTCATGGAGACTTTAGACAAAATTTAAATTGCTTTTAACAGAGTCTATATTTTTCAAGCTATAATACCTGTGTTTTGAATCTGACAACGTCCTTGAATGTATCACTCACTGTGCAGATCAAGACGCACCCGGCACTTTCCGAAAGTATGTAGATATGCTTTAATTAATAACATAAAGTCCATTTAAAAGTGATCTTAAAATCATAATAGTCCAATATCACTATGTATTCGCTGAATCGGTATGTACTATACTTCTACCATGAGGGGAGGTGAAGATTTCTTTTTTTTTTTTTTTGTCAAGAGTACTCCTGCTCAAAAAAAGTTTTAAAAAGCAACTATGATAATGGCCATGAGATCAAGTTTGCATATCTGCAGAGCTGTTTATAAATGCAAAGCCTTCTTATCATCAGTCTTGATAATATTTACTTCCTTAGAGTAAATTCAGATGCTAGAACCCATGTTTAAGAAAAGTTGTCTAATTAATCCTCGACAGTGAATAACTATAAAATGGGTATAAAATACTGTGGAAGGAAGAGTCATTCTGTCAGAGGTGGTCTCACCTTCAAGAAGAGACAAGATCAGAATGTGTGGTGGACTCAGAAAGCAGACAAGGTAAGTGGACAGTCTAGGAGAAAAGGTATAAGCAAACATGGAGAAATTTACCCAGGAGGAACACTATTTTTGCCATGTGGACTACTGAATAACAATGCAAAATCCTACCTAGAGGCTGTCATACAAAGTGAACTAAACTGGGAAAACAAATATCTTATATTAATGAATATATGTGGAATCTAGAAAAATGGTATTGATGATTTATTAAACAGAAATAGAGACAGAGACGTAGAGAACAAACATATGGACACCAAGTGGGCAGCTGGAGTAAATTGGGAGACTGGGATTGATATATACACACTATTGACACTATGTATAAAATAGATGACTAATGAGAACCTACTGAGTAGCCCAGGGAACTCGACTCAGTGCTCTGTGGTGACCGAATGGGAAGGAAATCCAAAAAATAGGGGATACATGTGTGTATATAGCTGATTCATCTGGACATCTGGCCCTTTAAAACCATTTTGCTGTTGTTACTTGCTCAACTGTGGCTGACTCTTGTTGATACCCATGGACTGCAGCTCACCAGGCTCCTCTGTTCATGGGATTTCTCAGGCAAGAATGTTGGAATGGTTTGTCATTTCCTTCTCCAGGGGATCTTGCTGACCCAGGGATCGAACCCATGTCTCCTGCATTGCAGTAGGATTCATTACCACTGAGCCATCTGGGAAGATTGACATCACTTTGGCAACAAAGGTCCACATAGTCAAAGATAGGGTTTTTCCAGTAGTTATGTACATTTATGAAAGTTGGCTCATGAAGAAGGCTAACTGCCAAAGAATTGATGCTTTTGAGTTGTGGTGCTGGAGAAGACTCTTGAGAGTCTCTCTAGGACTGTGGGGAGACCAAACCAGTCAATCCTAAATGAAATAAACCCTGAGTATTCATTGGAAGGACTGATGCTGAAGCTGAAGCTCCAATACTTTGGCCACCGAAGAGCCTGCTTATTGGAAAAGACCCTGATGCTGGGAAGATAGAAGGCAAAAGGAGAAGGGCACAACAGAGGACAAGATGGTTAGATTACATCACCAGCTCAATGGACATGAATTTGAGCAAACTCTGGGAGATGCTAGAGGACAGAAGAGCATGGCATGCTGTAGTCCCTGGGGTCATACAGAGTCAGACATGCTTTGCGATTGAAAAATAATAATATATCTGATTCACTTTGCTGTGTAGTAGAAACTAACACAATGTTGTAAAGAACTATACTCCAGTAAAAAATTTTTTTTTTTTAAAAAGCAACATCCTCAGCAGAAAGGACTGTCTTGATGAAACGCACACAGGTATCCTAAGGAGCTGAAGCTGTCAATAGGAAGCTTTGGTGATGATTGGAGCAACTGAACTCTCACATGCTCCTTGGGGTGGGGACAGGAGATACATATTTGTGGAATCACTGTGAAGAGCTCATTTGGTTATATTTAGTAAATTTAAATTTACTCAAACCCTGTGTTATACAGTTCTACCTCATTTTCCCAGAGAACACAATACAAGAAAGTTTACCACGGTATTCATGCTAATAATGAAAACCTGGAAACAATTCAAATGTTCATCAACAGGAGGACGAGGTAAACTGTGCTATCTTCTCTCAGTTAAATATAGTTCAGTTCAGTCACTCAGTCGTGTCTGACTCTTTGCGACCCCATGGACTGCAGTACACCAGGCTTCCCTGTCCATCACCAACTCCTGGAGTTTACTCAAACTCATCCATTGAGTCAGTGATGCCATCCAACCATCTCATCCTCTGTCGTCCCCTTTTCCTCCTGCCTTCAATCTTTCCCAGGATCAGGGTCTCTTCCAATGAGTCAGTTCTTCACATCATGTGGCCAGGGTATTGGAGTTTCAGCTTCAGCATCAGTCCTTCCAATGAATACTCAGGACTGATTTCCTTTAGGATGGACTGGTTGGATCTCCTTGCAGTCCAAGGGACTCTCAAGAGTCTTCTCCAAAACCATAATTCAAAGGCATCAATTCTTTGGTGCTCAGCTTTCTTTATATCCACTTCTCACATCCATACATGACTATTGGAAAGACCATAGCTTTGATAGATGGACCTTTGTCAGCAAAGTAATGTCTCTGGTTTTTAATTTGCTGTCTAAGTTGGTCATAGATTTTCTTCCAAGGAGCAAGAGTCTTTTAATTTCATGGCTGCAGTCACTGTTCACAGTGATTTTGGAACCCCCCAAAATAAAGCCTGTCACTGTTTCCATTGTTTCCCCATCTATTTGCCATGAAGTGATGGGACTGGATGCCATGATCTTAGTTTTCTGAATGTTGAGTTTTAAGCCAACTTTTTCACTTTCCTCTTTCACTTTCATCAAGAAGCTGTTTAGTTCTTCTTTGCTTTCTGCCATAAGGGTGGTGTTATCTGCATATCCGAGGTTATTGATATTTCTCCTGGCAATCTTGATTCTAGCTTGTGCTTCATCCAGCCCAGTGTTTCACATGATAAGTTAAATAAGCAGGGTGATAATATACAGCCTTGATGTACTCCTTTCCCAATTTGGAACCAATCTATTGTTCCATGTCTGGTACAAACTATTGCTTCTTGACCTGCATACAGATTTCTTAGAAGGCATTCAGTTGAATATAGACAGCAGTTAAATGATCTGAAACTATTACCATCATAGTTAAATCTCAGGAACATAGTATGTAATGGAAAAGCAAATTGCAAAATGATATGTACAATATGATGTTGTTTCTATCAAGTCTGAAAGTCTGAAAACAGTGTAACATTTTATTTGTAGAGGTGAACCCACATGATGATGGTATAAAAATATAAAAAGGTTTGCAGCATAGCAATTTTTCCAGGGAGGGAAAGAGTAGGAATGGGATTAGAAAGTATCCCCAAACTTCAACAATATGTTTTTAAAAATCTGCCACAATTACATGAATTTAATATATAAATTCTCTACCTTTATATGTATGATTGAAATAATTTAGAAAACAAAATTAGAAAATATTAAGCTGTGTAACATAATTATTGAGATAATAAAAAATAGAAAACATTAAATAACACAAATTATTATTAAAATAAGCAGTCCTTGGTTTTTCTCCTTAACACCCCTATTTCTATTTCCCAGAGGTAACTGCTCGAAATTGTTTTGGTATTCATGTCCATATTTTTGAATCATATGCTTTTCCTGCTACTTTTTCTTTATAAAATGTAGGCATTATCTACTGCTGTCTCATCTGCGATTGAAATTTAGCTTCTCCCTTCAGGTTTGCTCCTCCTATCCTTTTAAAATAATAAATACATGCTTCACAGTTTGGGATTAAATCACTAGTCAATGTTTACTTTATTTCAATCACATAATTAGTGTTTATGGCTGAGCCCTGTAGTAGTCCTCTATAGTACTATCTTTTATCTTGAGCAAAAAGTGACTCTCATTGACTTGTTTATCGGTTTTCTATATACCTACTGGTAACTTTCTCAATAGACTTATAGAGTGCCTCTTCATAGATTTTCCAAATGCTCTAACAGACAAAATAATTGAAAAAAATATTTCCCTGGAGACTCTAGTCCTAAAAGTCTGTATTCTCTGTTCCACTGGGGATCGAACCCAGGTCTCTCGAATTGCAGGTAGATTCTTTACTGTCTGAGCACACCAGGGAAGCCCCCTCAGGGACTAGTGTATCTTTAAGCCTGATTCATACCTCCCTTAAAGGGACTTACCTAAGCCAAAACTTTTGCTGGAACTCTTGTGTCCTTGTTCTTCTGTTCTCCTTCTAGATTTATCCTTCTGATTTGGTGTAGCAACTTTTTACTAGTTTCCCGAGTAAAGATATTTAAGTCATTTGATTGACAGTTAGCTGGATAGAAAACTCCTGTGAGAAATCGTTTCTCTTAGTATACTTTTTAAAGATACTGTTCAGCAGTCTTATAGTTACCATGTTTGCTGCTGGAATATCCACTGCAATTTTGTTTTTATATTTGTGTGTGATTGCTTAACCTTGCAGAAAGATTTTAGAATCAATTCCTTACTCCTGGTTCTGTAAACTTTCACTGTGATGCTACTCAATACGGACACTATTCATTTAGTCAGATACTTGTGGGCACTTTCGGCTGCAGACAAGGGAAACTTGTTTTTTTGTTTTATAATTTTGTCTCCTCTATTTTCTCTTTCCTTTCCTTCTGGAACTCCTGTTCATTGGATAGTGGACATCCTGGATCAATTCTCTGGTTTTCTTAACTTTTTCTCTTTTGTACACTATTTTATGTTTGCTATTCTTCCTGCAGATTGTCTCAATTTTTTCTTCCAATACTTGTTTTATTTCTAGTATTATTATTATTGTTTCCAAGAGTTACTTTCCATTTTTTTTTAGGTATCTTTTACTTGTTTCATAATGTAATCTATCTCTGAAGAAGATAATTTGTATTATTCCTGTATTATCTTCTCTTCCTAACCAGTCAGCCTTTTTTTCTTTTTCCCTTAGTCTTTCGTGTTGATAACTGGTGATATCAAATATTCTTATTAAAAAAAGAGACACTCAAAAGTTATGAGAATGCCTCCAAATGTGGGGAAGATTTACTAACAAGTGGGTTCACAAGGCAGTGGCTGGACGGCATGCCAGCCTTCCCTGATGCAGGCCCCTCAATGGCGGCATCCAGAGGTCTTTTCCTCCGCAGGGCTGTGTTTCTCCTGGCTCTTTCCTTGGGGGTTCGGTCTTATAAACACTCCAGTGTCAGGATGTGAGCGGGAGTCAGTGGCCTGTTTCTGTCTGCCAGCTCTACTTCTTGCTTGTGTGTCTGACTCCAGCTACTAGGGCCCATTCATTCTCCTCCCTGACCTGGAACTTACTCGTGCAGCTGAGAAAAGGCACGGACTGGGGCCCTGGTGTCCTGTTCTCAGGCTCAGCCTTCACCACTTCACTGATATTTGGTACCTCCAACTCCGGAGCGGCCGAGTTCTGCTGGGGTTTCAGCTTCTTTCTGTATTATGCTTAGGAGTCCACATGCTCTGCCTCACAGTCAGTCACCTCTCCCTTGTCGGAAAAAAAAAAAAAAAAAAAAGAAAGACTTGACATCTCCTATCAGCTGTTCTGTCTTTCCCCCTTTTCTTGTCATTAGAAATGTATACCTTTTTCTTTTCTTTTCAGTGGGGTTTCTGGAGGGAATGAAGATAAATTCACGTGTTTAATAATAACAGAAGTGAGTAGAGCAATTTACTGTTCTTCAGTATCCTTTTGTACAGGATGGGAATATAGCATCTACCTCAGAGTTGTGAGGAATAAATGAGTTGCAGGTGTGCGTGCTAAGTCGCTTCAGTCGTGTCTGACTCTTTGCAACTCTATGAACTCTAGCCCACCAGGCTCCCCTGTCCACGTGATTCTCCAAAGCGAAAATACTGGAGTGGGTTGCCTCTGTCTTCTCCAGGGGGTCTTCCTGACCCAGGAATCAAACCCACATCTCTTATGTCTCCTGTTGGCAGGTGGGTTCTTTACCACTGGTGCCACCTGGGAAGCCCAATAAATGAGTTACTACATGTCAGATGCTCAGAACAGTGTTAGCACATGGAACATTCTCAGTATTTGCTACCGTATTTTTATTAGTATTATTATTCAATGTGCCTTACTCAGCTAACAATTTCTTAGTTGGCTCTTTGCACCTCTCTTGTAGCACACATGACTAAAAAACAAACAAAACTGATGCACTGAAAATTAGAATATTTGATTAAAAAACTAGAACAGTAGATTAAAAACTATAACAGTATAGAACACATAGTAGGTTCTCAATAAATGTTAGGTAATTCTGGATCTGTATCTTTGTTTTCTCGTCCCAGACTCCGAGCACCTTTATATATCCCAAGGGCCTGATTTAGTACTTAAGCTTATAAGCTGTTCTCAAGGCTATATCAAGTTGAACCAAACTGAATTTGTACTGGCACCTGTTTTGAGGAACAGAGATATACTACAAAGCTTGATTTAGATGTCAATGCTGCTAAGTCACTTCAGTCGTGTCCAACTCTGTGAGACCCCATAGACGGCAGCCCACCAGGCTCTGCCGTCCCTGGGATTCTCCTGGCAAGAACACTGGAGTGGGTTGCCATTTCCTTTTCCTAGATGTCAATAAGTTGCATTAAATCAGATTTTTTTACCAAAATTTTAGTAATGCTGCCTCAAAAAATCAACATATTTTGAGAGAATGTTTTTATTCCTTTATTTCCACTCCATGAATGTCATAAAAACATTCAGCCAGCAAAACATTGCCTTGTGTACACTGCGTTGTTTACATTTTATGAATTTCTTTGGATGGCTTTGTTTCAGTGCTGCTTACCTATCATAATGTTGACCTTTCCCTCTTAGATTAATTATCTTTAGCAAATTTGAGTCTGCAACAGTGCTGAAATATTTCCTTCTAAGCTTTCCTGATTTGGGACATTAAATCAACATTCCTTCTTCATGTATTCTTAGACAGATGCTATATGAAATCCCAGCTCAGACTTCCCTAGCCGTCCAGTGGGTAAGACTTTGCCTTCCAGCACAGGGGTGTGGGCTCAATCCCTGGTCCAGGAGCCAGGATCCCACATGCCTTGTGGCAAAAAAACCCAAAACACAAAACAGAAGCAATATGGTAGCAAATTCAATAGAGACTTTAAAAAAAGAATAAGTCTCAGCTTAGTTCCCAAGAAGACTGTTACTATGTCATCAGCGTTCTACAGAGTCAGCCATGCAGTATATACCAGGGCCAAGGTGGCTCCTGCCCTTCGGACTCTCACTAGGGGTGCTGCGGTATAATGTCAGACAATCCAAGGACGTGGGCTCTGCCGTCTCAAGAGCCAACAGAGGAAGGGAACCTAAGGCCGTGTGCTACCGTCCATGAAGGTCACCACAGTGACACAAGGAAAGATCTCACACGGGCCTCTGTTTCCCTCACTGAGTGCCAGGCTTGATATGCCTTTTAATTCCTCTCCCCGATGTATGCAAAATATAAACCAAGACATAAAACTCTCATTTTATAGCTATTTTCAAAATGTTTGGACATACTTGCACATCGTTCCCCCTGTGGAATTGTATTTGAAAGTTGTTTTGTTGTCAGTCACTAAGTCGTGTCTGATTCTCCTGCAACTCCATGGACTGTAGCCCTCCAGGTTCCTCTATCCATGGGTTCTCCAGGCAAGAGTACTGGAGTGCATTTGCATTTTCTCCTCCACTGAATCTTCCAGACCCAGGGATCGAACTTGAGTTTCCTGCATTGCACATGTATTTTTTACCACTGATCCACCAGGGAAAGCCTGAAAGTTATCTTAAATTGCTTAAAAAAAATAATCTTCTTGTCTTGACTACTTTTCATGTCAAGTAAGGTTTAGGGCAACTGATGCCACAGAAGCTCATATTTGGGGCAAAAAGAAATAAAACTCTAGAAGCTAAATTCTGCAGTTTTAAAAAGAGCCCAACCTGAGCCTTTCTCTGCCTGCATTTGAAAACTGTACCAAAATATGGCGCTGTTCTGCACAGGGGAGCTTTCTGTTACTGGGCTCAAGCCTGCCTGAGCAAACCATCTGCATGACACAGGAGGCCAAGCTGCCTAAAGCTTTTGACAGATCCTCTAACAGATATGCTCTCACGTGGATCCTCCTTTCCTCTGCTCTGAGGGTAGCTTTAGACTGCAGGAAATAAAGCCTGAAATGATATAACTGGAATATTGGTTGTGAGACTCTTTGATCTAACAAAGTCCCTTTGTAGTCAAATAAAACAACTCAGGCTCATTTTAAGTGAGAGGAACCTAAGCTTTCTCATGCACTCTGTAACTCTCACCTATCCCAGTGAGATGCTAGAAATATTTTCACTTTGAGTTTCTGGAACCAATCCTGACTTTAAGACAAGGTAACCTCATTGTAGAGACCTGGCAAAGAATGACTGTGCTTGTAATTTCCTGGATCTTTCCCTTGAAAGGTTTTTTCCCTTGGTTGATAAGTTTGGGAGAGTAAACTAAACACCTGAACAGCTAGGCCATGTGGGTTGCACTTATGAAGGTATAATATTTATCTTTAGGCCCAGACAGCTATGCAAACGTTTGGCACCATATTCTCCCCACATAAAAACAGATATCAAAAATAAGTTATGCCACATTTCAAAACAGTGCACACATCAGATATTACCAGTGGGGTGACCCTGGCACACAAGGAAAAACCTCTGCCCATCATGAATCCATGGCTTGAACTGGCAGGGCCTGTGCTCAGAGGGAAGGCTGACCTGTTTTTATTACTCAGAAGAAATGAACTGTTACCTTTTACAGATGCGTGTTTTAACAGGGGCTCAATGGAGTGGCAGACCTATGCATTGAACTGGAGGCAACATTCCACAACCCCAATAAAGGATAAAGGATGAAGCCATGTGTACCCTCATTTATTTTCTGACTTTGCTTTCTCCAAAGACTGAGTATCCTTAACATTATAAATTACATTAATATTTCTGAACAAACATAAGATTGATCGGTGTGTGGGATTTACACCTATTTTCTTATGATCTAAAGGAGCTGAATGCTCCATGTTAAATACAAACTACTGAAGTATGAGAGATGTATCCAAACAATACATGTCTAATGAAGACTCTCCGTCACATTTCAGATCAAAATTAATGTCTGTGCAACCAATCTGCAAGCCTGTAATATTTTAGAATCCCTTTCAGTGCTAAGCCCTACTTCCCTCTAGCATTTGTTCTTATTTACTATATTCTTAATAAGCAGTACTTCATTCTTCGTGTTTAAAATAATCACTAATGGAAAAAAAAAAACCCATAAGAGTTTACTCTATAACTCAAGGAAAGGCAAGAAACAATGTCCTTCTTCCTCTGAAGAGGTTTTTCATGCTAATATCCAAAGATTACTCAACAATCCCATGGACCTTCCAAGCACTAAGAGCAAATGTTCACGTACTCAATATTCATATTCAATGTGACACTTGAATTAAGCTAATTTATTCAGCATGAACATGACCTTGAATTATAGCATAATATTTTAATGGTGTGCTTAGGAACTTAAACCACTGGGAAGAATTTTAATTAGGGGATAAGAAAAGGCACTTAGTTTGGTTCATTGACTTGTTGCTGTTCAGGAAATAATTGGCACTGTTTGCACACTGTGAGGAGGGTTTCACATTAAAGAATCATTTGGACAAATGGATCAAGCTATGTTTTAGAGTGGGAGTAATGAGTCTGAGATTCTTAGTTCTCTTGCTCATCCATGAATGAAATTAAACAAAGCAGAAGGTTAAAAAAACCCTCTTTTGAAAGCCTATCTTTGGTAGAGATCCAATATTTTGCTGCTGTTTTTGTGTTCCTTCTATAATTTTCAGGAAATTCACATTCCATAAACTATTGAAAAGGAGTCCACAGGTCTCACTGTTATTTTCAGCCTACCCATTCATTTAGAAATATTTTAAAGCTGTCTTAAGGGTCTCCTCAGTACTGTCAGTGGTGTTTTATTGTTTTGGAGCATGGTAGTTAACCATACCATCTTACCTGTCTCCTGAGAAACCTATATGCAGGCCAAGAAGTAACAGAATTGGACATGGAACAACAGACTAGTTCAAAATGGGGAAAGGAGTATCACAAGGCTGTGTCTTTTTTTTTAAGTGTAAGTATTTTATTTTATTTTTTATTTTTTTAATTAATTTTTATTTTTTAGTTTGTTTTGCTTTACAATAATTTAAATAAGCATGGCGACAATACACAGGGCTGTGTATTGTCGCCATGCTTATTTAAATTTTATGCAGAGTACTTCATGTGGAATTCTGGGCTCTAGAATCACAAGCTGGAGTCAAGATTGTTCGGAAAGAAATCAACAACCTAACATATGCAGATGTGCAGATGATACATTAATGGCAGAAAGCAAAAAGGAACTGAAAAGCCTTTTGATGAACGTGAAACAGGAGAGTGAAAAAGCTGACTTGAAATTCAACATTCAAAAGCTAAGATTATGGCATCCAATCCCATCACTTCATGGCAAATAGATGGTAAAAAAGTGGAAACAGTGACAGATTTCATTTTCTTGGGCTTCAAAATCACTGCAGATGTTGACTGCAGCCATGAAACTAAAAAGACACCTGCTCCTTGGAGGGAAAGCTATGACAAACCTAAACAGTGTATTTAAAAGCAGAGACATTACTTTGCTGACAAAGGTCCATAATAGCCAAAGCTATGGTTTTCCCAGTAGTCATGTGTGGATATGAGGCTGGATCACAAAGAACACTGGTGCTGCTGCTGCTAAGTCACTTCAGTCGAGTCTGACTCTGTGCGACCCCATTGACGGCAGCCCATCAGGCTCTGCCGTCCCTGGGATTCTCCAAGCAAGAACACTGGAGTGGGTTGCCATTTCCTTCTCCAATGAATGAAAGTGAAAAGTGAAAGTGAAGTTGCTCAGTCGTGTCCGACTCTTAGCGACCCCATGGACTGCAGCCTACCACGCTCCTCCATCCATGGGATTTTTCAGGCAAGAGTGCTGGAGTGGGGTGCCATTGCCTTCTCTGAAAGAACACTGAGCACCCAAGAACTGATGCTTTTGAACTGTGGTGTTGGAGAAGACTCGTGAGAGTCCCTGGGACCTCAAGGAGATCAAACCAGTCAATCCTAAAGGAGATCAAACCCTGAATAGCAAGTGGAAGGTTTTTGTTGAAGCTGAAGTTCCTATACTTTGGCCACCTGATTCAAAGAGCCGACTCATTGGAAAAACCCTGATGCTGGGAAAGATTGAAGGCAGGAGGAGAAGGGGATGACAGATGATGAGATGGTTGGATGGCATCACTGACTCAATGGACATAGTTTGAGCAAACTCTGAGAGATAGTGGAGGACAGAGGAGCCTGGCGTGCTGCAGTCCATTGGGTCACAGAGTTGGACAGGACTTAGCGACTGAACAAGTGAGCAAGGCATAGCCCAGTCTGCCAGAGGCTTTCAGCCTATAGGGAGAGACTGACATAAACAGGCATTAGAAAGCAGTGTCACATCTGAGATAATGGGTGAGCCAGGTTGCTGTGTTCATCTCAGTATATCCCAAATAAGGTAAAGTCGTACATCCAAGATTATTTCAAATATCCTACTGATCGTGGGTTTTAAAATAATTATTAAAACTATGCTTATTATAGAATAAAGTGTAAATCTAGAAAAACACTGGAGAAGGCAGTGGCACCCCACTCCAGTACTCTTGCCTGGAAAGTCCCATGGATGGAGGAGCCTGGTGGGCTGCAGTCCATGGGGTCGCGAAGAGTCGAACACGACTGAGTGAGTTCACTTTCACTTTCCACTTTCATGCATTGGAGAAGGAAACAGCAACCCACTCCAGTGTTCTCTGGAGAATCCCAAGGACGGCGGAGCCTGGTGGGCTGCCGTCTATGGGGTCGCACAGAGTGGACACGACTGAAGTGACTTGGCGGCAGCAGCAGCAACAGCAGCTAGAAAAACACTGGAGGTGCATCATAAATGTAGATAACTCATATAAATTCAACCATTCCTTTTTACCATCCTTTTTAGTTCTCACAAATATTTTCTTTGACTTCCAATCTAGAGGGAGAAACCAGACTCTTCAAAGGGCTTCATTCCCAACACTATGAATCCTCTCTTTCAGTGCTTCTGCTATTGAGATAGTTTTACATTAATTTGTGAGATTATTTGATTAATGTCTACTCCCTATGCTATGCTATCAAGCAGGGGCCCAGTCTTTTTTTTTTTAATTTACTTTTGGGTTCAGAGTGCCTTGCAAACTGCTTGTCTCATAGTGGCTATTTAATATTTGTTGGATGGATGGATAAACAAATATATAAAACAGGGGTACAGAGATAGAACCCTGGTGCAGAAATCATGGTGACCTAGGCTAGAGAAGTGACATTGGAACTGTGGAAGCATGGATGGATTTAAGAGACAGGAAATAATGCAGAACTTGGTTATTGATTAAGTGTATGGAGTGAGGGAGAAAAAGGCGACAAGGATGACATGCAGATATCTGGTCTGAGTAATTGGTAGGATGGTAGTGCCCTTCCTCGAGACAGACAGATAAATCATATCCCAGTGCACTAAAGGACTTGCAGATGTAATCAAAGAACAACTGTCAGTAACTGGTGAGAAATGAAAGAAAATGAGAACCGTACTGAAACACAGGGATCAGATATGTTTTGAAGAGCCTTCTGGGAGAATTACTAAGAAACTCTGCAGCTTGATTTAGTCAGACATTTAATAAATCCACTTGTATTAAAATCCTAGGGCTGCCATAACAAATGGCCACAAACTTAGTAGCTTAAAACAACAGAAACTTATTCTCCCACAGTTCTAGAGGCCAGAAGTCTGAAATCAAGGTGTTGGGAGAACCGTTGTCACTCTGCAGGCTTTAGGGAGAAACTTTCCATGCCTTTTCCTGCTCTGGAGCCTTGTGGCAGCGTGACTCCAATCTCAGCCTCTACGTGCATCTCCTTTCTCTGAATGTCTTAGAAAGACACCAGTCATTGGATTTGGTCTGGAAAAAGACACCAATCATTGGATTAGAGCTCTAAGCTCAGAGACTTTGGCCACCTGTTATGAAGAGCTGACTCACCAGAAAAAGCCTTGATGCTGGGAAAGATTGAGGGCAAAAGAGAAGGGGGCAGCAGAGGATGAGATGGTTAAATAGTGTCATTGACTCGACGGACATGAGTTTGAGCATAATGCGGGAGATAGTGAAGGGTAGGGAAGCCTAGCGTGCTGCAGTTCATGGGGTCTCAAAGAGTTGCATACAACTGAGCAACTGAACAAAAATCCAGTATGACCTCATCTTGACATAATGACATATGCAAAGATCCTATCTACAAATTAGGTCACATTCTCAGGTTTTGCATGGACGGAGATTCTGTGGGGACAGAATTTAGTCTACTGCATCATTCAACCTATCTCTGTGAACTGGAATTATTAACTGATGTATTTGTCAATTATTTTTAGTGATTATTCAATCACAAATGTTTATTAATTTTACCTGACAGATGGAAAAAGAATGTGACTGCAGTAAAATGTAAGGAAGCCTCTTTAAAAGCTCTTTGTTGGCTATGTGGCTTGGGCAAGATACACATTCAAATTTCAGACTAGATAAGTATAAATCTCTGCATTCAAATACCTAGAGATTCTGAACTAAATATAACAAACAGCATTTTAACTACATAGCTGAATTCATAAACAGGAGAAATTGCATGGGGCCATAAATGAAGAGGAAAGTGAAAGAGGTTAAATAGGTGAGCCCAGAAGCCCAGGGTGTGGTTATCTGAACCAAGCAGATAATCAAGCTTGGTAACAGAAGGGCTTAGAAAAGAAGATGAAATTTTCAGGAATAGGAGGCAGGCTGTTAAAACTGAGACCTCTCCCTGCCCCCTACATCTATTCATCTCAGATCATCAAAGCTGCTACACTTTAACTGAAAAGGTAGATTTAGAAAAAGAAAAAGAAAAAAAAAAAACCCTCAACAAAGCCTCCATTTGGGGTAGCAAAAAAGTATCCCTGAGAATTTACAATAACAACCCTAAATCTTCTGTGGGTTGAAGTGGTCTGAGAAATTGATATGGAATTGGTCAGTGATGACCCTCAGGTGCCTAGAAGAGGCAATAAAAAACATATTCTGTACAGACAGTATTTCAGTGCAGGCTATGAAGAAGTCCCCAAGATAAAGTCTTATTGAAGATTAATTTATAAAAAAAAAAGTGAAACTATCCGGGAAACAGTCAACTATGAATAAGAATGAAAAGATACTCAAAAAATGACATTAAACTCCTAAACCCTTTAGATAATGACGTAATGCGATAGAACCTAGAAATGCATATTCTATAGACACAATTTGAAATTTAAGAAGAGTTTTAGAATGTATAAAAATTGTGAGTATACTATAGAGAATTCCCATAAACTGCACACTATATCCTCTACTAACAATATCTTACATCTCATCAGTATTGATGTTGACCTTGATCACCTGTCTGAGACAGTGTCTGTCGGGTTTCTCCAACTGGAAAACTGTGAAACCCTTTTTTTTTCTCCTTTTCACACTCTCCTCTTTAGGAGGATATAATTGTATGCAGAGCACATTAGGAAGTGAAAAGTTACATTCTTCCCTTTAAGAGCAGATCACTCTTTTGCATGGAAAATTTGTTCTCCCTCATTTATTTATTTATTCATTAAATTATATCAGTCTTGACTCACAGATATTTAATCTATAATTTATATTATAAACAAATATGGTTTATTTCTTCTTTTGCTCTAATTCTTCTAGCTTTGGCAATTGCATGCTCTTTCAGCTGACTCTGTGTCCCTTTGACATACTCCTATCATTGTGGGTCTCTGTTAATTTTTTTAAAGCAAGTTTTTCATTTTTGGTACTACAAATGCTCCAGTATTTCTTATGTTTTTCCTGCCCCAGTCCTAGAATCAGCCCTTTCTCTGAGAAGCCTTGGTTTCTTCAGTTGCAAATAACACTAGAAATCAAGATCTTGATGCTAGGTGGGTTCATTACTCTGGGCCATCTTTGCTTCTAGATTTTTCAGTTAACAGAACAAAGAAATACATGTACACTTACCTATGCACAGACACTACCAACAAATATTTATATGTTAATCTCTGCAACCACATAAAGCTAACAATGTGCTCACATTGATGCCTCCACCTCTAACCCATTGCCACAGAGATCACTCTCGTTTCCTCCTTTCGAATAGTTATCCATATCTGGCGGGCATACATATGCTGCTATCAGAATTGTTAACCTGTATTCCCCCTGAGAAACAAGTTTATCCAGTAAGATTCAAGGCTCATCTAGTTTCTTTAGCTGAAATACATACTTTAAATGTCTACATAAGTAAACATATTAACATATAATAAAAGAACAGGACATCATAAAATACAGTTTTGAAAAGAATCAAATACACATTCTAGAAATTAAAATATAGTCAATGAAATTAAAAACCTATTGTGTGCATTCAACAGCATAGTAAACTCAGATGAAAAGAGAATTGGAAATGAAAAATAAAAGAGAAGTTCAATGACATCATGGATGGAATAAGAAAATTCGCTATATGTTTATTAGGAGCTTCAGAAAGAAAGTACAGTGAGAATAAGAAAGAGAAAATACTTTACATTATAGTAAAGACTTTGTCCAGAATTTATGAAATAGATGACTTCTGAGAAAACGTAAGCACATTGAAAGCAAAATTCATAAAAAGTAAGCTTCACCTTGACATATCATTGTAAAACTGAGAACTATATAGGGGAAAAACCCTAAATGCAATCAGAGAAAGATACAGTTTACTTAAGAAAGAAAAGAATTGTCCATCATCCATCTTTTCAACAACAGTGATAGAAATCAAAATACAATGGGAAAGATTTTCAAAGTGCTGAGATGAATAACTGTCAATGCAAAACTCTACACTTCAATGTGAGGTCAAAATAAATACATTTTCAAATAAAAACTGAAGTGGCTCTCCATGAATAGATTATTGTTGGAAATCAGTCTACAAAATTTACTTCTTTTAAGTGAATTTACAAAATGTACTTCAGGAAGAAAGAAATTGAACCCAGAATGAGGACTAGTGAAGCAAAGATATAAGTATGGGCATTTACAACACAAACATTCACCCAACAGTCTCCTGTCTTCCAATGGAGGAGGTCTTCCCAGGTGGCACAAGGGTAAGGAACTCGCCTGCCAATGCAGGAGACAGAGGGATGAGGGTTCAGTCCCTGCATCAGGAAGGTCCTCTGGAGGAGGGCATTGACTATACACTCCAGTGTTTTTGCCTGGAGACTCCCAGGATAGAGGAGCCTGGCCGGTTACCATCCATTGGGTGGCAAAGAGTCAGACACCACGGAAGCGACTTAGCACCCAGGC
Source organism: Aepyceros melampus (assembly GCA_006408695.1). Classification (NCBI taxonomy): domain Eukaryota; kingdom Metazoa; phylum Chordata; class Mammalia; order Artiodactyla; family Bovidae; genus Aepyceros; species Aepyceros melampus. The sequence continues at coordinate 81,744 of SJXQ01009179.1, forward strand.
ACGCATGTCAAATAGAGAAGATTGTCTAACATTCAAACATTGAGGAAAGAAAGAGGAATAAAGTAAATATGATCTATGCAATAGGAGATGAAGAAGAAACAGTCAGTAAACAAGACACAAAGAAGACGGTATAATTAAATGCAAGTATACAGCGGTAACACTACAGTTAAAAGGATTTAAATTAACAGTTGAAAAATATAGATTATCAGAGTGAAATTAAAGAAAAGCTACTACTTATAGGTTACAGGAGACTCATCGAACTCATAAAGATACAGAAGAAAATGAAATTTAAATGATAGAAAACAAACCATAAAAATACCATCCCCTTGTATCTGAGGACTCTGCATGTGTGGATTCAGGGAGCTGACTGTACTATAGCATTTTATATAAGGGACTTGGCCATCTGCAGATGGTATTGGTATCCATATCCAAGAAATATCAGTTGCCATATCCAGGAAATGGCAACCCACTCCAGTATTCTTGCCTGGGAAATCTCATGGACAGAGGAGCCTGAGGACTAGAGTCCATGGGTCACAAAAAGAGCTGGACACAAATTAGTAACTAAACAGCAACAACAAATTAAAAACCATTGCCAATACAACGGAGTTTTTAAAATACATATTGCTAAGAAATATGTAGATTAACGAAGGAGTCATAGAATTTAAAAATATCCATTGGTATCCATCGGTATCCATGGTGAGCCTTGGAACCAAAGCCCTCAGATACTGAGGGAGAAGGATGACCATCCTACCTGGAAGAAAGCTGATACAGCTATATAAATGCTAGATCAAATCTGTTACAGCAAACAGGGAGTATTCAGGGTAAGGAATGATGAATCATGCCTTATGTGTATATCTAATTTAAAAATACAAAGTCTATTGTGTATAAAATATTATACATATATTTAATATATTTTACTTACATTTTAATACACATACATTATATATAGTATATATATATGTGAGATATAAAATTTGATAAATCCATTATCATACTATATTTCTCTCATAATTGGTAGTAACAAGTAACATTTATTAAGATTTTACTGTGTCATATTCTGTTCTAATTGCTTAATATGGGTCAATATATTTAATAGTCATAACTTCATAGACATATGTTGTTTTATAATAACTTTTACTACTTTAAAGTAATAATTTATACAGTAGATATTAGTCACTTTGCAAATAGGAACTTGAGGCATATAGGGGCTAATATAGACCATGTTATATGACATGATTAAATTAAAAGTCAATAATTAAAAACCGGGCTTCCCTGGTGGCTCACTGGTAACTATCTGCCTGCCAATACAGGAGACATGGGTTTGATCCCTGGGTGAGGAATACCCCCTGGAGAAAGAAATGGCAACCCACTCCTGTATTCTTGCCAGGGAAATCTCATGGACAGAGGAGCCTGAGGACTAAGAGTCCATGGGTCACAAAAAGAGTCAGACACAAGTTAGCAACTAAACAACAACAAATTAAAAACCATTGCCAATACAACTGAGTTTTTAAAATACGTATTGCTAAGAAATATGTAGATTAAAGAAGGAGTCATAGAATTTAAAAATATTTAGATGGAAATGAAAATGCTATCAAAATATGTATGACCACATATACTATATGTAAAACTGTTACATCAAAACTGATTGCAGAAAAACATTCTAAGAAAATCAATGAAATACTTCATATAAAAGAAAAAAATCTAAAAATTAAATAAGCTAGAAAATATCCAACAAACTAAACTGAAGAGTTAATGACATAACATACAGCATGTCAAGAAATCCAAAAGCTTTAAAGACAAAATGGTTAAAACTGTCAAGATTGATCAAGAAAAAAAGGAAAGACATTTAGATATTTTTAAAAATCATTAGAAAAGATATTAACAATTTAGGACAATAACTTGGAAATTTGGATGTAATGGGTAATGTCATAAAAAATTAATACTAAACATATTTAATAATAAATTGAAAACCAAAATAGACCTCTGATAATTAAACAATATGTGTAAGTTTTTAAAAATTCTCCAATCGTCTTCCTTTCAAAAGACACCAGATCTAGATGCATTTTTAGGTGAGTTTTCCCAAAGGTTCAAACTCAAACTCATATACAGTTTTACCCAGAGGATAGAGGAAGAAACACTCTTAACTTATTTATGAAGTAATATGTCATTAATAATTTGGTTCTCTTCTTTTTGGAAACATGAGAAATCTAAAAAAATTTTTTTAATAGAAAATAATTTAGTAAAAATTATGAACAGTTATATGACATTAATTGGATTTTAAGCACATTGCAACAAATAAATAAAAAATATAATCTGTGAAACAACCAAAACTATTTTTTTTAAATCTAGGATTCAATCTAAAAAACATTTGTAAGGCTCTTAAAAAGAAAGTATGCCATTCATGAAATAGATAAAAACAAGCCATATTAAATTTAGAGAGAAAGCACTGAAGAATTGATGCTTTTGAACTGTGGGGTTGGAGGAGACTCTTGAGAGTCCCTTGCACTGCAAGGAGATCCAACTAGTCCATCCTAAGGGAAATCAGTTCTGAATATTCACTGGAAGGGCTGATGCTGAAGCTGAAGCTCCAGTACTTTGGCCACCTGATGTGAAGAACTGACTCACTGAAAAAGACCCTGCTGCTGGGAAAGATTGAAGGCAGGAGGAGAAGAGGGCGACAGAGGATGAGATGGTTGGATGGCATCACTGATGTAATGGACATGAGTTTGAGCAAGCTTTGGGAGTTAGTGATGGGCTGGGAAGCCTGGAGTGTTGCAGTCCATGGGGTCGCAAAGAGTCAGACATGACTGAGTGACTGAACTGAATTGAATTGCTCATATTCATGTCTAGGGAGACAGTGTTATGAATTGATTATTCTTCAAATTAAGTCAGAACATTAAGTACAATTTCAGCAAAAACATACAAAGGATTGAGTTCTTTGAAATCAAGTCAGTAAAATAAGGAAGAACAAATGTAAAGATCAGTCACGGCAAACGTGATGGGTCTTGCTTACAGAGTTTAGTAAGATTGTGTGATATGTATGTTGATATATATGTATATGTAACTACGACATGTACAGAAAGATAAATAGATGAATTTAGGAGAATAAAGAGCACAGAAACAGACTCATCATGTATGAAAACTTCGATTATAACACAGGTTGCCTACAAAGCAGTGGGAAGAAAATAGATTATTTAATAAATGTCTGTGAAAACACTGGAAAGGAAGTCAACAAACTGGAAAGACATGAAATTAGAACTCTACTTTTTGCCCTCTGTACAAATGACTTCCAAATGGACTGAAGACATAATGAAAAGCTAAACGTAATAAAGAGAACTCTTGGGGTACAAGATATAATTTCTTGATAAACAACTAGAACAGAACATTTAAAATAATGGTAAATTTGACTCCATTAAAATTTAAACCTTCTATGTGGCCAAGACCTACAAAGTGAAAAATAAACCACAGATTTGGAGAAAATATTTATAATGCATATAACCAAGAATTAATATTTAAATGCATATGTAATGACTGTAAGTAAAAAAATATAAAAGACAAACCACCAGAAGGAAATTAGAAAAAGGGATAGAACATTTCATAGATGAATTTAGGAGAATAAAGAGCACAGAAACAGACTCATCATGTATGAAAACTTCGATTTTAACACAGGTTGCCTACAAAGCAGTGGGAAGAAAATAGATTATTTAATAAATGTCTGTGAAAACACTGGAAAGGAAGTCAACAAACTGGAAAGACATGAAATTAGAACTCTACTTTTTGCCCTCTGTACAAATGACTTCCAAATGGACTGAAGACATAATGAAAAGCTAAACGTAATAAAGAGAACTCTTGGGGTACAAGATATAATTTCTTGATAAACAACTAGAACAGAACATTTAAAATAATGGTAAATTTGACTCCATTAAAATTTAAACCTTCTATGTGGCCAAGACCTACAAAGTGAAAGATAAACCACAGATTTGGAGAAAATATTTATAATGCATATAACCAAGAATTAATATTTAAATGCATATGTAATGACTGTAAGTAAAAAAATATAAAAGACAAACCACCAGAAGGAAATTAGAAAAAGGGATAGAACATTTCTTAAAGAGAAGAACCAATGTCTGATAAGCAATAATAGTCAGGGAAGGACAAAGGAAACCATGAAGTTACACCATGTTACTCCAACAGATTGGCGAAAAGACTGAACATACAAAGTGTTGGCAAGAATATGGAATAACTGGAGCTCTCGATCTTTACTAGTGGGTATATAAAAATGTATAACCACTTTGGATTTCACAATATCTAGGAGCTAACAGCAGGGCTTCCCTGATGACTCAGACGGTAAAGAATCTACCCACCATGCTGGAGACCCGAGTATTATCCCTGGGTAGGGAAGATCCTTTGGAGGAGGAAATGGCAACCCACTGCAGTTTTTGCCTGGAGAATTCCATGGACAGAGGAGCCTAGAGAGAAGGGTGTGTGAATTTGTTCTGACTGGTTAGCTATGAGGTAATGGGGGTGATATTCTAAAAATCCCAGTTATCAGCCTTCTGATTCTAATCAGTCTGGGATCCCTATGCTTGTGGTCAGACTGAAGTTACTATTCTCCACATGCATAGAGGCCAGAGAATTCAGAGATATATATCAGATTGCTATGCATATGCCCAGAGAGGGCACCCAGGACCCTGCCCCATCCTGCACTGCTGTTTCTTTTTGCATTTCCCTCCTTCCCTAATTAGTAATTGTTTGAATCTGCCCTTTGGAACTCAGGGAAAGTCCAAGAGGCTGAAGGCTTTTCTCTACAAACAAGAAACTGGAGGGCACAGAAAGCTTGGCATACCTGGGAGGGTCCCACAGGGCCTCTGCTTGGTTTCATGATGACTGTTGCACGGCTATTGGTAAGCCCTCCCAGGTCTGTGGCCTCGCTCTGGGGATGTGAAGACTCACTCATCCGTGCTCTACAAAACCATTTCCCCTTCTCCTCGGCATTGAGGTTTTCCATTTCATTTCAGAATTTGTATTTTTAAATGTACATGTTTGAAGTGACCCCATCAGAACAAAGAACTATTACGAAGGTATGGAGGAAGGCTTATCAGGAGCTGCAAATTCTCCTTGATCCTTCTATTTCCTCTGGATTTTCCTGCTCCTCAACTAAGTTTGGTAAAGAGAAATACTGCTTAATTGGAGTGGGAACAGGAGGGTTGCAGGAGCAAAAGTGAGATCGGCCCAAGGAGAAGCTGGCCTTCCGTACCCTACACCCACTCTGCTCACTTCTATTTCTCTTCCTTCTGGAAGCCTGTTGCTGCACAGGAACATAATGACTAGCACCCTACCTGGACACTGGCGTAGTCTGTTGTGGATTGCCCTGCTCACATGTCTTTCTCTCACCTCTCTCCTAACAAACCTTGTGGATTTCGATTCACATTTCTTAAAACTTTCTTCTTACCCTGAAAACTACTTCCAGTTAAGTTTTTTAATGGTTGACAATGTACTATGAGTTATCATCCTTAGGAAAGCTTTCAGTTGTATGGATAGTTAGCATCATAGCCAAAAAGGTTAAATTATAACCACATTGGATCAATTGTTCCAGAAGAGAAAATGACCAAAGAGAGGGTTTTTGATCCAGTTGGCCTTTAAAAGCTTCCTACTATCAAACATCTGACAGCCCCTTTCTCTGCCTCTAGAAAAGGCCAGCACAAGCCAGGACACAGAAACAGCTGCTCCATCATTCGTTTTGTTTCATTCATATTTTCCTGCCTGGGTTCAAGAGAAATTCTTCTGGACTGACAACCTCCATTTAAATACTGAGACCCAAAACAGGTGGGGAAAATGATGACAGAAAAGTCAGGAAGATCACGGGTCAGTGGCATAAGATATGAGTGCAATGGGAGTTACAGTGCAGAGTCTAGATCATAAAGTCAAGGGTGGGTGAACTCGCAAGCTCTGGCAGCCATGTGTGACAGACAGCGTGAGCTTTGGTGTCAGATTTGGTTCTGTAGGCTGAAGAGGAGGTTCTGTTTCTTTCTGCAGTATGGTCCTGAGGGTGCAGGTCCTTACCCTTCCTATGCAGAATAAGGCTCTGGGGAAGGATGGATTGTGGTGGAAACCAGCCCAGGAAGCTAGTGCACAGTGGGGAAATGGCTAATGTCACCTCTGAGGTGCTGCCTCGCATCTGGGCACAAGCATTGGACTTCTTCAGAGCGAGGTTAAAAGCACACATCTTGTCATGAAAGCTACTAGGCTTCATAGCTTTGTATGCAGCTGCATCCAGGCCTGAGGCTGCTGATACTCGATG
>SJXQ01009179.1:96456-188285 GCA_006408695.1 Aepyceros melampus
AAAAAAATATGCTGTTGAGTTGACTTCTGCTACAGGAAACCCGTGGTTAATTCTGCTGGGACCTTCTGAGGAATCTTATAACCAAGTGTTGCAGAACTAATCACATGGGACAAACAGGAAAGCATTCATGTTCCCATCCCCTGTGCTTAAGGATGGACCTTCTGGTTGTGAATGTATAAGCCAGCATCTTCAGTTTTGTAAAGCAGATAAGCCCAGGAGAGGAAGCAAGCAATATCTGATAAGGGCAGAGATAAACTGATCCAGGAGAGCTGCGCAGATCCGGTCACAGCCTTCAAGGACTAGGTTGCCCAGTGCAGCAGGGGCTAGAAGGAAGAATACAACCAAGAGGATTCTGGAGAGGGACACCCAGGTGTCCAATGGGACACGCTTGCAACCAGAAAGTAAACCTCTGTTAGATGAAACCATTTACCGCAGACACAGGACGATCATGACAGGAACATGGAGAACACAATTTAAAAGGGAGTGAAATGGTCCAGGAGAGAAAAATACTAGAAAAAACAATCCCATGAAACTCCACATCTACTACTGGTTTTTAATACTTTATGTTTATTGAATGTTTCATTTCTTAAAAGATTTTGGCCACGCCACACAACATGCAGTATCTTAATTTCCCAACCGGGATCGAACCTGTGTCCCCTGCAGTGGAAGCAAGGAAGTCCCTCTACTATTATTTTTAAAGCCTCAGGATTCTTTAAGTATAATCAACAACATCTGAAATTCTGCCAGAATATATAATGTTCTGATTTTCATTAAAATAAAGGCTTACTTTTATTGCATTATTGTATTTTTACAAAACTAACCTGATATCACAATATGAGCAATAGCCAGTCAGTGCGTAGACCTCATATTTACTTAATAAATAACACATCTCCAGCACTTATAGTGGAGACGATTTTGTAAAGACAATTTTTCAGAGCCAGACATGACCTTAGAAAGGAGTATATTAAACCAGTGCCATTAAGTGATGGAAGAAATTTTTTAAGAGCCGCCACTAGAAATAGTCACACAACATGTGTTGCCACCAGGGGATAAATGGGAAATACCTGGCTTAGCTTGCAACACCTCATTTGGCCTTACTTACGGTTATCATCAAGCTAAGCAGCTTGTCCACCCTTCACCAGTAAGTGCTGCTGTGTAAAGCAAGACACACGTTAGCCTAGCAACTGTTAAGTTCAAAGATGCCAGGTCCTTTGGTAAAACACCTTTTAAGAAATCTGTGGCATGAAAATGGTATGATCCTTCTTACCTACTTCACTACCATACTATAGCAGATAAATCATCTGCCAGAGTAAGCTTTACTGTGCCTTAAAATGTCTGTGATGGCTATAAAAGAAATTGTGTTTATCACTGCACACATTATGGGATCTCATTCTCTTTACACATCAAATGCTGTTTCCTGTTAAGTGACTGACTAAAATGACAGCACTGAGACAAAAGTGATTAATCTGAAAATATGTATGGACTTTGACACTCATCAAGCATGCCTAGGAGAATTCTGCAGTTTTTTAAACCCAATTTTCCTTCTCTGTAGTCTCTCTAAAGGGACTTGATAGTTGGTACTTGGAAAGAAGTTTATCTATACAATAAAGGGCTAAGAGAAATACTGCAAAGAAGGGAAAGGAGTTCAAAAAGCCCTGTGAGGTAGGGAGGAGCGAATATTATTGTCTTGGAAGTTAAAGAGATGGAAGAGAATATGAATGGCTATGTGAGTGAAGGGAATGAAGAGAAGGGACAGATTTCAACCTTGCTGTGGATTAGAAAGTGAGCTCCTTTTTAAATATCTTCTGCAACAAATGATGAAGAAAGCCATTCCTTTTTAATTAATGTTGCCCTTTGAACTGTTCTTGTTTATTGCTATATGGGTCTTTGTGTTTATAGAGAGTACACTCCTCCAAATGAAACCCAAGTTCAATGAGATGCTAACCAGGTAAGTCAGTGGAGCCCAGTTACTGATTTACTTGGCTTTATGTCTTGGTTTTCATATTTGTTTTAGCTCCTTTCTTCAGAACTGCATTTTTAAAACTCTTTCTTGGCTTCTCTTTGGAAATATTTCTACTGAGTGTAACAGCTATTGTGGTTAAAGTTTCCACTGCATTGTTAGTCATTATATTTCATTCACCAGACACATACTAAGTGCCAACCATATGGCAGGCTTGACATGGAGAACCAGGAGTTGGAGATGATCAATGATCAGACCTTGCACTGAAAGCTCCATAGCTGCCAGTAATGGCTCTGAAATGTGTCATAATTCAAGTTTACTAATATTAGCATTCTCATCCTACAGGCCATGATCTTAGGAAGCTTATAATGTCTATTATTGCCAAGTCAAAGTACCTACCAAGATAACTTCAATTTTGGATACTTATACACAGGGGTGGATAAAAGTGAAAAATTGAATAATTTATCCTGATATACTGCCAATATTTAGAAATTTCTGGGCAACAGTCTTATTTCCTTCCCTTTCATCTTGAAGCTTGGCCTCATGTAACCATATGTTGAATGTAAGCACTCTCAGGAATGCACATCCTCTGTTCCAAGGGCATTTTTCATCTGATTGAAGGTGATAACACAACTGGAACCAGGTCATGGCATTGGATGGATCCCTCCCATTCCAGTAAAAATGGCTGGAGCATGTTCAGCACCTGAAATTAGCCAGAACTTCAAGTTGTAGATCTCATCATTAAATTTATCTTTTCTGAACCTGAATTTCCTTGACATGGAAAGCTTTTTAAAATAAATGCTTAGGGCTGGGGAAATGCCCAGCATATTAAGCCTTGAACGGCACAAAGGGAATCATTTTGTAAATGGAAGTAAGTCCTTTAATATAAACTGGGCGACCATTCAACCACTAAGCCTAGCTTTGCAGGAGCCTATTTAATCCACTGAGTGTTCTGTTCTTTTCCATTCATCTAGCTCAAACCACAAATATGCTGTTCCTCAGTTTGCTCTCTGTTGCTCTCTGAGGATTTTTTTTCCTTATCATAACTTAGAGGTAGCAAGAGAATAGTACTCATGCTTGGAAATGGACTATGAATCATTCGGTAGCTTTAGAATCCAAAGGGATAAGAAAAGCAGTAGTCCCTAAAATTCTAGTCATCCTCTTTAATTCTACTTTTTGTAATAAAAATTCTATAATTTGAAAACTTGCTACAAATATTCTTGTTGAGGTCAGAGGAGCAGAATAGGTAAAGATTAAAAAAGAGAGAGAGAGAGAACAAGAAATAGCATTTAAGTGCATTTTTATCAGATATAGTTTTGATGGTCAGTGTATGGGGTCAGGATGTGAAAGCAGGAAAGCAGAAAAGATCATGGCTTTATCTTCAAGGTGTTGCTTGCTGCCTCCCACCAAATGGAATGTAAACAGAAAGGCAAAGTGTCCCTTTTCTGTCACGAGTCAAACTCAGCCTGGATGTTGAAGGCCCATTCAGGAAAGAAAGCTGCCCCATTCAGAGATGACCTTATGATCTGACAGAAAAGTGCTTCTGTATTTAGGAAGCTCAGCCTGTGCCAAAAATAAAACTGGTGGTCCCTGGGAGCTCCCCTCCTATTCCAAAGTAAACTGAATGAGTTAAATAAATAGAAAGTCTGAACTAACATTTAACATCTATGACAAGTAAAAAGGGATCATTCAGAAGGGAATATGGTTACACCTTGTGTCAGACTCAAAGAGAGGAATCGGACACAGAATAAGTAATAATTTACTTACAGAACTATAAAGGCAATCTTCAAATATGTTTTTGTTATGGTCAGATCTTCCTATTATTATATGTGCAGAAAATCATATAAAGCACTTCACAGTCTCAGTAGCAAACATTAGACTTGAGAGATCAGGTACTTTATATGATGACCCCAAACATTGACTTTACTAGAGAAGATTTATTAGTCTAGGTTTATAATCAAAGATAGCAAAGATGATCTCAGAAATTTTCATATTCCCATCCCAATGTCTGTCTTTTAATTCCATAGCCAGATAATATTTAATTGCATCATGTTCTTTCAAGTAGCTGTGCCAGAGACCAGTGCTTACCTATTCCAGTATCTGTTTGATTCTTCCTTTTAGTAGAGATAACCTAATTTCTACCTATGTTTGCCAGATTTATCAAATAAAAATATAGACTATCAAGATAAACTTGACTTTCAGAAACGACATAAATGCAATTTTACTGTAATATGTCTCAAATATTGTACTCTTATACTAAAAAAAGAAAAAAAATTTATCTGGAAACTGGAAATCTAATTTAATTGGCTACTTTTGTTGTATCATGTGTCCTTACAAACTGCTTGGGTTTCTCCCCAGCTGAGATTGCATTTCTAAGGCTCACATGATGTGCTCGTGTGACCAAGTTCTAGCCAGTGAGGTGGAAGCTGCTCGTGTTGCATGTTCCTAGAAAGTCTCCTTAAAGGAAACGTGTACTGTCTTCCCCTCTACCCAACTCTCTGTACTGATGTCTGTGAAGGATATGATGGAATAAGAGCAGTCTTGGGCCATGAAAAACAAGGCCATACCGTAGCTCTGGTAGAGAAAACAGGAGCCTCCAGTGCCCAGCAATATCATGCTCCTGAATACCAGCCCCAAGCTGCCTTTCTGAAGATTTTCCTTGAGAGAAGGAGTAAGGAAGTGGGGGAGAGGGGGAAAGAAAGGGAAAGAGAAAGGGAGAAACTTCTTATATAAATCACTGTTATTTGGGGCTTTGTCTTGTATTCAGTTGAATCCAATGCTAATATAAACCTTATACCCCTAAAAATTTGTGGGCACAGCAAAACAGAAATTTTGAAATAGGACACTGTGTAGAGCAGAGTATTCCAAAGACTCTGTGAATACTCAATCACATAGATTTTCATTGTCTCTCTCACACACACAGATTCACTTACTTTTCTAAAGCTTCTAATTCCTGTCTTATCTCCTTGATAGTGCTCAGAAGTTAACTCTTGCAAATCAAGGGGAATAAAAGGCCATGCCTAATGAACCAGAGCATGAAGGTGAATTGTGGTCAACAATTTTATCTAAAGAAGTTTCTTGAGCATTTCAACAGATTTCATTGATAATTTTTGAACATGCTGTCAGATGGCAAGAAGAATCATTGATTAAGTGGATTTTGTATTATATTTTAGAAATCTTTGGCTTTGAGAAATGTAAAAATGAATTCCTAATAACAATTATACCTTGTATAAAGAAGAAGAAACCAATATATCCTTTCTTGAAGTTATCCCAGATCAGAACACTTATATATAAAATTCTAGTTCAAATGAGCAATGTTGATTTTTTTATTCAGTGCTTGAGATTTGCCAATTTCAACATTCCTCTTTGTGCCATGAAAAATGTTGCCACTGGCAGACACTCCACACTACAGAGAAAGGCAAAAATAGTGTTAAATGGTAGAACTAGGAGAGCAGGAGTCTCCATTTTAATTAATGTATCACTCAGAATCCTTGGTTGGGGAGCCATGTGGTGTGGCCAAAGGGAAAAAAAGTATAGTGTAAGTCCAGTGTTTCCAAATTAATTTTTTATCTGTATAATTTATCAGTTGATAAACAAGTAATAAACAATGATTAAATAGTTTTTAAAAAATGTATCAATTACTGAAAGTGGGAGTATTGAAGGCCGCTTTTATTATACAATCCTCTATTTCTCCCTTCGGATCTGTTAGTACTTGCTTGTTATATTTAGATTCTTCCCTGTTGGATACATATATATTTACAGGTTGTTACATTCTCTTGGTAAATTAACTCTTAATCATTGCATAGTGATTTTTGTCTTGTGTTACAGTGTTGACTTGATGTCTGTTTTGTTGGATTAGGTATAACTACCCCTGCTCTCTTTTGGTTTTTCATGTGCATAAAATCATTTTTTTCAATCCCTTCTCCTTGAGCCTATGGGCATCCTTAAAACAAAAGTAACTCTTGCAGGCAGTATATAGCTAGATCTTGATTTGATTACTCACTTAACCATGAAGTGCCTTTGATTGCAGAATTTAATTCTTTTAAAGTAATTATTGATAGGCATGATGCGTATGTTAACCACTCAGTCATGTCTGACTCTTTGTGGCCCCATGGACTATATATAGCCTGCCAGGCTCCTTGTCCATGGAATTCTCCAGACAAGAATACTGGAGTGGGTGGCCATTTCCTTCTCCAGGGGATCCTCCCAACCCAGGGATTGAACCCAGATCTCCTGCACTGCAGGCAGATTCTTTTACCACTGAGCCACCAGGGAAGCCCCGATAGGCATGGTAGGTGGCACTAATGGTAAAGAACCTGACTGCCAATGCAGGAGAGGTAAGAGACTTGGGTTTGATCTCTGTTGGGAAGAGGAGGAAATGGCAAACCACGCCAGCATTCTTGCCTGGAGAATCCCATGGACAGAGGAGCCTGGCAGGCTATAGTTCACTGGTTCACAAAGAGCTGGACGTGACTGAAATGACCTAGCAGGCATGCATGGTCTTTTTAATGGCATCTTAATGTTTCTGGCTATTCAAATTTCCTTTTGTCCTTCTCCTCCTCTCTTACCATCTTTCATAGAGACTTGATGGTATTCCATAGTAATACGCCTTAGATACCTTCTCTTTCTCTTTTGTGTATCTACTATAGAGTTTTGTTTTGTGGTTATCATGAAGCACACCTAACACATCTTATAAATATAACAATCCAACCCCAAAGAAGGGCAGTGCCAAAGAATGTTCAAACTATCACCCAGTTGCACTCATTTCACGTGCTAGAAAGGTCATGCTCAAAATCCTTCAAGCTAGGCTTCAACAGTACGTGAACTGAGAACTTCCAGATGAACATGCTGGATTTAGAAAAGGCAGAGGAACCAGAAACAAATTGCCAACATCTGCTGGATCACAGAAAAAGCAAGAGAATTTCAGGAAAATATCTACTTCTGCTTCATTGACTATGCTAAAGCTTTTGACTGTGTGGATCACAACAAACTGTGGTAAGTTTTTAAAGAGATGGGAATACCAGGCTTCCTTCCCTGCATCCTGAGAAACATCTATGCAGGTCAAAAAGCAACAGTTAGAACTGAACATGAAACAACAGACTGGTTCAAAATTGGAAAGGATTGCACCAAGGCTGTATATTTTTGCCCTGTTTATTTAACTTTTATGCAGAATACATCATTCTGCAGAAATACATCACCCAGCCTGAAATGGCCAGGCTGGATGAATCACAAGCTGGAATCAAGATTGCAGGGAGAAATATCAATAACCTCAGATATGCAGATGACACCACCCTTATGGCAGAAAGTAAAGAGGAACTAAAGAGCCTCTTGATGAAAGTGAAAGAGGAGAGTGAAAAAGTAGGCTTAAAACTCAACTTAAAAAAATTAAGATCATGGCATCTGGTCCCATCACTTCATGGGAAATAGATGGGGAAACATTGGAAACAGTGACAAACTTTGCTTTCTTGTGTTCCAGAATCACTGTGGATGGTGACTGCATCCATGAAATGAAAAGACATTTGCTCCTTATAACAAAAGCTATGACAAACCTAGACAGCATGTTAAAAAGCAGAGACATTACTTTGCCAACAAAGATTCATATAGTCAAACCTATGGTTTTTCAACTAGTCATGTACAGATGTGAGAGTTGGACCATAAAGAGGCTGAGTGCCAAAAAATTGATACTTTCAAACTGTGGTGTTGGAGAAGACTTGAGAGTCCCTTGGACAGCAAGAAGATCAAACCGGTTCATCCTAAAGGAAATCAACCCTGAATATTCATTGGAAGGACGTATGCTGAAGCTGAAGCTCCAATACTGTGGCCACTTGATGCAAAGAGCCAACTCATTGGAAAAGACCCTGATGCTGGGAAAGACAGAAGGCAGAAGAAGGGGATGACAAGGATGAGATGTTTGGATGGCATCACCAATTCAATGGACATGAGTTTGAGCAAGCTCTGGGAGATGGTGAAGGACAGGCAAACCTGGTGTGCTGCAGTCAATGTTGTCACAAAGAGTCAGACTCGGCTGAATGACTGAACAACAATACAGATAAAAAATTAACTTCAACTGTCTACAAAATCTTTATCCTTTTACTGCCCCCACACATTTAATTTTTGATGTCACTGTTTACCTCTTCTTTTATTGTTTATCCATTAGCAAATTTTCTTAGCTATAGTTACTTTTAATTCATCTGTTCTTTAACATTTATGCTAGAGTTAAGTGGTTAACATACCACATTGCATTATTGTGCATTATCAAATTTGACTATATATTTACCTTTACCAGTGTGTCTTATATTTTCATATGTTTTCATACTAATTAGCACTCTTTGATTTCACCTTGAAGAACTCCTTTCAGCATTTCTTGTAATGCAAGTTTAGTTAGTAAGGTTTTTCCAGTGGTCATGTATGGATGTGAGAGTTGGACTATAAAGAAAACTGAGCCCCGCAGAATTGAGGCTTTTGAACTGTGGTGTTGGAGAAGACTCTTGAGAGTCCCTTGGACTGCAAGGAGATCCAACCAGTCCATTCTAAAGGAGATCAGTCCTGGGTGTTCATTGGAAGCACTGATACTGAAGCTGAAACTCCAACACTTTGACCACCTGATGCGAAGAACTGACTCATTGTAGACTCTGATGCTGGGAAAGATTAAAGGCGGAGGAGAAGGGGACGACAGAGGATGAGATGGTTGGATGGCATCATTGACTCAATGGATATGAGTTTGAGTGAACTCCGGGAGTTGGTGATGAACAGGGAGGCCTGGACTGCTGCAGCCCACAGGGTCTCAAAGAGTTGGACACGACTGAGCAATTGAACTGAACTGAAGTTTAGTCATCATGAACTCCCTCAGTTTTTGTTTGTCTGGAAAAGTCTTTATCACTATTTCACTTCTGAAGGATAACTTTGCCAGGAAAAGTATTCTGGTCAGTAGATTTTTCTTTCAATGCTTTGAATATATCATCCCCCTCTCTCTGGCCTGCAAAGTCTCTGTTGAGAAATCTGCTGATAGCCTATGAAGGTTTCTTCATAAGTGATATGCTTCTTTTCTCTTGTTTTCAATTTTTTTTTCTATATCTTTCATTTCTGACAGTTTTAATGTATCTTGGAGATATCTTTGGATTAAATTTGTTTGGAAATATGACTTCGTGAACTTGATACCCAAATTTCTCCCCTTATATGGAAAGCTATTAGCAATTATTTCTTCAAATAAGCTTTCTGTCTCCATTTTTCTCATTTCATCCTGGAATTCCCAATAGTATAGATTGTTTATTTTAATCAAATCTCATAAGTTCTATAGACTTTTTTCACTCTTTGCATTCTTTTATCATTTGCTCCCATGATTTGATAATTTCAAATTATCTGGTTTTGAGTCTTTGGTTCTTTATTCTGCTTGGTCATTTGTGCTCTTGAAGCTCTTTATTATTCTGCTCAGTCACTGTATTCTTCAGCTTCAAATTTTCTCTTTGGTTCTTTTTTATGTTTTCTTTTCCTTTGTTGAACTTCTCATTTTGTTCTTGTATTATTTCCCCGATTTTATTGTTTATCTGTATTCTACTGTAGTGTTCTCTGAACATTGCTTAAATAATCATTTTAAATTTTTTCAGCAATTCAAGAATCTCCATTTCTATATAGGTCAGTTGCTAGAATTTTACTGTGTTCCTTTTGTAGGGTCATGTTTATCTGATTCTTCATGATCTCTGTAGCCTTGCATAGATGTCTGCACATATGATGAATGCCCCCTCTTCCAGACTTTATGGACTGACTTTAGTAAGGAAAGACTTTCAGCTGTGAGTTAGTGCACACTGGAACGTGCTGATGACAGGATTCAGGGCAGGTAGTGTATAGCTGCACAGCTATGAGGGCTAGCTATAGCAATGCAGGACAGAGATCGGAGTCAGGTCCAGACCCAGTCCCACAAACAGCTATGGGCATATGTGGTGGTGAGATAAGCTACAAATGACCTGTCGGTGTCTTGCAAGTGTACAGCTGAAGAGTCCAGGCTACTGGTGTGGATCCCAGGCTCTGGTAGGAGTGAGGAAAGAGAGCATGCAGGGACTTGAGCATCAGGCATTTGTGGGTGTAAAACCTGAAGAGTGGAAACCTCAGGAGGCACAGGCCTGAGGGATGGGATTATGGAGGCAACATGGAACTCCTTTCCCTACCCATTTTGTGTGACCGTTTCCTGTTTTACATCTCTGTGGTGTTTCTGAAGCTTCTGAAGTGGGCTGCTGAGCTCTCCTGGAGCTATGTTCATTCACAAATAACTGTTAATTGTTGTTCTTTGTGGGGAGATGAAGCTGAGGGTCTCCTATTCACCATCTTGGTACCGTCATTTGATTTTATTTTTCTTGAAGAACAAGGAGTTCATATCTGACTGCTTTTATCTGTACCAATTCTGAAAGGCATAGACTGAGGCACATTTCTCCAGAGAGGATTTGTGTTATCTTTTTCCAAGCCTCTGGAACACCTCTGGTCCAGAAGCATTTCAATTTAATTTATTGAACTGAATTTCCCTGGACTGTGCAAATGATGTGATTCAAATCCTTAATCTCTGCATGGGCAGGCTTATGGTTACTACTTTCCAGAGAGTTTTTCTTTCCACTTCAAGCCAGTTTTCTTTTCACTTAGACCAACAGGTTTTCTTGCCACTAGGTCTCTTTTCCAGGGAAGAGTGTTTTTAGCCCACGCTTCACCTGGCTATAACCCATTGTAAGTACAAAGCTTGTGGAACTGTGTTCCTTCTCCACACTTTATATGGGACAAAGTCTTGCTTCTCATTCTTCCACATGGGCTAAAACCCAGATCCTGAGCTCTTAGTATTGGAACCTCACAGTGTAGCTCTTGTCTCTATTACACATGCATCAGCCTGGTTCAGCTCTGGTTTTCATCTCTATAGACTCTCTCTCTCTCTGAGGCACCATATGTTTTTAAAAGGCTGTTCGTGAGTCTTCAACAGCATTTCTAGTGTTTGTAACAAGAAGGTTTTCCAGAATTTCTTATTCATAGCAGTGCAAAAGTGATAATAGCGCTGAAAGCTACGGAACATTTGCAAATTTTTTAATATAATAACGTTTATAGTAATTTATTATATACCAAAACACTCCTGATAGCTTACAGTTTTGGGGTGCAATGTTCTAGGAGCTGTTAGGGTAGTGCTCCTCTAGCTTCGTTAACATCTGGTCTTATATCAATTTTATCGTCAGACAATATAGATGAACCAGCTTTCATATTTTGTCAACAAATATTCTAAGTCTCAGTTGTGAGGAACTGTGAGTCAAGAAAAGCATGAAAAAGTTGTAAAGGAATTCAATTTGCTATTTGGATTCTTGGATTCTAATGTTGTCTTTGAGGTCACTGTCTTATGTCTGTCTCTAGTCCCAGAGTTCAAACCTGTTGACAATCTTTATCTTCTACACAAATAAGCAAAAACGTTTCTGTATCCAGAAGTCTGTGTACCACAGTGAAGTAGATTTTTGTTTTTCTCTTGTGGAGAATATACCTGCTTGAGGTGTGAGGGAGCTTAGAATCCACATGGTCTTCTCAGGTCCTCCCTCGTGAGGAAGGAGGCCTGAGCTCAGATTGCAGCTACCCTGAGAGTCCTCGCGAGGTGCCACAGGCTGCCCGTGAGCCCCCACTGCATCTCCGGCTTTGAGTTCTGACCATAACTGTCTGGCCCTCTCCTTCCCCACTTTGCTTTCCGCCTTCTGTGCCAGAAACAAGTGGGAACGTCAGATTCCTGGTGGAAGTCAGTCGGTCACGAGCATGATCTCCTCACCATGGGTTCCCGGATTTCCGTTCTCTCTCATCTTGAAGACAAGCTCTGTGGGAGAGGATGGGTCTCCCCTTAGGCTCTGGCCTCCGCAGAGCATTGTGTTCCTGCTGGGCTGTGATGATGCCCTGTTCCCGAGCTGACTGCCCTTGGGGTGGAGAAGCAGCTCTGCTCTTTCTTGTTCTGTGGAGTGGTGAGCACACAGCCACTAAGGCACAACCGGCTGAAGCCTCTGTTGACAGCCCTAGCTTGTCCCCACCCCACCACACCCCAGGTCGGGAAGGCCTTCTGAGCGGGTTGCACCTGTTGACAGAGGGGCTGTGACCACCGTGCTCGCCAGCACTATGTCCTCCACCAGGAGAGTGTGAGCACCACTGAACTCCTGCTAAGCAGCCCCAACCTGGTGGGCAGGTCAGGAAAGGCAGAGGGCCTTCTAGAAAAAGATGAATGATTGCTGTGAGTGACCATCACACCAGGCTTCCCACGAAGAAGGCAAAGAACTGTGATGTCTTCCTTCCTCTCTCAGAATGTATAACCTACTGCCCGGAAATGTAGCTGGCCAGGGAAGCAGGTGTCAGCTTATAGCAAAACCTCCATGTCTGTGGCTAAGGTCTTCCCTTCTCTTTCCTCAGGGGTCTCTATGCAAAGCTTGTACTTTGAATATTCCCTTTAAGAAAAAGAAAGCAGACATTTGTTATCCAGAGATATGCATATAGTATTACCTAGACATAGTTAGATAGCATCACTGACTCAACAGGCTTGAATTTGAGCAAACTCCAGCAGATAGTGAAGGACAGGGAAGCCTGGCATGCTTCAGTCCATAGGGTCAAAAGAGTCAGACACAACTTAGCAAATGAACAGCAATATGCCCTGTGTAATTGTAATACAATCTAGATGTCTGCCTCCTAAAATTTTAACTTCCAGATTTTAGTTCATAATGATTCCAGCTTTCTAGTTAGTGCCATATGTTAAAATAGTCAGGGTTTTGACTTCCTTAGTCAACAACTGAATCCCACAACAAACAAATTTGTTCATTTGACGAATACTGTTGAGCCTTTACTATTGTAAGGCTCTAGATTAGGTGTGAGGCACAGTCAGACATGACTGAGCAAATAAGCACAGCCCATGTAAGAGTGGAAACACCAGCCAAGATCTTCAGAGTTTACATTTTAATTGGAGGGACAGAACAAAGTCCCTACCTAAATAAAATAACTACACACTAGACTGGGAACCATGAAAGAACATAAAGGGGCTGAGCTGGAGACTAAGTCCAGAACGTTTTCCATCACAGCATGTCATTACTGTCTGTTCTGTCTCCTCATTGGATGCAATGACCTCCAGGGCTCCCTAATTCTATTTTTCATCTTGGTCTTCATTGCGCTTACAACAGTGCCTGACACATAATGCTGCTGGAAAAAAATGTCTGCTTCATGAATGTGTGAGTGTTTGTGCTGATCAGTGAATTAACAAAGGACTGGAGTTTCATCGACACCTTGCACCCAGTACAAAAACTGCCAAGTACAGCCTATATTTCACATTCTGTTTCCTTAATAACATTTTATATGTAATAGTCAAAT
The DNA here is from genome assembly GCA_006408695.1 of Aepyceros melampus. NCBI lineage: Eukaryota > Metazoa > Chordata > Mammalia > Artiodactyla > Bovidae > Aepyceros > Aepyceros melampus. Next base: position 109,763 of record SJXQ01009179.1, read on the forward strand.
TCTGTGTTTTCATTCTATGTAAATTCAGTCCATAAGCAAATGGAGGTTTCATGGGTGACCATAGAATCCAGATTTCTTAATCCTCTTCCAATCCAGTACAAGTGAGGCACTTAATACCTACCAGGGCTGTTAAGTGTCTGGCTGTGAAATCAAAGCTAGAGGAAGACAAGAAGGTTTGAGGTATCACCGGAAGCATTAGTGATAATTAAGTTCCCTGTTCTCAGGTTTCCTGTAACCTTCCTTTTAGCTGCCAGAAGACCATGTTTCAGCCTTGCTGCTGAAGGACTAAATGAGCAGCTGCGTTTTGTTCCTGTTCCTTCCCCTGCTTTCAGTTGCTTCCTTGAATTTCCTGTCATGCTGGCAACCTGTCAGGGGCACTGGGCTGAACAAGTGCTGGTATCTCTAAGCACAGACCACGATTCATCCTTGTCCTTCATGTAACGAGGCTTCTGACTACAGAAAAGTGGATAGGCTGGACGAGAGAAGGCAGCTTTCTGAGACTGGAGGATTGTGCTACTTGGGGGGAATTACATCTGGGGATATTAAAATGAGAGTAAAGTGGAGAGTCACCTGCCAGCTTTACAGTGAAGAGGCTGAGGCTGAGGATTAGTACCTGAGGAAGGTGGGAACACAGGCCTGGGACTAGAATCAGAGCCCCAGCTCTGCCCAGTGGCCTGCCTCTTCCCGTGCACGTCTATAGACCTTTACTCCAGGGTGTTTTCCCGTGCTAAATATGCAAAACCTTGAAACTAAGAACCAGAAGTTCATTTTAGTTGGCCAGAATGGTCCAAAAATCATACAAATAGTTATGGAACACCTATCAAACTCATGAATACTATTATAAAAATCAAAAGGCTTCAAAAACTTCACAATATAGATGGGAAAACAATTGTAAAATAAGCTAGAATCCTGTTATTCAACAAAGGAAGGAAGGATTTTGTGGAAGGGAACATGATTTACTCCTGGTTGAATAGCTGATTGGAGGAAGAGTTGAGACTCAAACCTGGGTCTCCTGACTCCCAGGTTATTGTGCATCCCACGCCACCTCACACCACTGGCACTGCCTGCCTGCAGTGTGCAGCAAGGAAACAGCCGTGGGAAACACGAGCACAGGCTGGGGGGCGCTGCACAGTCACTAACGAGCCCAAAGGAAAACGGATACTAAACCATCAAGGTAGTTCCCCAGAGAAGCTGAGTCCTGAGCAAGATTTATAGGAATGTTACATTTGGAGAGCAGAGAAAGAGAAGGAACAAGGGAACATTGCTTCAGATTGAAGCATGAAGTAGTGAGTAAGCCAGATACCTTCAGGGGCTGTTGAACAGACTCACATGCCAGGAGCGGAAAAGCTTTAGAAGAGCAGAGGAGAAGTTGCCAAGAAACGCTGGGATCAGCTCAGAAGTTTATCATATACCACCAAACACCCGGAGTATGTTAGGCACTGTGCTAGGCACTGGGGGCTTGTGGATGAAAAGGAAGTGATTCCATATTGAATTGTGCTTCCTACTCAGGTCACTGGAATGATTCTGAAAGCCAGGTAAATTTGGCAAATCTATGCATAGAGAATTAAACCCAAGGAGAACTTTTAACCCAGAATTTTATGAAGATGACAGGAAGGTGTGATAAAAGTAGAAGAAACCATACTTGGGTTAAAAAAATCAGTTCTTAGGCCATATCTGGGAATGACAACCTCTAAAAGATACACTGATTTGCAGGTACCAGTTCCTCCTAACCCAGGAGCAGGCCACCATCTTCAGCCAATGGAGTTCAGGGCCTGTCTTCTGGATCAGCCAGGTCCTGCCTCTGCTCTGGGTCCCCTTGGCTCTAATCAGATCTGAGTAAGGATATTTCTTTCTTGCTTCAGAAGCCTTATTTCTAAGAGTTATTTTCCCCTTAAAAAAATCTGTTTAATTTGTTCATCAGTTGATTTCCTCCTTCCTAAATAGTCTGCAAACTCTGGTTGAGAGTGTGTAACATTGCAGTCCAACAGTGTTCCCTCCACAAGCTACGACTTTTGTCCCGGCTGCCAGGTACTTTATGAAGGATTCTCATGGTTCTGCAATCTTGTCAGTGGGAGGGATTTTGTTCATTATTGTTCTTTTCTCAATTCACTTCCTATAGAGGATGAGACGAAGGTGAAGGTCACAATGGCCTTTCTGCAACACCATTTAGCATCCACAAAGAACTGGCCTGCTAATGCAGGAGAGTCCTTCCCTGGGTCAGGAAGATTCCCTGGAGGAAGAAATGGCAACCCACTCCAGTATTCTTGCCTGGGAAATCTCATGGACAGAGGAGTCCGGCAGGCTAGAGTCCATGTGGTCTCAAAAGAGATGGACATGATTTAGTGACTAAACAACAGCAAGAACCTGATAATATGTGCTTGACCTTAGAACACTCAGCTGACTTTGTTGATTTACTGGGTATGAGTCAGGAAGGAGAGGGTTGAAATAGTAGAAGATCTCAAAGTGTATCTCCTGCTAGGTCCCCACAGCATGGATACACAGATTACCATAACTTTCTTCTCTTCTTGTAAGCTTCACTCTCAGAGGCCTTGGGCTAATCAGGAAACTGCCTGCCCCTCGGAAAGTGAAGGGAGTCAAGGAAGATGTCTTAGATGATCAATCAAGCTCTGTACTTTCAAGTTAGAAAACCAGAGACACCACAAGACAGTTTGTAAGGAGTAGAAACAGAAAATTCTTCTTTTTAAATATTTTTCTTCCCATTTCCTTTCTATCATGGGAACATTGAAACATATAAAAAAAAAAGTCACAGATTGGCAAAATAAACCTCATGTATGCAAATATGTATATTTTATTTTCATTTTTCCCTTTTGATTCTATTTCATGCATTTTTATAGTGTATATATTAATCCAATATACAATTTAAGTTTAAATAATATATATTTGGGGAAGGCATGCTTTAAAATGTCTTATAAATAGTAATAATACATCAGAAATGTTTGGACATACTTGTGTTAACAGCAGTCATAAGCCACTGTTAGGAATAATAATAAGAATGATAATTAATATTTGTTGATGCTTATTTCTCCAGGCACATTGCTGATAGCTACACTATACAAGATGTCTACAGCACAGATTACATACTTTTCCTATAATATCCATAACAGGAGTAGAAAATCTAAACTGATGGACTTCAAATTGGTTTAGATTTTGGATCCTATCTCCAAAAAAAAAAAAAAATCTTTCTAAAAACAAGTACTAACCTTCCATATACATTTTTATATATATATAATGTATGTTTATATAGCATTAATATTAATTATTAAAGAAGTACCTATGACCTTGGAGAAGTCATTATATTTTTAGAACCTATTTTATCATCTATAATGAGGGAGTCAGGAGTGTCTATGGTCTCTAATATTCCTCCCATCCCAAACATTTTATGAGCCATTTCTATGAGGCTATAACTTGCTAAAGCCAAACATCCTATCCAGTACGTTATTTATATTGTGTCTATTTTTATAGCAGAGACAACACACTGAGGCACACTGTTATGTAAATATTTATCAAGCATCAACATTTATTGAGGATCTCTGCTCTATGGCAAATGTCATCAACCATTATAAGGAACAAACGTGAAGGAGGCTGCGTTTGCGGTTTGTCCATAACTATGTGATCCTCTCAGATTTCATGCATACTGACCGTGCCCGGTCATGCCATCATCCTTCTGTCCCCCTCTCCCCTGGTAGGGATGGGTGTCCGGGGGCTGGCACACAGGTCAGCTGGCTGCTGGATTCTTGTCGCACTTACAGGGATGGGCGTGTGGGATTCCTTTCAGTAAAGTGATAGGCGCATCGCAGGCTGGCGTTCAGGCTCTGACATGCCAGAGTAGCAGGCGTGCCTTTGTTAACAGGCATGTGATGGGCCTGTCAGTCTACATTCTGAAACACTCAAATCCTCCCTCACGCCATTTCCACCCAATTAGAGCCTTTGTCACTATTTTCCTTTAAACGGTTTGAGTGCAAAAATGAAAAGTCAGAGCAGTGGCTATGGCTCACTTACCTTCGAATGCTGCGTTTCCATTTTTTTATTAGATTTAGCTTGGAGAAGAGACACTGCAGAGACTAGGAGTGCTAAAGCAAATGAAGGGATTCAGTGTGCTCACTATAGGGATGCTAATCTATAATGGTTTTTAAACATTGACTTCAACATTATTGGTCTTAGTAATATTCTTTATGATCTGTCTCTTCAAATGAGGGCAATAAAAGAAAAATAAACAAAGGGAACTACATTAAACTCCTATAGCTGAGGATGTGGGAAAAAGGGAGCCTTTGTGCATTGTTGATGGGAATGTAAATTGGTACAGCCACTATGGAAAACAGTATGGCGGTTCCTCAAAAAGTTAGAACTGTTATATGATACAGAAGTTTCACCATGGAATATTTACCTGAAGAAAATAAAGCACCAATTCAAACTGATAGCCTCCTCTGTGTTTATTCCAGTATTATTTACAATAACCAAGATATAGACACAACCTGTGTCCATCAATGGATGATGAATGGATAAAGAAGATGCAGTATACATATATGCAATGGAATATTACTCAGCTATATAAGAGAAAACCATCTTGAATCTCTGACAATAGTCATGTATGGATGTGAGAGCTGGACCATAAAGAAAGCTGAGTGCCGAAGAATTGATGCTTTTGAACTGTGGTGTTGGTGAAGACTCTTGAGAGTCCCTTGGACTGCAAGGAGATCCAACCAGTCCATTCTGAAGGAGATCAGCCCTGGGTGTTCACTGCAAGAACTGATGTGAAGCTGGAACTCTAATACTTTGGCTACCTGATACGAAGAGCTGACTTATTTGAAAAGACCCTGATGCTGGGAAAGATTGAGGGCAGGAGGAGAAGGGGACAACAGAGGATGAGATGGCTGGATGGCATCACCGACTCAATGGACATGAGTTTGAATAAACTCCAGGAGTTGGTGATGGACAGGGAGGCCTAGCGTGCTGTGGTTCATGGGGTCGCAAAGGGTCAGACACGACTGAGCGACTGAACTGAACTGAGAGGGTATTATGCTGAGTGAAATAAGTCAGACAAAATCAAATCCAGTATGATTGCATTTATATGTGGAATCTGAAAAACAAGAGAACAACAAAATAGAAACAGGTTCATAGATACAGAGAACAAGTGGGTGGTTTCCAGAGGTGTGGGAGCATGGGGGATTGGGTGAAATAGGTAATGGTGATTAAGAGGTAAAACTTACAGTTGTAAAATATATGTCATATGATATAATGTATAGCATAGGAATATAGTCAGTAATACAGTAATAACTTTGTATGGTGACAGATGGTTACTAGACTCATCATAGTGATAAGTTCATAATGTATTTAAATGTCAAATGACTATATCATGCACCTGAAACTAATATAATATTGTATGAAAAATAGTGTCAATTATCAGCTGTCAATTCTGTCAGTTTTTAAAGTAAAATTTTAAAATTTTAAGTTGATCTTTGCTGTCAGACAAAGACCTGATTCTCATCTAACTCACTGGTCATATGGTCCAGGACAGATAAAGACCTGATTCTCATCTAACTCACTGGTCATATGGTCCAGGACAGATTTACATATCATAAAATTATATTAAATAATATTTGGATTGGTGACAGAATTAAATGAATTATCACAAATAAATTGCTTGGGAGAAAACCTGGCATCTAATAAGATCTAAAGGTCTAGAATCAATTGCTGTCATCATTGATAATGTCTTCATTGAGTTATAAAGTCAAAGATTCCCCAAACTTTCCAGTGGACAATTTATCTTAGAACCTATTTATATAATCAAGAGTTGCAAAGTGATGGGTTGGGTTATAGTTGATCTTAAAATATATGGTTAGTTCTTTGGGGCATTGGTTTTTATTGAAGTATAGTTGATTCCCATCACTTCATGGGTAATAGATGGGGAAACAGTAGAAACAGTGTCAGACTTTATTTTTTGGGGCTCCAAAATCACTGCAGATGGTGACTGCAGCCATGAAATTAAAAGACGCTTACTCCTTGGAAGAAAAGTTATGACCAACCTAGACAGCATATTCAAAAGCAGAGACATTACTTTGCCAACTAAGGTCCGTCTAGTCAAGGCTATGGTTTCTCCTGTGGTCATGTATGGATGTGAGAGTTGGACTGTGAAGAAGGCTGAGCACTGAAGAATTGCTGCTTTTGAACTGTGGTGTTGGAGAAGACTCTTGAGAGTCCCTTGGACTGCAAGGATATCCAACCAGTCCATTCTGAAGGAGATCAACCCTGGGATTTCTTTGGAAGGAATGATGCTAAAACTGAAGCTCCAGTACTTTGACCACTTCATGCGAAGAGTTGACTCATTGGAAAAGACCCTGATGCTGAGAGGAATTGGGGGCAGGAGGAGAAGGGGACGACCAAGGATGAGATGGCTGGATGGCATCACGGACTCAATGGACGTGAGTCTGAGTGAACTCCGGGAGTTGATGATGGACAGGGAGGCCTGGCGTGCTGCGATTCATGGGGTTGCAAAGAGTCGGACATGACTGAATGACTGAATGGAACGGAACGGAACAGATAGTTGATTTACAGTATTTCAGGTATATGACAGTCATTCAGTTATGTGTGTCAGTTCAGTCAGTTCAGTTACATATGTATATATACACATAATTTTTCAAATTCTTTTCCATTATAGGTTATTACAATATATTGAATACATCCCTGTGCTATACAATAGGTCATTGTTGTTTAGCTATTTTGTATATTGCAGTGTATATCTGTTAATCCCAAATTCCCAATTTGTCCCTCCCATCCTTTCCCCTTTGATAACCATAACTTTTCTATGTCTGTGAGTCTATTTCTGTTTTATAAAAGACTTCAATTGTATTATTTTTTTAGATTCCATGTATGAATGATATTATAAGATATTTGTCTTTCTCTGTCTGACTTCCTTCATTTAGTGTGATAATCTCTAGCTCCATCCATGATGCTGCAGATGGCATTATTTCATTCTTTTCTATAGCTGAGCAGTATTGCATTGTGTGACATGTATCTCTGTATGTGTGTGTGTGTGTGTGTGTGTGTGTGTGTGTGTGTGTGTTAGTGAGTGTATCCACAACTTCTTTATTCATTCACCTATTGGTGGATGTTTATGTTGCTGCTATATCTTGGCTACTGTAAATAGTGTTGCTCTGAACATTTGGGTGCATCTATCTTTTTGAATTAGAGTTTTCCAAAGGAATTTTTAATTGTCAGATGAAGAAAATGATATCATATGCCCAACTGATATTCAGTCTGACAATCTTCCTGAAATACTCCTCTACCAAATTCATCTCTTAAAGGCCTTTTTTGTTAACTGGAGTTTCTCATGGGATGATATGCTGTTTACCTTATCAGAGTACTGAAAATGTTTTGTGGAAAGAGAAAGTAAAAAAAAGAGTCTACAAGCAATAAATGCTGGAGAGGGTGTGGAGAAAAGGGAACCCTCTTACACTGTTGGTGGGAATGCAAACTAGTACAGCCACTATGGAGAACAGTGTGGAGATTCCTTTAAAAACTGGAAATAGAACTGCCTTATGACCCAGCAATCCCACTGCTGGGCATACACCCCGAGGAAACCAGAATTGAAAGAGACACATGTACCCCAATGTTCATCACAGCACTGTTTATAATAGCCAGGACATGGAAGCAACCTAAATGTCCATCAGTGGATGAATGGATAGGAAAGCTATGGTACATATACACAATGGAATATTGCTCAGCTATTAAAAAGAATGCATTTGAATCAGTTCTAATGAGGTGGATAAAACTGGAGCCTATTATACAGAGTGAAGCAAGCCAGAAAGAAAAACACCAATAAGTATACTAATGCATATATATGGAATTTAGAAAGATAGTAATGATAACCCTGTACGTGAGACAGCAAAAGAGACACAGATGTATAGAACAGTCTTTTGGACTCTGTGGGAGAGGGAGAGGGTGGGATGATTTGGGAGAATGGCATTGAAACATGTATAATGTCATATATGAAATGAATCACCAGTCCAGGTTCAAGGCATGATATTGGATGCTTGGGGCTGGTGCACTGGGATGACCCAGAGGGATGGAACAGGGAGGGAGGTTCAGGATGGGGAACACGTGTATACCTATGGCGGATTCATGTTGACGTATGGCAAAACCAATACAATATTGTAAAGTAACTAACCTCCAATTAAAATAAATAAATTTATATTTAAAAAAAAAGCATTTACTGGTTTTACTCACTTTATCCCCAAACCAAGAAATAAAAGCCCAGTGTTCATATTTGACTAGGTTTTCCTGTCTCATGACTTTCAGCTCTAGACTTGAATGCATGTGCCAGCTTAGTTCACAAAGGTAAATCAGGTTTGCATTCAAACTACCTCCAGAAGGCTAGTTCCAGAGTCAGGGTCAAAGAGATTTCTGGTTTAAGGTTTTAAAACCCCATATGAGAAAGCTGTGTCAACAGGGCATCCTCTCAACTGATTTTCAATGCTGGATGACTCTCAGTGTGCTTGGATCCATGTTTGTTCAGACTCTCAAAGGACAAACGTTCTGTTCCAGTTTGTGTGGAAGGTACAATAGCCTTTAACAGTCCACAATTCTGTGGCAATGTCCAGTTGCATAATTTTGGTGGTCCAAGACCCTCATAGCCTTTGTGTGGATCACAATAAACTGTGGAAAATTCTGAAAGAGATGGGAATACCAGACCACCTGACCTGCCTCTTGAGAAATCTGTATGCAGGTCAGGAAGCAACAGTTAGAACTGGACATGGAACAACAGACTGATTCCAAATAGGAAAAGGAGTGCGTCAAGGCTGTATATTGTCACCCTGCTTATTTAACTTCTATGCAGAGTACATATGAGAAATAATGGACTAGAATAAACACAAGCTGGAATCAAGATTGCCGGGAGAAATATCAATAACCTCAGATATGCAGATGACACCATCCTTATGGCAGAAAGTGAAGAGGAACTAAAAAGCCTCTTGATGAAAGTGAAAGAGGAAAGCAAATAAGTTGGCTTAAAGCTCAACGTTCAGAAAACAAAGATCATGGCATCTGGTCCCATCGCTTCATGAGAAATAGATGGGCAAACAGTGGAAACAGTGTCAGACTTAATTTTGGGGGGCTCCAAAATCCCTGCAGATGGTGACTGCAGCCATGAAATTAAAAGACGCTTACTCTTTGGAAGAAAAGTATGACCAACCCAGATAGCATATTCAAAAGCAGAGACATTACTTTGCCGACTAAGGTCCGTCTAGTCAAGGCTATGGTTTGTTCTGTGGTCATGTATGGATGTGAGAGTTGGACTGTGAAGAAGGCTGAGTGCTGAAGAACTGATGCTTTTGAACTGTGGTGTTGGAGAAGACTCTTGAGAGTCCCTTGGACTGCAAGAAGATCCAACCAGTCCATTCTGAAGGAGATCAGCCCTGGGTGTTCTTTGGAAGGAATGATGCTAAAGCTGAAACTCCAATACTTTGGCCACCTCATGCGAATAGTTGACTCATTGGAAAAGACTCTGATGCTGGGAGGGACTGGGGGCAGAAGGAGAAGGGGACGACCAAGGATGAGATGGCTGGATGGCATCACTGACTCGATGAACGTGAGTCTGGATGAACTCCGGGAGATGGTGATGGACAGGGAGGCCTGGCGTGCTGCAATTCATGGGGTCGCAAAGAGTCAGACATGACTGAGCGACTGAACTGAACTGAAGACGCTCACCTGGGGGTGAATTGGAACAGGGTCTGACCTACTTTCTACCCTTGAGTGAAAAGTGTACAAAGATTTCATAGATTTCATAGACCTCTGCTTGCCTTTATTCATGAGGTGGTTTACAATTGTTCTTTGGAACCATGTAGCAGTTTCTCCTTGGTTTCTTCCTCAGTTGATATGTGGCTTCTGTAACAACATATCTGCACATCTTCCTTAAACCCCTGTGTTTCTCCTTTCATTGAACATCACATTTGTGCAAAAAATTCTCTCTCAGCTCACAGGAGACTGTGTGTCATGGGCAGCACTAGCTGCCCACCTGTGAGCCCTCTGCTACTAGATTGTCAGAAAGGAGACTGAGTTAGCAAGAAAGACATTGTAGCAGATCTGACACAAGTTGAAAACTCAGGTGGGCAGGAAATGCTGCATTGGTTACTTCTATGAATCAAATTAAATTCCACTCTTCACTTTCATTCAGGCTGAGGGATAATCAAAGGCAATCATCACTGAAGCTCCCTCTCCTCCTACCCTGCTCCCACCTTCCCCACATCTCCAACACAAGGAGTCTTAAATTCAGAGATAGCTCTCTGGCCTTTAACCCTCTCCAGATACTGCGCAGATCAAATCCATTCAGCCTAAATGTCTCCATGAAGCCCGGGGACCTTGGTTATTATAGCTGCTCATTGTTTTCAAGGTTGCTGGGGTCAGATGTCTCAGATCGAGCATCTTTTCTGAACCCCCATTCTTTTTCCACCCTTGAGCAAAACTTGGGAGCAGAGCCCATGACCCAACAACACACAGGATTCACAGAGCCCTGTCTCCTCTCTGCAGACCTCCTCCATTCTTTCTGTCTCACTTTCCCCTTCCCTAGCTTTAATCACTTGAAAATGAATTCATTTTCCAAAGACTTCACTGGTGGTCCAATAGCTAAGACTCTGAGCTTCTAATGCAGGGGGCCTGACTTCAATCCTTGGTCAGGGAACTTAGTTGCATGCTGCAACCAAGACGTGGCACAGTCAAAAAAGATAAATAAATATTTAAGAAGAAGAAAATGAACTCATATTGGAAAAAAAAAAAAAGAGCCAAGGAAGACTCTCAGATGGCAACTTCTGCTTCCCATTGTACAACACACACCTCTCCTGAGGCCAAGAAGCCTCATAGATTAACAAAGCCATGCCCATTTTCCTGGAATGGGTTCACATATGAGGAAGATGAAACAGAATATCTTTATGAACGACCCTGCTGTATTATAGAAGACACTGAGGCTGCCTCCACTGTTTTGGGCTATTACAGAAAAGGACACTCTAGTACATATTTTAGTTCACATATTTATGATTAGTTCATGAGGGTAAATTCCTAAAAGAGAGATTGTTAGGCCAGATGGTATGAATAGATAACATTTACATAAATATTATTAAACTGAACTTTCCCTGAAAGTATAGTAATTTACAGCCCAACTAACAAGGCACAAGTGTTTATTTCCCCATATCTTTATCAACTGAGTTTTGTTAATTTTTTAAACTTTGCCAAATCAATGGACATTTAAAAAATCTTGCTTTGTCTGCAACTCCTTGATTGTTAGTGATGCCAAATCCATTTCTCCACATGTTATTTAACCATTTTAATGGCCTGTTTATATTTTGTTTACTTATCTGATGGGGTATTCTTTTTCTCACTGTTTTCTAAGATTTTGGGTATATATTAAGGCTATCAGCCCAAGATTCAGTGCCAGTCTCAAAGGGTTAAGAGACCACCCCGGTGGCTCAGACAGTAAAGAATCTGCCTGCAATGCAGGGGACACTGGTTTGATGCCTGGGTTGGGAAAATTTCCTGGAGAAGGAAATGGCAACCCACTCATTTTCTTGCCTGGGAAATCCCATGTAGATAAAGCCTGGCAGGCTGACAGTCTGTGGGGTCGCAGAGTCGGACACAACTGAGCAACTAGCAAGGCCATCCTCCACTGTAATAAAATGGAGAAACCCTTTCAACAGAGAAGTCACTGCTTGACAGCATCAGTTATGGGGCCTGACCTCCCCAGCTGGAAGCAGACTGACTACTGGGCGCCCCCTGACCCCCACATTCTCTCCACCTGCTGGGCTCACTTCTGCAGTGTGAGACACACCATGTCACATGTGGTGCCAACACCCTACACACCCACCTAGTGAATGAGGCTGAGGTTAAGGGCACTGGCCACAAAGACTGTATGTATGTAGGACACTGTCTTTCTCTTTAAATCATTACCTTAATGTAGAGTTCTTAGACTTTTTATAATGCAGACTCTTGAGACAGTGTTTTGAAGCCCACCGGCCCCTTTGTAGATTAGATTTCTTTTTCCTTTTGGCTGCACCGTGAGGTTTCCAGACTCTTAGTTCCTTGACCAGGGATTGAACCCTCAGCAGTGAAAGTGCAGAGTCCTAAGCTCTGGACCCCCAGGGAATTCCCTGGATTTTACACGTGTAAAATAAAATACACAGGATTATACAGAAACAAATTATGTTAAATTGTACTTATCAAAATAACTTTAAAAACAAATGTGCAATATAGAAATATATATATACACACATATACATATTTTATTGCCTCATCAAATAAAGAGATCTAACAATGGTTCTAATAACTACCCTAAATTTGGAATTTAGTACTGAGGGTAAATGATAGCTGTGACAATTATCAGTTCAGTTCAGTTACTCAGTTGTGTCCAACTCTTTGCAACCCCATGGATGTCAGGCTTCCCTGCCCATAACCAACTCTTAGAGCTTGCTCACTCATATCCATCGAGTTGGTGGTGCTATCTAACCATCTCATCCTCTGTCATCCTCTTCTCCTCCCACCCTCAATCTTTCCCAGCATCAGGGTCTTTTCCAGTCAGTCAGTTCTTTGCATCAGGTGGCCATAGTATTGGAGTTTCATCTTCAGCATCAGTCCTTCCAATGAATATTCAGTATTGATTTCCTTTAGGATTGACTGATTTGATCTCCTTGCAGTCCAAGGGAGTCTTAAGAGCCTTCTCCAACACCACAGTTCAAAAGCATCACTTCTTCAGAGCTCAGCTTTCTTTATGGTTCAACTGTCACATCCATACATGACTACTGGAAAAACCATACCTTTGACTAGATGGACCTTTATCAGCAAAGTAGTGTCTCTGCTTTTCAATATGCTGTCTAGGTTGGTTATAGCTTTTCTTCTAAGGAGCAAGTGTCTTTTAATTTCATGGCTGCAGCAAACATCTGCAATGATTTGGAGCCCCCCAAAATAAAGTCTGTCACTGTTTCCCTTGTTTCCTCATCAATTTCCCATTAAGTCATGGGACTGGATGCCATGATCTTCGTTTTTTCAATGTTGAGTTTTAAGTCAACTTTTTCACTCTCCTCTTTCACTTTCAACAAGAGACTCTTCAGTTCCTCTTCACTTTCTGCCATAAGGGTGGCGTCATCTCTATATCTGAGGTTACTGTTATTTCTCCCAGAGATTTTGATTCCAGCCTGTGCTTCATCCAGCCCGGCACTTAGCATGATGCATAAGTTAAGTAAGCAGGGTGACAATATACAGCCTTGATGTACTTCTTTCCCAATTTGGAACCAGTCTGTTGTTCCATGTCCGGTTTTAACTGTTGTTTCTTGACCTGCATAGATGTTTCTCAGGAAGCAGGTAAGGTGATCTGACATTCTAATCTCTTTAAGAATTTTCCACAATTTATTCTGATCCACACAGTCAAAGGCTTTGGCGTGGTTAATAATACCAAAAGCAAGAGGTGGATGTTTCTCTGGAAATCTCTTGCTTTTTCTGTGATCCAATGGATGTCGGTTATTTGATCTCTGGTTCCTCTGCCTTTTCTAAATCAGGCTTGAACATCTGAAAGTTCTTGGTTCACGTATGGCTGAAGTCTGGCTTGGAGAATTTTGAGCATTACTTTACTCGCATGTGAGATGAGTGCAATTGTGTGGTAGTTTGAGCATTCTTTGCCATTGCCTTTCTTTGGGATTAGAATGAAAACTGACCTTTTCCAGTCCTGTGGCCCCTGCTGAGTTTTCCAAATTTGCTGGCATATTGAGTGCAGCACTTTCACAGCATCATTTTTCAGGATTTGAAATAGCTCCATCACCTCCACTAGCTTTGTTCATAGTGATGCTTTCTAAGCCCACTTGACTTCACATTCCAGGATGTCTGGCTCTAGGAGAGTGATCACACCATTGTGATTATCTGTGTTATGAAGATCTTTTTTGTACAGTTCTTCTGTGTATTCTTGCCACCTCTTCTTAAATCTTCTGCTTCTGTTAGGTCCATACCATTTCTGTCCTTTATTGAGCCCATCGTTGCATGAAATGTTCCCTTGCTATCTCTAATTTTCTTGAAGAGATCTCTAGTCTGTCCCATTTGTTGTTTTCCCCTATTTCTTTGTACTGATCACTGAAGAAGGCTTTCTTATCTCTCCATGCTATTCTTTGGAATTCTGCATTCAAATAGGTATATCTTTTCCGTTTTTCCTTTGCCTTTCACTTCTCTTCTTTTCACAGCTATTTGTAAGGCCTCCTCAGACAACCATTTTGCCTTTTTTTGCATTTCTTTTTCTTGGGGATGGTCTGGATCACAGCCTCCTGTACAATGGCACGATCCTCCATCCATAGTTCTTCAGGCACTCTGTCTGTCAGATCTAATCCCTTGAGTCTATTTGTCACTTCCACTGTATAATCATAAGGGACTTGATTGAGGTCATACCTGAATGGTCTAGTGGTTTTCCCTACTTTCTTCCATTTAAGTCTGAATTTGGCAATAAGGAGTTCATGATCTGAGCCACAGTCTGTCCCAGGTCTTGTTTTTGAGTGTATAGAGTGTATACACTGTATAGAGTGACAACTGTATAGAGTGTTTAGAGTGACAACTATAACCTAATATAAAAATGTCTGATTTCTAGTAGGGATGTAGGTAACACTAACATTAATATAGTTTATTGACCGTATTCATAATCGAAAGACCTGCTAAGTTTTAGTCAGACCTGCTGGAAGTGGAGAAACTAAGATTTTTTTTCCCCCCATCCAAGTTCATAGACATTCTGAGTTCAGAGGACTGTTAAGGGTCTTTTTTTTTTTTTAAGTTTTCATTGAATTTGTTACAGTATTGTTTCTGTTCTATGTTTTGGTTTTTTGGCCATGAGCATGTGGGGTCTTAGCTCCCCAAGCAGGAATCAGACCAGTATTTCCCACATTGGACAGCAAAGTCTTAACCACTGGAATTACCAGGGAAGTTCTAAGATAATTTTTATAAGGGGCAGAACCATCAGTGCTATTCACATGATAATTTTGCTTCAGTACTTTAAAAGTACTTCTAAAGTACTTTTCTTTAGAATGCCCTACAACATTGGTGTACCATGAATTTTGTTATACAGAAATTTTAAATTTTCATAGAGTCCAATTTTAACTTTTTAGTTTCTGAACTTTCTACATGCTTTATTGATAGGCAGAGGTTTTAATCAAAAGGAAGCAAGAATGAAGCTATGATAGAGCTCAGTAAAGTCAACCCTCCTCTTCAAGGCTACAGGGGTGGGTTTAGTAGAAGGCAATCTTCCTGAAGAGTCTTCTGTAACTTCTAGAAGAACTCAACAGCCCAACCATTCTGGAGGAGTCTATAAACTGGGCCCAATATGCTAATAAAGGCCTTTCATAAGCAAATATTATAAAAATATTCCCCCATGTTTACTTCAAATGATTTTAGTAGCATAAAAATTATTCAGCTTTTTCTTTCTGAAGTTTCTTTGGATGTATGCCGGGGGCCAGCGTGAGGAACTCTGCCCGTGGCAAAGGTCATGAGGAAGGAGGCTTGGCATACGCCAAGGCATGATCAAGTCTCAGGAAACCCCCTGTTCCCAAGCATCTACCCCCAAAACCAGAGTCTGTTTTATGCTCTCACCTACACCTCTGACTTTACGGGAGGCTCTCCCCCATAACATTTCTCTCGGAGAAGGAGTTAATTTGCAGCTCCAGTTAATAAAAATTCCTGGGCGTGACAAGAGTGTTCCAGCTTACGAACTCCTCTGAAGGTGATCAAGCCTGCCTGTATAGGTTCCTCCGGCCACATGTGATTGTTTACAGCCTCCCAACAGTGAGAGGCAGGAGATGTTTTAGACTTACTAAAGGCAGATTCTTTAGGGAAGTTAGAATTTATTAGTAGAGTGGGTTGATTAGGAATTGTATTGGTGAAGGGTTTTTCATTTGTTGTGCCAATAATTGCTACTAATTCCCTGCCCTGGGTGTGACAAGGGTGTCTCAGGTCAAACCTCTCTGCTGGCAAACTAGTTTGTGTGATAGGATATCCATACTCCTGCCACTACAGAGCACGTGATTGTTTACTACCTCTCAACCATAAACAGCACAGAGAGTTTGGGGTATTTTGAAGGTCTTAATTAGCATAGGGCTTTTCTCACTGTTGAGTCAATGATTGCTGCCAGGCCTCCACGTCCTTAGGCACCTGGGAATATATTAATCAATGTATTTGGAATATAGAAAAAGAAATATAGTAGTTTTGGTGTTAGCAATACTAGACTTTTTGAGTTAATGAATTTTCTTCTTGTTATAGATCACTGTACTTTGTTATAAATTACTGTGTCCTTGCTATGCGAAAATGTAACTTTATCATTATCTTAAGACTGAATAGATCTTAAGGGAAACATTGGTGGAAGGATTTCATTTGTTGGGCTGATGTTTTTCTGTTAAATCTCCATATTCCCTGCCCTTATAATGAATATAACTAGCATATAAGAGAAATAAGTATTAACTTTTAAGATTAATCATGTTAACCTTGGGTTAAATAAATTCCTTTCTTGATTGTAACTCACTACACCCTCACCCTATAGGAATGCAACTTTATTTGAGGGTGATGCCTGGTTTAAGAAAAAAACAGCCTTGGAAAAAATAACTTTTTTGGTTATCAGAAAAAGAAGGTCAAAAAGTGTCAGCAGGCCTCATGGCCAGAAGATGATGTAAAACCCCTAAGACCTCTTTTTTATGTAAAACACCTGATTTTGATAAAGGTCAGGACTGCTGACCCCCGTGTGACTTTGTATTCATCCCTATGTATAACAAAATGTATATAAGCAAACCTGAAAAAGAAAATGGATCAGTTTCCGGAAAGACTGATTCCCCCGTGTCGTTCTTTCTTTCCCCTTCTGGCTGAATTCCCATCTGGGGAGTGGGTACTCACCAAGCCTACTAATTATGCCTGGGCTTCTAAGATCAGACCGGGGAGGGCTCAGTGCCTCCTCTTCTTTGGGAGAATGGAAAGACGCCTGTGGCCTACGTAGGTGGTGATTGGTATTCCACATAAATCAAGTTATCAGCCTTCTTTTCTCCATCTAAATTTTCCTACTATACTATTATTTCTTAATCTAATCTTATATTTCTAAAAGTGTTTTTCTCGCCGACTCCGTCTCCACCTTCGAATCACCCTGGATCCACCGGGGCTAGACCCCTGCAGATGTAGAGTGAATTTGAAACCTGGCTTTATTTTGAACCAAATGAATAGTTGCTAGTCTCAGTCTCATCTTTTTTCCACTGATCTGAAATGCCATCCTTAGGATATACTGTATTCCTGTGCATATCTGAGTCTATGTCCTGAGTTCCTGTCTGTTTGGTTACTCTATATGTTCTATAATGTTTACTTAATTGACTTTATAATTCATTTAATATTGGATTCTTATGGATTACTTGGAAATGCAATATTCATATTTTATAGCTCTGAGCCGGGAGACAAATAACAATTGCCCTTTTAATGTGAAAACATCATTTGCCTTTGTGCAGTTCACCATCTCCTCTCTGTGTGTCTTTTCCCACTGGGCACAGTCACTTCTGGCTTCCTTGGAATTTCTCTTCCCAATCATTCCAACAGCACTTCTTACTTTACATGCTTTATCATCATCAGGCATTTTATGACTAAACAACTGATTCCCTAATTAGAATATGGTCTAGTCATGACCATTCGTATATATTAAAAAAATCAAATCTTATTCTATACTTAAAGGAAATATTAATGAAGAATTATGCATCCCATGTGGTCACTGTAAATTTACTGCGATAATGGAAATCCCCAGCCTGTCCCTTTGATAAAGTTTCTATGCTTCAGACCCCTTACCTATCTCCTCCCTTCATCTTGCCATCTCATGCTATTTCAGATATCACAGTAAGTGTAATTTATTCAGAGAGTTAATGAGTCCCCTGTTAAAAGCTCTCATTGTGTATAATGTATGTGTTAAGTTGCTTCAGTTGTGTCTGACTCTGTGTGACCCCAGGGACTGTAGCATGGAATTCTCCAAGCAAGAATACTGGAATGGGTTGCCATGCCCTCCTCCAGGGGATCTTCCGACCTAGGGATCAAACCCTTATCTATTATGTCTGTTGCACTGGCAGGCAGGTTCTTTACCACTAGCGCCACCTGGGAAGCCATTACGTATGATAGTTTTTAATTATATATTTTGGAGAAGGCAATGGCATCCCACTCCAGTACTCTTGCCTGGAAAATCCCATGGATGGAGGAGCCTGGTAGGCTGCAGTCCATGGGGTCGCTAAGAGTCGGACACAACTGAGCGACTTCACTTTCACTTTTCACTTTCATGCATTGGAGAAGGAAATGGCTTATTACCTTAATATTGATCTCTTTTGCTGAATTCTAAATGCCATGATGACTGTGGCCATATTTGTTTTTCTGTTTCAGTCTTCTCAGTGCCTAATTCAGAACCTGGCACATAGCGAGAGCTCTGTGAATCTTTGTTGATTAAACAGCAGTTATTTTTGTCTCCAACAAGGGAGGCAGCATAACATCAAGATATGAGCTTGACTTAAGGCCAGAATGCCTGGGTCTAAATCTGATATATGATTTATTATCTATATGATCGTGGGCACATTATTAAACTTCTCAGTGACTCAGTTTATTTGTCTATAAAATGGATATCAGTAACATGAGGTTTTATGAGGATTAAGTATACAGTGTCCACAAGAACTCAATGAATGTCAGTTATTATCATCATAATCAACACTGGAGAGGAAGTTGTTTGAAGGAAAAATAAGTCTTGGAAAACATTAAAAATCTCACTTCACATCAAGTTCTTTCTTGGATTCTTTTGAATGAGGACAGGAAAAATAGTTTGGCAAAGATTTCTAAAAGCATCAGCTTTCCAGCAGATGAGAAGTAGATGGACCCTCCATCCTGTGCAAGCTCATGAGCTCTTTATTCCTTTAACTAAAAATGCTTCCTTTGAGAAAAAGTTGTATAGTCACAAGTGAAGGTCTAACAAAGCCAGCAAACTTTCTGACATGATCAGTTTATTTTTGGCAGAGTCATAGATAGATTGCATAGGAGAATCATCTGAGACATTGGCTAGCAGAGCCTTGCATTTGCCTTCAGACTGCTAGCCAGGGATGTCAACCATCAGCTCTCAGTTCCACAGCAAATGCCACAATGCAGTAAGTACCATCATCAGTGCCATCATTGTTGGCATCATTACTACAGTATTTGAGCATCTACCAGCTTAAACCTCATGGAAAGTGTATTTCCTGATTTGTAAGCTATTTCTCTACCGAAGTATGCCTGATTGATATACTTGTAACATTTCTGTGGAAAGTAAAAATTAACCAAAAGTAGTTCCTTCTTCAACCATTAAAGAAATGCAGTTCACAACCACCAGGATAAGCAACATATATAGCATTTAAATTAACAAAAACTTAACCTAATTGTACCACGTATCCTTATATTACATCAAAATTCTTCAAAAATTAAAGATTATCTCTTGCTGTATGCCTGAGAGCTCTTCCTTCCTAAAAGTCCTTTCAAGATGCTTCCAGAAGACTGGCCTGATCCTAGAAGGATATGGAAGTGATTCACAGTACTGAGAAGACCCACTGCTTCCTGTTGGCCTTCCTGCCTCAGGCATTTCTTATAATCTGCAGCTTCAGCATTCTGCAGTAGGTGGATGCCAGGGCTCAAAGCACCATCCTGCAATCACGATGCGTGGTTACAGCAGGCACAAATACACACAGACCACAGAAGGAGAACAAAGACGGGAAGGCATTGAAAGCTGCAGCTGGAAAAACGGAAAGCTTCTTCAGAACCATGAGAACCCTGATTTTGCTTAAAAACAGAGGAGCAGCAGTTTGAATCGGGGTACAGCAAAAGAGTTGGTGAAGGACAGGGAAGCCTGGCATACTGCAATCCACGGGGTTGCAAAGAGTTGGACGTGACCGAGCGGCTGAACTAAACTGACAGCAAAAGAATGGGAAACAAACCTCACTCCTGTTAATTTAGCCCTTTCCTTTTTATATTTCTATTTCATCAGAATTCAGAATGGCTGATAGCAGCATAGAGGAGGCCTCCAGATCAAGACAAAGGTGGCTTCCGCTTCAGGGAGCCCGTTGAGCTTTCCATATAAGATACTCACTGATCCTTGAAAAACAGGGGATGAGGGCATGGCAGCCTCTCTATTTAGAGCAGCCATCCTGGAGGACCTCAGGCCAGATGTCCTGCCAGCAACCACATCCCAATATATCAAGGTGGCGAGTATCACAGCCCTCCCTTGCAGCCTGCCTTTCCTGGAGATGCACATGCGAGGTCTCTCTTCAGGCAACTGTTGCTGCTCATCATGTAATTCCACGTGTGCACAATTCTCTGATGGAAAAGAAGGGATAATGGGAAGAATTTAGATGCCTGAGTTTCTTACTACCTCAAAACTCTACATGTTTGAATGACTTTCCAGTAACAGTGGTTTGCTTCACTATGAAAAACACAGTTTTGCCTCTCTTTAATTTTATTTCTGCAAGTTAGAAGTGTAACGACCTTTTTGGAAACTGATTTCTGCATTTGGTTTTAGGTGTTAATAAATTTTTGAAGATGTTGTTAATATCGAAGCAGTGGGTTTGAACTTAGTTGACTATTTTTCATTGTGATGCTTAAGTTGTAGCAAGAAACAAGTGATTTTATACAGGTTTATTTCCACTTTAGGGAATAGCAAGTTAATATCCAAAACTTAAAAAAGAAGATGGAGGAAGAGCCAGAGAAGGGGATAAGGGAAAGAAGAGACAGAAGGAAGAGGAAGTAGGTGGAAGAGAGGTAGGGAGCCCAGGAGGACAGAGGGGATAACTGAGAACGAGGCAGCGGGGGATCCTGTTGAAAGATGCTTAAAGGAAGTGATATTGGTGAGAAGCCAGCAAGCGCCATAAGGCTGCTGAAAAGGAGTGGATGGATTGATATGAATCCACTCCTGGCTGCCCCGAACTTTTGAGCAAGTATTCATTTGGTCATCTGTGGGCAGAAGGGCTGTCGCAGACCAGAGCTCAACAATGAAAAGAAGGATTAGAAAGCATGGCCCGTGCTCCTGCACCAGGCCCAGCTCATAGCACTCCCAGTCAAGACTCCTCCTGGGCAAGAAACTTGGCTAAAGCACCCCAGCATCACCAGCACTCACTAAATGTTAAAGAACACAAATACTGGAATCGCTTTGAAAATATCTAGCTGTTTCTCCTCAAATGTGGATTGAGTTTTCTTTCGCAATATGAACGATGTTCTTGCCAATTTTCAAGTTTACAGCTCCAGCTGTTAGGGGGTTATGTAAGAGCCAAAGGGATCAAAGGGCCTCATGAGTGGAAAATGCATTTTTCCCCTTGGTTGCATAACTCCCCGATGGAATGGGCTCTGTAATCGAAGCATTGTCTACCCACTCCTCCTGCACCTCACTGCTCCTCTACAAGCAAAAATGAACCAAAGAAAGAAGGAAAATTCACATTGGCGGGAATAAAAGGTTATTAAAAATGTTGTTGGACTCACATTTAGAATGTCCAAGCCTTTTTCAAAAGAAAGTTGCAGGTAACTTTTATGAGTAATTACAAAAATAGTAACTAAATAAGTTCCCCTCAACTCTAGGGAGCTTTCTCTACAGCATATGAAATCATTACATTAAAAATATAGTTCCTTATATCCCGTGTGGTATTCTAATGTCATTATTTTCTGAATGTCACCCTTCCTGTCGGTCTATTAGTCCTTTCAGAACAGGGAACTTATCTATTTGTGTTGTAGCCTACCCAGTGCCTAGCATACAATAAGATCCAATAAATAGCAAATGTTTGAATAAGGATTTAGAAAACGTGATTGCAGTCATGTATCTGCAGAGACCTAGACATGATGCCATGACAGCTTTTCTAAGTAGAATTAGAGGTTATTTGCCCTTATTTCTTTTTATCTTATGGACCTAATTTCAAAAGAATAATGAAAGCTGGACAAGGTCAGGTGGCAGAGTGGACACCTTATGTAAATATTGCCTTATGTAAAATGGGGAAAACAATTAATTGACCATGGGTTCTTATGAGAATTAAATGACAAGATCTATGAAAGTATTTGAAAATTGTAAGATTTACTTAAATATAGCCTGTGAGTATGTATGAGGTTCTCATTATCTGAGGTTACTAGTACCAGAAAAAGCTTTGACAAAAATCCCTTTAAAAGAGGGCCAAAGTGGACATAGAAAATGGTGGCAAATAAAAAGTTCAATTTAAACTTGGCTTTGAAAATTGTAACTAAAAATTATGAAGCCAACTAATTTTTTTTTTTACATGACATCTAATAAACTCTAGATTACTATTGTGGTGATGTGTTAAATCTTAGGACAAAGAACTAACAAAACTATTCAGGGTTTTGGGTGCAATTTATCTAATAAAATTGCTTCATAGCACAATACAATTACTTTTACTTCAGGTTTGGGTTTCTCAATGTGCTCATAAAAAGGATTATTTTTCAAAGGCATTCAAAAATGTGTCCACTTTATTAAGGACCACTTTCTCTTCGAAAGTCCCATCATGTCATCATCATCTTCTTCAGTTTTTCTCTTCTTCAATAATTTACTAATAAAACCCTACTAGACTTTTACTTGTCGAGAGCTTCCTTTCTGATTGACTATACCTCCAACTTCAATTTCATCCATGTTAGAAAATTTTGAATATTTTGTAAAGTTGTAAATTTACTTCAATTTTTCCATTGTTTTCCCACTCGCTTACAATAATAGCTAGTTATTAAAAAACTATTAGACAAAAACATTGCTATTATGAGTGAAGGTAGATTTTAGATTTAAACAGAGAGGAATGTTAGAATGGGCCAATTCATATTATAATTGGTCACTTTATTAGTTTTTTGTGTTACGATGACTTGTTTCCCACAGTAACTTTGTCCCTCTAAGGCTTTGGGAAAATGCATTTTCAGGTTAGGGGTACTCTGTCTCATTTTTCATAATTCTCATGTAGTCATGTACTTAATGCCGTACTGAAATAAGTGCTAGATTACTTTTGCCTGAAAAAGTAATTGATTGATCAAGTGAGTGAATGGAAAAGCTGGAGGAAGAAATGAACAAGCAGCCATAGGTTCCCACTGCAGATTTTATACTTTTAGTAAGAAAGTCACACACAAGAATAGCTGATCTCGACGAAATAGGCAACATAACACCAGAGATGAAAAGGGCTTGAGGTTTAGATCGAATTTTTCCATTTACAAAACAGAATCAATTTGTCCAAGGTTCATGCTGGAAAATGTGTGGGTTCTCATAGCTCTATCCCTTGGAGAGTTGTAAATGAACAATGTTTATAAGAGTAATTTCAATAAAAACTCACACCTATCCTATAAAGAGGACCAACTGTTCCTTATACACATTATGTTAGAGATTCTCACATCAGGGAGTCCAAGGGGTCTGCAAAGCTATAGCATGAACATAGTCATCTCAGGGAAACGTTTTACTTAGAGACTTGGAGAAGTGGAAAGAAGCATTGTATCTTTGGCTAGAATATAAACTAGCTCTACAATTTTACAATAAAACTTATTTTTAAGAAATTTTACTTTGGGACTGCTGTGGTGGTCCAGGACTTAAGGATCTGCCTTCCAATACAGGGAGCGCAGGTCTGATCACTGGTTGGGGAACTAAGGCCCCTGTATCATGGGCAGCTAAGCCCATCCACCACACAAGCCCATCCATCCACATGGCTGCAGTAACAGAAGCCCACACGCCACACCACAGACCCACAGAGACTTCCCCACAGTCCAGTGGTTAGGATTTTGCTTTCCAATGTAATGAGCGCAAGCTCAGTCCCTCATTGGGAAGTAAGGTCTCACAATCCTCGTGGCAAAAAAAAAAAGTTTTGGGTTTTTTTTTTTTTTTTTAACTTTTGCAGAAGGTCTTGAAGGTATGCATGCAGGAAGCACCCCCTCCTTCCACAACCCACCCTTTAGGTGCCCATCCCACTTCAGTGGAAAATTTAGCAAGCTCTCCATCTAGCATGTCATCCTTTCAACAACTCTACCACGTATACATCATTATCTTTGGTTGCATATGAAGAAAATGAGCTACATAGGAGTGGTGAATGAGAGTTTTCCAACTCCTTAGTAATGGAATCCTGCTTTCCCCTAACTGTGTTGTCTGGTAGTTAAGATGACCCTTCCTGTTCCCATGACTGTCTGCATTTTTCTTCTCTTTGAGTCTCTTCTCCACGTGCCCAATCTCTACAAGGACTCTAGGTGCCTAGAGAAAAAAAAAATCTGAGAATTTGTCTTTATACCTTAGGGTTCTGGAGTGACTAGGTCAATTCAGACTAGCTGATTTGAAAAGAGGACTGTTGGGACAGGGGAATGGAATTAATGTTAGAATGGAATTTCCCCACAGACTGATTGGAATATTACTTGAGGTGTTGGTGCCCTTCCATCAAATGATGTGAATGAAAAATTGTACACATGTCAGGCCAGTTCCTTTTTAAAGGAATGACCAAAAAGGTGTCCAAGAAGCATTGTGGCAGCCCAAATTTCCAGATACAATTGGTGGCTGAGGAGCCAGACAGGTAAGGGGTCTGCTAGCAGCAGGGAACAGAAGCTTGCACACTGCCTCACTGGATCAAGGAATCTTGAGGCCCACTTAACAATAGACACTCTTTCACGAGAGTGAAAAAGAATGAATGCAAAAAGATGAGCAATGTCTTTAAATAGCTCTAGGAAAGGTCTTGGAGAAGGCAATGGCACCCCACTCCAGTACTCTTGCCTAGAAAATCTCATGGACGGAGGAGCCTGGTGGGCTGCAGTCCATGGGGTCGCTAGGAGTGAGGCATAACTGAGCGACTTCACTTTCACTTTTCACTTTCATGCACTGGAGAAGGCAATGGCAACCCACTCCAGTACTCTTGCCGGGAGAATCCCAGGGACAGAGGAGCCTGGTGGGCTGCCATCTATGGGGCTGCACAGAGTCAGACACGACTGAAGCAACTTAGCAGCAGCAGCAGGAAAGGTCTTTGCCCTGAGGGGGAACCCAGATCCGTTCCTAAGCCTTAGGGTCTGTTGTCTCAGCATCCTACAGAACTGAAATATTAGCCCTGCTCTCACCTCTCTGAGTACAGAAAGTAGACCCATTACCCACAGAAATTTGGTTGGTTTTTTCAACATTTTAGGAGAGTCACTAGGCTCTTCTAAAGTACAGGAATTTATGAGTTGAAAACAGGCTTAGATCTCCAGGATTGGGCCAGCACTCCAATTTGTGGATAAACCACAATAGGACATAATATTCTTTCTTGCTCAGTTCATATATAATTCTGGTTTGAATATGTCCATACTTGTGGTTTCTATTTCTGACCTAGTTTTGCTTCCTAAACTTCAAAACATTTGAGTATCAATCTCTCCATCTCCCTCTCTCGTTCTTTTTCCTGTGTATGCGCGCGCACATGCGCGCGCGTGCGCGCACGCACACACACTTCATCACAAACACCTTATTTCTTTTATTGGGATTTTTTTTTTACATGACAATTAGAGGATTGCAGAAAGCAGGTGTTAGTGGCCTTATCTGACCAGTTAACTGGGACTTTCTAAGGAAACTATGACAGAATTTGTTTATCTGGATCTTTGTCCCAAAAAAGCAAACATGCAGGAGCCTACGTTGAGGCTATTAAGTGAAGAGTAAGCTATTGTTTGTAAGAAGAATTGTGAGAAGAGGGCAAATTGTTAAATAACATGCATTTATGTGGTACTGACTATTTGACAGGTACCTTCCTATGTATCTTAAATAATACTCCCAACAAGCTTGCTATATGCAGAACAATTACTGTCCCCACCATGCATTCCCTCCAGAGGAGAAAGTTGGGGCACAGAGATGTTAAGTCACTTGCTTAACAGCTAATTAATAGTGGAAGGAGAATTTGAGCCCAGGTATTTAGGCTGCCAAGTGAAGTGAAGTGAAGTCGCTCAGTCGTGTCTGACTCTGCGACCCCATGAACTGTAGCCTTCCAGGCTCCTCCGTCCACGGGATTTTCCAGGCAAGAATACTGGATCAGGTTGCCATTTCCTTCTCCAGGGGATCTTCCAGACCCAGGGATCGAACAGGGGTCTCCCGCACTGCAGGCAGACTCTTTACCATCTGAGCCACCAGGGAAGCCAAGTTAATGCTTATTACGATTCACCAGTCTACTTTGCTAGCTTTGTTTATTCTTCCATCATAGCCTCAACCCTCTATTCTCATTTATTCTTCCTTTCACTTCATTTTTTTTTCTTTTTTCTCTCTATCCCACTGTTTATCCCAACAGGAAACCAGTCCTTTGCAAAGCATTTGCTATACTTAACCTTGCAAGCTGTTCCTCATTCATTCAGCAGATAAGAGGACATTTCTATTGAAGATACTTAAAGATAGAAATAAGATTTGCCTACTTAAAGTATACAAAGAAAATGCAATTTCGTTTCTTTGTAAGTCTTAGAAGAATATTTCTTCTGAGGGTTAATAAAAACTTCTTTACTTTGCTCTTACTTCCTGGATTGCAAAAAAAACTCTTTAAGATTTTTGTCTTTATCAATCTTCCTTAAAATTTTAAGGGCTTGAGTCCAATAAGTTGGTTTATGGTTGGACTCAATTCAGCTGAAATTCTATAACCCATATATCAGCCACTGAACTGAAGTCATTGCTGGTTCTTTATTCTATCCTCTGAACTGTAGTCATTTCCGTGGTAATTTTCTTATTTTTGTGGTGTGTTTTTTTGAGATTCTGTTTTTGAGCTTCCCATCAAACCAAAAACAGATTTCTTTTTTCCATTCCAGCCCATTCTGTTCTTTTAAGGTGGAGGACAGCTGTGAGGTAGGGCTGGTTTCTGCTGCCTACTAGCCTGTCAGCTGCTGGAAGGCTGGGACCAATGAGAGCCTCTTTGTTTCCTGGTGCCTGGCAATGTCTAGCATGTAATAGTTGCTTAGTAATTGCGGGTTAAAATGAATTAAACAGTGAAATGGGAATCCTTTTCTCTATGTTGGCCATCTTCCTATTTCAGACTTTGGATATAACATCCCCCTGTAGTTTACCAAGAATTCTTCTCCACTGTATATGCCATTATTAGTAGAATTCCAAACTGTGAATGGGTTGATATGTCAGCAAACTTCTTTTTGTTCAAGATATCCTCTGCCAAACTTTTGAATCAAAACCCAGTCCCAAAATGTTACTAATTCCTAAAGATTGGTGATGGATACATGAAGGTTTATAATATTTTCTCCACCCTTATGTATGTAGAAAGTTTTCCTAACTTGTTAAAAATCTGCCCATATAGGATGATACAGTTAAATTAGGATAATGGTAATTTTAAAGGAAATGGTTAGTATAACGGAATGCACTCAAATTTTCTAGGCATCATTGCAAAAGAAGCTATAAATATTTTTTTTTACCCATAGTGGAGTACTGATTTAAAAGTTTAGTTAGAGCTTGCAAAAGCATTTTAATTTAAATAATGACTTCTTTGGAAATAATATTTATTCTTTATCTTCCTGTGGAATGCAGTGGCTGAGGGTCTGTCTTACAGCAAAGTGGTCAATCTGTTCTAAAATGCTGAAGGAATCTAGGTTGTAACGCTGATATTTTCTAAGGACTTAAATATGAAATGGTACCAATGAGAATATACACTGGAAACTTTAAGCGTATATGATAACTCTGTGTGTATGCATGTGTGTGGCTATATGTTAGATAAATATTTACAGCAAAAGATCTTTCCACTTAAGGGAAATGGGGGAAATGTTAGCTATAGCCATTAAAATTGCAAACATTAATGGCTCAGGAATGTTCAAACGGCAGGTTCCTGTTTCTAGCCCTACAATTAGACTCTTCTCTACAATTGTGTTAATTGAATAACAGGCTTTACAATGTCTTTATCTAGGTTAATATATCCACTTCAAACAGACTGGACAATGGCTTTTTGTGGTAATAGTGATCTTTAGTTTACTGGAAACTTCTTGAAAAATCAAAGTAACCTACACAAGGAAAGGAGGTAAACTTAAGCTAGAATTTTTTGATGTTTGGGATTTTTAGAAGAAAGTGGGATCTAAGTTGCATAGGCCTGTGACTCAGTATCCACTGCTTGCTACTACCATACATATTTCTGAAGTTCTCCAGTATCTCAGTTTCCCACTTTGTTTAACATGCAGAGATCACTCAGTTTAGAACTGAAACCCACAATTTAGAAATACAAGGATTATTCTTCCATTTGCCATTGGTGTTTTCCCTCAAATATGCAATATCTAAAGAAACTGATCCAAACGCCTTGACAAAAAAAAAACAAAAAACTTATTTCTACCTGAAATTTAGTTCCTTCTTTTTTGGGAGGAGGACTGGTTTACCATATGTATTCTTATAATAGTGTGAAGATCTAAGAAGCTTCTGAAATTCCGTATTAGCAGAGATAACATGTCCACCTACATAGATGTGAGGACGGGAGCGTCAGAGGAGATGTGAAGGCATCCTCAAATCAAATGGCAGCTTCCCAGTAAGGTGATGGCTGGCGGGGATGCTGGTGAGATTGGCTACTCCTACACGTGGGATCCACATCTCCAACAGAATGTGCATGACGAAGCCACAGCCATCTTCAAGGATTGGGGGAAAAAAAAAAAAAAAACTTGAGTTCTCTCCAAAATCAGAGCTTGGCAGGGTTTTGGACCAGGCATTCAGCAATATGAATAGCTCATTTTCAGACGCTGTTCACATCTTATCTGATTTGAATTGATTCAGTATAGTTTCTCCAGAAGACTTTAAAAACCAAGTAAATATTAAGCTGTTCTCACTGTGTTAGCCAAACACAATTAATTTTGCTCTGTATAATCCTAACAAACTAAGATCCTACAAATGGAACATTCTGAGTTCCTCTGACCCACTTCAAATGAAAGTATATGCAACTGAAGCCAATTCCATGACTAGCTGGGCATAGTCAGAATTATTTGTTTTAACATTACTTTACTTCATGTCTCCCTGTTAAGGATATGCCCAACTATCAACCAATCTGAAGCTAAAATATCCCAAACTACGGCATTCAACTGTTAGTCCTTGTGGGAGGGCAATCTTTGATCACAAATCCCTTTGGCCATCCACTCTGTGTTACAGATCAAAAATAGGGGTATTTATTTCATTTGGCAAAGACTGGAAAATTAAATCAACACATCACCAAACACAAGCTCCAGAAGATGTGGCTCAGACAAGGATCATAGCGCAGTCCCAGAGAAACAGTTTTTTATGGCACATAAAGTTTTTATTATACCTAAATTCTAAATTTATTTTTAATTCTTTTCAAGTCAGTCAGTGGGGGATTGCTGGCTGATAGCAAATTACAGATTGTAAAAATCGTTCCACAGTGAAGCAACATCTTTTTCCCCACTGACTATGGTCCAGGTTCTCATAGCCTTGTTCTTACCACACTGGGTCATGGCCAGGTATCTTGGAGTTTAGACAAATCCAGCCAGCTAAGGAAATCCTAAATGATAGTTCTGTCATGATGTTCTTACCCATCTTCCTCCCAGACCCCAAACCATTGGCTTCCTTACCACTGGGCCAGGATATATCCTTCCCTCCTTCCCTTCTCCAAACAATGACCAGCATTCTGCACAGTTCTTGGCCCATGGTTTGGCTCATACTCCCGGGACCTTGGAATTCATCTAGCAGTGAGGCTCTCATAACCCAAACTTCCTGTGCAGACTTCAAACACACACAAACACTGGGACCAGAGCTCATGGAGCAAGAAAATAACACAAAGTACATAAACTCTCTCCTCAAACCTGCCAGCAACATCCTAATAAATCCTGCCTTGTTTCCCCAGTGGAAGAAACACTTCTGGGATCACTTCTTCTCTACTTGTGAGATGAAGCATCCTCCAAACCCCAAAAATGTAGCCTAGATTCTTCACAGGCAGCCTCCTTACTAAGCTACAGTTTCTGAAATTAAAAGTCACTCTTTGAAGATATTAACAAAATTTCCATTTTTAAGCACCCAATTTTACTTCGCCACAAATCTATTTACTTTCTGCAAAAGCTTACACTCTGATAGAGGATATTTATACACACACACACACACATACATACATACATACATACATACATAGGCTTCCCTGGTGGCTCAGTGGTAAACAATTCGCCTACCAATCCAGGAGGTGTGGGTTTGACCCCTGGATTGGGAAGAGTCCCTGGAAAAGGAAATGGCAACCCAATCCAGTATTCTTGCCTGGGACATCCCAAGGACAGAGGAGCTTGGTATTCGATAGTCCATGGGGTTGCAAAAGGATTGGACATGCCTTAGCAAGTAGACAACTAAACAGCAACAATACACACACACAACACACACACACACACACAGACATGCACATCACACAATAAATACACAGGACCCGGGTCTCTTTTTGCAAAGACTTTAAAGAATTGCAATTGGATTTTCTGCTTAAGGTGTGGAAAAGCCTCCTGGGAAAAGTAAAATTTGAATCCTACTCTAAAAGAATACATTCAACCAATAAACACTCAGGAAAAGTTCTTCCTATCTCCAATCACACTTGCTGAGGAAGGAATGTGAACTTTGAAGAAATTGCAAGGATCTGAGGCTGAAAATCACTACTTTGAGGAGGAGGGGGACCGAGATTCAACTGGTCCCCACTTTGCAAAGCCAGTGCTTGAACAACCAAGGATTGACTGTGCTCACTCATCTCACTTCTTCTCCATGTACTTTTTAGCAGCAGCTCTGAGTTCCACAGGCAGAAATTCCATTGAATAGATCTAATTCTGGCTTTAGACAAGGGAGTCTAAACTTCATTTTTGTTTGTCCTGTTGATGAGTTTGTTCAAAGTCACTGAAATGGCAAGTTAAAGGAAATGTTATGTTTTCTCTCTCATCCACCAGGGTCAAAAGATTTCCCTCCTTTTGCTATCGATGGTGGAGGTGCTCATCAAAAACCCTTAACATTTTCTTCAATTCTGGACCTGTCTTCTGGCTATGCAATGAAATTCTTTCTCTAGAGTTGAAACTCATGACTTACCAAAAAATTTCTGGCAAAAGTAAACACACTTTCTATTTATGGACCAATAGTAGAAAACGCCATTAGAGCCCAAGTACTCCTAAGAAAATTAAGATCTTTGGGTATCAGGACCTCAAAACAACATGGTATCCAGCAAGTCACTCTGAGTCATATTTTCCATCAATAAAAGTTCTTAAAACTTGTGCAAGCATCAATTAAACAAAGATCATAGAGCTCTAGACAGTTAAAAAAGCATTGGCTCCCAAACATTAAGGATAACCGTGATAAGATGAATGAATAGATTTGAGCAAGTTTCTTAAAAGTGTGCTGAACCAAACCATTAGGATCTGGGTGTGCCTTTAAAGATACAGAGAGCATATGTGCCTTGCTCTGGACCAGAGGCCATGAATGAGTCTTCTTAGGTGGTATGATTTGGGAAGACCTGATAAAAATCCATTTAGTGCTTTTTTTGGAAGAGGTAAAATTTATACCATCAGAGATTCATTATTTGGGGACAGGATTTTGTTATTAATTCTTTAATGAAATGCACATACTCCTGGGAAGCAGTATGACCTTAGCATTAGCAATCACTTGAAATGGCATATCAATAACTTCTCTAGAGGGCGAGAAAAATGAGTCAGAGGGAATGAGTTTTGATGGAAAGATTACTTTTCACTGTGTCAGAAAGGGGCTCAGCAGAGTCAAAATGACGAGTGTAATAAATCCTATTAAGAGAAATCCTAGATCACCAAAAATTTAACAAAAAGTAATAAACCTCTAGTGGCATGATTTCCTCTATTCCTCAGATTATAATACCCATCCAAATCTCCTTCAGCAAAGACTTTGGATGATTGTAATTAGGTTGTTTTAACTGCATTATCTACATATATTATTAATACAGAGCAGGCATGGGCATATATATAGTTTTATAACATGCAAGCCTGTGGGCTTCTCCCTTAGGATGTTTCCACCCTTCCCTTCCCCAGACAAAGGGTAAGATAACCAACCAGCCAGTCAACCCTTCTGGAGGCGTTACAGCCATTATAGACTTGTTCATAACAACTGCTCAAAACTCCTTATTTTCCTGCCCATTTTGCTCCTGTTTTTTTGTGCCTCCATCCTCCAGGTCGGCTCAGCCCTACCTGGAGATTGAGCCACATGTCTGCTCTTGCCTCTGTATTTTGAAGGTGAATTTTATTTCTTTGGTTCTGTTTTAGACCTGATTTAAGTTCATCATCCAGCAATTTTGCTTCTTGAGCACTGGGTAAAATCTCTACGAAACACAGTTTGGCTTCAACCTTGGCTCTGGGGAGGCAGGATCCTCGGAGGCCTTACTGCTGCACCTCTGCTGCCGTGGTCAGTGTGTCCCACTTCACTTCTCATGATGTCCTCTTCCCACAGAGAAGAAATGAGAGATCTTCACTTCCAGTTAATGTCAGCCCAAAGAATCTTAGAGAATTTATAGCAGAGGTTATAGTAACATTTTAATGGCATTTATTTGTCTTTCACCCTAATTACAAAAATAGCAGGTCACTGGAGAAAATCTGTAAAGTGAAAAAAAGATAATCTAAAATTATCCATAATGCTATCTCCTAGACATAATATCTGTTAACATTTTAGTTTATAAATTTCCAATATTATTTCTTATATCTAAGTACATTTGCATAGCAAAATTAGTCACACTAATAATTCTGTTTTCACCTAATTTTATCTAATATATTCAATTACTATTTCCTTTATCTTTAACTGATTATATTAAATTTGAAAAGCTTATAAAGCTTCATGAAGTCAACATAATGGAAATCTGGCTGTGAATAAATATGACAGATGCAATTAAACAAATAAGTAAGTCTACTAGAGATGACTATAAAGCACAGTATAAACATGACTTCATGATCTAGACTCTTTTCAGGCAGTGTCTCTTATGGGTAGCAATCTTCAGACCATAAGACAGAACCTCTCTCTCTAGCATTGAACTTGGAGTCAAATACCCTGGTATGAGTTGAAATCAGTGGTACATCCTTCAACAAATTCCTTGGGCTTTCTTTTTTAATTTTGGAATATTGGAATGTAGTTGAATAGCAATGTTAGTTTCAGGTATACACAGAATGATTCAGTTATACACACACACACACACACACACACACGTATCTATTTTTTTTCCAATTCTTTTCCCATTTGGGTTATTATATTGAGCAGAGTTCCTGTGCTATATAGTAGATCCTTGCTGGCTGTCTATTATAAATATAGCATTGTGCACATGTCAATCCCAGACTCCCAATCTGTCTCTCCCTGCAACCATCCTTCCCCCTGGTAACCATAAGTTCATTCTCTAAGTCTGTGAGTCTGCTTCTGTTTTGTAAATGAGATCACTTTTTAAATTCTGCATATAAGCAATTCATTATATTTGTCTTTTTCTGCCTGACTTACTTCACTTAGTATGATGATCTCCAGGTGCATCCACGTTTCTACAAGTGGCATTCTTTCATTCTTTCTTATGGCTGAGTAAGATTCCATTGTGCAATTGTACCACATCTTCCTTACCCATTCATCTGTTGATGACGGTTTCTCCCGTATCTTGGCCATTGTAAACAGTTCTGCAGTGATCACTGGGGTGCCTGTATCCTTTGGGACTATGATTTTCTCTGGATATACGCCCAGGGGTGGGATTGCAGGATCATGTGGTAGCTCTGTTTTTAGTTTTTTAAGGAACCTCCTTACTGTTCTCCATAGTGGCTGTACCAATTTACATTTCCACCAACAGTATAGGAGGGTTCCCTTTTCTCTACACCCTCTCCAGCATTCATTGTTTGTAGATTTTTTGATGATAGCTGTTTTTACTGGTGTGCAGTGATATCTCACTGTAGTTTTGATTTGTATTTCCTTAATAATTAACAGTGTTGAGCATCTTTTCATGTGTTGGTTGGCCATCTGTATGTCTTCTCTGGAAAAATCTCTGTAGATCTTCAGCCCATTTTTGATTGGGTTGTTTTTCGGATATTTAGCCACCAGTGCTGTTTGTAAGTTTTGGAGATTAATCCTTTGTTGGTCATATCATTTGCAAATGTTTTCTGCCATTCTGTGGTTGTCTTTCCATTTTGTTTATAGTTTCCTTTGCAAGCAAAAGTTTTTGAGTTTAATTAGGTCCCATTTGTTTATTTTTATTTTTATTTTCATTACTCTAGAGGACAGATTGAAAAGCATATTGCTGCATTTATGTCAAAGTGTTCTGCCTATATTTTCCTCTTAACAGTTCTATAATATCCAGTCTTACATTTAGGTCCATTTTGAGTTTATTTTAATCCATTTTGAGTTTATTTGTTTGATGTTAAAGAATGTTCCTATTTCATTTTTTTACATATAGCTGTCCAGTTTTCCCAGCACCACTGATTGAAGAGGTTGTCTTTTTTTCATTTATCTGTCTTGCCTTCTTTGTCATAGTTCAATTGACCATAGGTCCATGGGTCTATTTCTGGGCTTTCTATCCCGTTTTGACATGTATTTCTGTTTTTATTTGTGCCAGTTCTGTACTGTTCTGATTACTATAGCTTTGTAGTACAGCCTGCAGTCTGAAGTCAGGGAGGCAGATTGCTCCAGCTCCATTTTTTTCTTTCTAAAGATTGCTTTGGCTATTCAGGGTCTTTTATGTTTCAAAAAAATTTTAAGATGTTTTTGTTCTAGTTCTGTGAAAAATTCCATTGGTAATTTGATGGGGATTGCATTGAATCTGTAGATTGCCTTGGGTAGTATAGTCATTCTGACAACACTGATTCTTCCAGTCCAAAAACAGTATATTTTTCCATTTGCTTGTGTCATCTTTGATTTCTTTATTAGCATCTTATAGTTTTCAGAGTACAGAACTTTTGCCCCCTCAGGTAGGTTTATTCCTAGGTATTTTATTCTTTATGCTGCTGCTGCTAAGTCACTTCAATCATGTCCAACTCTGCGCGGCCCCGTAGACAGCAGCCCACAAGCCTCTGCCATTCCTGGGATTCTCCAGGCAAGAACACTGGAGTAGGGTGCCATTGCCTTCTCTGTTATTCTTTATAATGTGATGGAAATGATATTGTTTCTTTAATTTCTTTTTCTGATCTTTCATTGTTAGTGTATAGAAATACAACAGATTTCTGTGTATTTATTTTGGATCCTGAAACTTTACTGAATTCACTGATGAGCTCTAGTAGTTTTCTGGTAACATCTTTAGGATTTTTCTTGTGTAGTAACATGTCATCTGCAAACAGTAACAGTTTTGCTTCTTCTTTTCCAATTTAGCTTCTCTTTATTTCATTTTCTTCTCTGAGTGTCATTGCTAGGACTTCCAAAACTGTGATGAATAAAAGTGTCAAGAATGCACATTCTTGTCTTGTTTCTGATCTTAGAGGAAATGCTTTCAGCTTTTCACTGTTGAGTATGATGTTAGCTGATGGTTTATCATATAAGGCTTTATTATGTTCAGGTTTGTTCTTTTATGCCCACTTTCTGGAGCAAGTGACTGTAATTTCCTTCTTCTTCTTCCCCCCCTTTTTTTTTTTTGAGGTATTCATTCATAATTTTCTTGTTTCCAGTTGTGGCCTTTTTTTCCTACCTAGAGAGGTTCCATTAGCATTTGTTGCAAAGTTGATCTGGTGGTGCTGAATTCTCTTAATTTTTGCTTTCCTGTAAAGCTGTTAATTTCTCTGTCAAATCTGAATAAGAACCTTCCTGGGTATTCTTGGTTGTAGATTATTCCCTTTCATCATTTTAAGTATATTGTGCCACTCCCTTCTAACCTTCAGAGTTTCTATTAAACAGTTGGCTGATAACTTTATGGGAGTTCTCTTATATATTATTTGTTGCTTTTTCCTTGTTGCTTTTATTATAACATCTTGTCTTTGTCTTTAATTTTTGTCAGTTTGATATCTCTGTCTAGGCATGTGCCTCCTCAAGTTTATCCTGCCTAAGTCTCTGTGCTTCCTGGAGTTGGCCGACTGTTTCCTTTTCCATATTAGGAATGTTTTCAGATATTATCTCTTCAAATATTTTCTCAAGTCCTTTCTCTCTCTCTCTTCCTTCTGACATCTCTATACTGTGAAGTGTAAATATAAAACTCTCTGTCTGGAAGAAAAAATTAAATAAAATAAACTAACAAGCTAAATAAAATAAACTTTTATTACAAGGCAGATTTAGAAAATGACCTAAATCTAAAACTGGGTATTCCTCCACAAATAGCATCAAACACTAGCCTCCTAATTACCAGTTTGTATGTGTGGAGTGGAAGAAAGGGATCTAGAAAACCATGAATATGAAAAGAGTGAGAAACCTGTGACACTCCCCCCTACTTCAGCTCGGTTCAGTCACTCACTCATGTCCAGCTCTTTGCGACCCCATGGACTGCAGCATACCAGGCTTCCCAGTCCATCACCAACTCCCAGCACTTGCTCAAACTCATGTCCATCGAGTTACTGATGCCATCCAACCATCTCTCTCCTCTGCCATCCCCTTCTTTTCCTGCCTTCAATCTTTCCCAGTATCAGGGGCTTTTCCAATGAGTCAGTTCTTCACATCAGGTGGCCCAAGTATTGGAGCTTCAGCTTCAGCATCAGTCCTTCCAATGAATATTCAGGATTGATTTCCTTTAGGATGGACTGGTTGGATCTCCTTGCAGTCCAAGGTACTCTTAAGAGCCTTCTCTGACACCACAGTTCAAAAGCATCAGTTCTTCTGTGCTCAGCTTTCTTTATAGTCCAACTCTCACGTCCATACATGACTACTGGAAAAACCATAGCTTTGACTAGAGGGACCTTTTTCTAGCCCACTAGACTACTCTACTTAGAAGCCTTAAAACAAATTTAAGTAGATTCCATTGTATATTACAGACTAAAATTAATGCATTTGTGGTGGCAGTTACCTATTGTCTTATGCTCTTCTCTGATGTGCATTAATTTTGGTGCTGATTCTCAAATAAATCATGAGCCCAATGAAGGCAAGATATGCTTAGTAACCTCTGTGGCTCCCATGAGTCTCAACACAACAGAAGGAGCTCATTAAAACCTGCTGATCCAAGATACACAAAGGGCTCTTAAAGTAAACAATAGGAAAATAAACAACCCAGTTTAAAAATGGGCAAAAGATATGAATAGGCACCTCACCAAAAAGATATACAAATAGCAAGAAAGCATATGAAAAGATGCTCAATAGTGTATGTTCTTAAAATTCAGTTGCTAAGCTTTGTGACCCAATGTACTGTTGCACACCAGGCTCTCCGTCCTCCACTATCTCCCGGAGTTTGCTCAAATTCATGTCTATTGAGTCAGTAATGCTATCTAACCATCTCATCCTCTGCAAAGCATGGAAGACAAAAGGAGAAGGGAGTGATGGTATGTCTTTGTGGTGGTTTTTGTTCAGTCATGTCCAACTCTTTGTAACCCCATGGACTGCAGCACATCAGGCATTCCTGTCCTTTATTATCTCCTGGAGTTTGTTCAAACTCATGTCCATTGAGTCATTATGCCATCCAACCATCTCATTCTCTATATCCCTTTCTCCTCCTACCCTCAATCTTTCCCAGTACCAGGATCTTTTCCAATGAGTCGGTTCTTGCATCAAGTGGCCAAAGTATTGGAACTTCAGATTCAGCATCAGTCCTCCAATGAACATTCAGGGTTGATTTCCTTCAGGAGTGACTCATTTGGTCTCTTTGTTGTCCACAGGACTCTCAAGAGTCTTCTCCAGCACCACAGTTCAAAAGAATCAATTCTTCAGCACTCGGCCTTCTTTATGGTCCAACTCTCACAGCCATACAAGACTACTGGAAAAACCATAGCTTTGACTAGACAGACCTTTGTTGGCAAAGTAATGTCTCTGCTTTTTGATACCCTGTTTAGGTTTGTCATAGCTTTTATTCCAAAGAGCAAGTGTCTAATGTCATGGCTGCAGTCACTGTCTGCAGCAATTTTGGAGCCCAAGAGAATATCCAGTCACTGTTTCCATTTTTTCTCCATCTGTTTGCCATGAAAGTGATAGGACTGGATGCAGTGACCTTAGTTTTCTGAATGATGAGTTTAAGCCAGCTTTTTCACTCTCCTCTTTCACCTTTAATTTCTCTTCACTTTCTGCCATTAGGGTGGTATCGTCTGCATATCTGAGGCTATTGATATTTCTCCCAGAAATCTTGATTCCAGCCTGTGCTTTATCCAGCCTGGCATTTCATATGATGTACTCTGCATATAAGTTAAATAAACAGGGTGACAATATACAGCCTTGATGGGCTCTTTCCCAGTTTAGAACCAGTCTGTTGTTCCATGTCCAGTTCTAACTGTTGTTTCTTGACCTGCATACAGGTTTCTCAGGAGACAGGTAAGGTGGTCTGGTATTCCCACCTCTTGAAGAATTTTTCACAGTTTGTTGTGATCCACACAGTCAAATACGTTAGTGTAGTTAATGAAGCAGAAATAGATGTTTTTCCAGAACTCTCTTGCTTTTTCTAAGATCCAGCGGATGTTGGCAATTTGACCTCTGGTTCCTTTGCCTTTCTAAATCCAGCTGAAAATTCTCAGTTCACATACTGTTGAAATCTAACTTGGAGGACTTTGAGCATGACCTTGCTATAAGTGCAACTGTTCAGTAGTTTGAACATTCTTTGGCATCACCCTTCTTTGGGATTGAAATGAAAACTGACCTTTTCCACTCCTGTTGCCACTGCTGAATTTGGGGAATTGCAAATTAAAACTACAATGAGATACCCCTCTGCTCCTGTGAGAATGGCCCAGATCCACAGCACCAAATGCTGTTGAAGATGTGGAATGCAGGAACTCATTCATTGCTGATGGAAATGCAAAATGCCAGGGCCACTTGGCAAGACAGATTGACAGGTTCTTACATAACTAAACATATTCCTACCATATGATCCACAATACATTCCTTGATATTTATGCAAATGAGTTGAAAACTTATGTCCACATAAAAACCAGCACACTAATGTTTATGGCAGCTTTATTTGTAATTGCCAAAACTTGAAAGCAGTCAAGATGTGCTTCAGTAGATAAACAAACTGTGGTATATTCATATAATGGAATATTATTTGGGTATTAAAAGAAATGAGTTGCCAAACCACAGAAGAGCTGGAAGATCCTTAAATGCATATAGTTAAGTGAAAGAAGTCAGTTTGAAAAGGCTACATGCTATACAATTCTAACTATAGAACATTCTGGATAAGGCAAATCTTAGAGTAAAAAAGTGGTTGTCAGAGTTCAGGGGAAGGGAAGGAGAGAAGAGGGAATGAAGAGAGAGAACACGAGGGATTCCTTACAGCAGTGGAACAGCTCTGTATGATTCTGTAATGATAGGCACATGTCATCACACATTTGTCAAAATCCAGAGAATACAACACAAAGCGCGAACCTTAATGTAAATTATATACTTTATTTCACATAATACATTAATACCATTCACCAATTACAGCAAATATACTGGCAAGATGTTAATAGGAAAAACTAGGGGACAGGGGTAGGGGGATATGGTACACTGTTTTCTCTATACTTTTTCTGTA
Source organism: Aepyceros melampus (assembly GCA_006408695.1). Taxonomy (NCBI): domain Eukaryota; kingdom Metazoa; phylum Chordata; class Mammalia; order Artiodactyla; family Bovidae; genus Aepyceros; species Aepyceros melampus. The sequence continues at coordinate 149,281 of SJXQ01009179.1, forward strand.
AAGTAAAACTGATCTAAAAGATGAAGTCTGTTAGTTAATCTCTCTTTTATTTTTAATTCATGGTGATTGATTGGTTTCTTTTAATTGTAAGAAATGTATCCTCTGAAGAGATAGTTACTTTTTCCTAGTAGGCACTGCAACTGACAATTAGAACAGTGAGGAGTCTTCCCACTGAATACCAAGTACACAGACAGTATGGAATATGAATTTATGGAGCTGTCTGCAAGTCAAGTCTCTTCTTCAGAGCCTTGATCTTTACTAAAATAAAATCCACCGGAAATTTCACATGCCATGGAAGCAAAATCGTTCCTCCCTGTCACCTCCCAGGGGAAGTGCCCTTGTGCCCTTGAGTGCAGACACAGACAGGGAGAGGCCAATTAAATAGACCCCTTGCTCTCCTCCTGGGAGTCTTGGAGTTGCACAGAATCCTAACTTCCCAGCCAGCTAAAAAGGCCTTTCTGCCAAGCTAAGGGCATTTTAATGTATTTGCCTTATTAATCTTTGAACCCTTACTAAATGGCATGTGCATTAAATGGACCAGAGCTGTGGGAGCTGAGAGGAGAATATTCTGGGTTGTATGGAGTCAGCGTGGAAAAAATAAATGAGATGGAGAAAGGTGGAAGGAGAGAGAGCAAGATAGAGGAACAAAGAGCAAGAGAGAGAATCTTTTCCAAAATCACAAAGCATAGATGTTTATTTTTTGTTTGTTTATTTTATTTTTTTCAGATTGGCTTCTTTTATTATTATTATTTATTTACTTTAATTTACAATATTTTATTGGTTCTGCCATACATTGACTTGAATCTGCCATGGGTGTACATGTGTTCCCCATCCTGAACACCACCTTCCACCTCCCTACCCATCCCATCTCTCTGGGTCATCCCAGTGCACCAGCCCTGAGCACCCTGTATCATGCATCAAACTTGGACTGGTGATTTGTTTCACATATGATAATTTACATGTTTCAATGCCATTTTTCTATATCATCCCGCCCTCGCCCTCTCTCACAGAGTCCAAAAGACTGTCTATACATCTGTATCTCTTTTGCTGTCTCACATACAGGGTTATCGTTACCATCTTTCTAAATTCCATATATGTGTGTTACTATACTTTATTGGTGTTTTTCTTTCTGGCTTACTTCACTCTGTATAGGCTCTAGTTTCATCTGCCTCATTAGAACTGTTACAAATGTATTCTTTTTAATGGCTGAGTAATATTCCATTGTGTATATGTACCACAGCTTTCTTATCCATTTTTCTGCTGAGGGACATCTAGATTGCAAGCATAGATGTTTAAATACAACCATACCCACCATGATTTGAACTCCAAAATTTACACACGGAAATGTAGGGTCACCTGCATATATGGAAAAAGACAGTTCATGGGAAGAACTGATATATTATCCCTTTGTTTTCATATTCATTCTCTTATTTTTGCTGTTTTTCTCACCCATCTCCTCTAAGCTAGTATACTTTTCCAAAATTTTCCCTGTGATCACCATAAAATTCTAATTAATTAGAAAGCACTTTCCCTTCTCTAAGCCCTTTCTCAGAGCTCACATTTTCTATTAAAACTTTCCAGAGAAGAAATTCCTATTTGATTCATTGTGCTATGTAAGGTATCCTGATACTATAGCTAACTGGCACCAAGCATCAGAAGAAGACTTGGAAATCTGCAATAAAATAAGAACATGAAAGCAGGAAAGACATGCACAGGTCCTAAAGACTAATTTCCTTTTTTTTTAACATATGAAGAAACTGAAACAGGAAGATACCTTCCTCAGTTTCACATAGCAGCAGATCTAGGACAAGAAGCCAAGTTTATCAGAATCTTTTTTCCCTTATCTTTAGGGTAGTAGTACGCTTTAAGCTGAATACAAATTTTGTTTCAGTCCTGTTTTAGTTTCAAAAAAACATTATTTTTAAGTATAAAAACACAATTACTCGTTCATTCATTCACTCTATAATATGGTTGAAGGCACACACTGTTGTAGCACCACTGGTCCTGGCAATACAGAAATTGATGGAACGGACAACATCTTCAGCATTTCATTATTAAAAAAGACAAAAGGAGGGGGGTAGGCAGTGGATAAAAATATACATTGCACTCAGATCTTGTTCTTATGGAATTTAGAATCAGTCACAGGGTACATGAAGGGGTACAGAGGAAATAAAATTAAGGGAAATTAAAGTTAAAAGTTAAAGAAAATAAAATTAAGTAAAATTAAAGAGACCCTGGGAGTCAGGTCAAGAAATGATAAGGACCTGGATCAGGGCATCACCACCCTGCTCTACACCAGCCATCCTCCTGGCCATGGCCTTCACCGAGTCTGCCCCTCACATCAGAGCAGCATGTAGTTTGGCAGTTATTTTAAGAAAGACCTACGTCCCCTGTTCTGAAGGCTCTCTAATCTAAAATGCCCAGCACTGATATCATTTCAGAAAAGAGGTATTTGTTGAGTAGAGTCATTTTTAACTCAAGGGCCCCCTGAAATGCCAATGTGAGTCAGATTTAAAGATTCAGTGGCCACACCCATGAAAAGTAGTGTCAAGATGGAGTTCTTGCTGAGTCCTCAAGTTGGAGGGAGCTTCCAAAGCCTTCCTCAAGTGGAGTTATCTTACATAAAGGACAGAACTCCATGAGTAGTAATTAAGACAAACTAGTTTGATTTCCTATAGTAAGGGTTGCAAAGATTTCTGTAAAGGGCCAGAGAATAAACATTTTAAGTTTTGTGGGCAGTATAGTCTCGAAGGCAACTACACAACTCTGCCACTATAGACAAAATTTAAATGAATGATCTCAGCCATGTTCCAGTAAAATCTCAGTTGTAAGCCAGATTGACTACAGCCCAGGTCCAAACCCTTACTATTTCTTCTCCTGTCTCTCAGAATGCTTTTCAAACTGGTTTGTCTTTCCTATTAAATTAACCCTCTTCACTGCACTAGAAGAAATTCTATGAAACACAGACCTTAGTCCATGACTTCTCTGCTTCAAACAGGTGATGGATTAGACTTAGCCTACTGGCAAGATTTGCTCTTATCCCAACCCCACTTCATTTCACATCCTGTAGAATCACTGTTTGTATACTTTTCCCACAAGGACATATTTGCAGTACATTACGCCATTCACCCTGAACATGTAAAAATCTGAAATTTCAATAGAGTTGCTATTCTTGTTTTCTCATTCTTTGCTTTTTATGAAACCGATAAATACTACCTTTCTTAGAAAGTAAATGTTGAATTTTGTTTGATTTTTAAGCATCTTAAATAGTAGCAAGTAATATAAATTTATAGCATTTAAAATTGGAAGGGGATTTAGAGATCTACTAACCCAACACCCTTTCTTGGCATAAGGATCTGAAGCTACAGAGGCAAAGGGACTTGCTCAAAGTCTTAGATCCTGACTGACTTTGCAAATTATGTATACAGGTTGTGCCTCATGAGGAGCACCCTGTTTGGCGTTTGTCCCTCTATGCAACCACACTCATATACACCTGCTCTGACATTCTTTTCCTTGATTTTTTTTAACTTCATCTTGAAAAATAAAATAAAAATAATCCCCAAAAAGCCTCAAAAAAGAGCATTCTGATGGCAATCCACACCCATTAGCAAACCATCCTAACTGAGGACTATGGTCAAGAGATTCCAGTTGCCAAGCAGACACACACAGGTATTAGCTGGAGCCTTGGAGCACCTCTGAAGTTCCTGTTCTGCAGGATATGTGATGTACAGATATACAGATTTACATCAGTTTCTTCAGGAAATCCATCTTCTCTCCTAGAACTATCAGAAATAATTTGTCTATTATCTTAAAATTGTATTATTCAGACAAGACTTCCAGGACTGTCCAACCTAACTGAGCTTTGTAGTGAAAGTCACTCAGTCATGTCCAACTCTTTGTGACCCCATGGACTATACATTGCTTGGAATTTTCCAGGCCAGAATACTGGAGTGGGTAGCTGTTTCCTTCTCCAGCAGATCTTCCCAACCCAGGGATTAAACCCAGGTCTCCTGCAGTATAGGCAGATTCGTTATTAGCTGAGCCACTAGGGAAGCCCAGAAATGCCTGTACATTGTCCAGGGAACTGGAAGCATGTTAACATCCATTGGAGTGGAGTGAATACCACACTAGAGAAAAAATGCCAGGAAAACGAATATTTCCAGTGTCACCATTTCCATTCTTCTACTTCCACTTTTCTCCAGGATTTCCATTTTTCAACAAAGCCCAGACAGATATAGTAGCAATGTCATACACTGGTTTTGAATTTAAATATTCAAGATGGACTATTTAGGCCTGCACTGAAATTTTTTTGAATGCAAGTCATAAAAATGAATTATGCAGTGTCCATGACTGACTCATTCAGCAATGGTTCCCAGAGAGAGGCCAGATTCACTGTATTCTGTCTTGATGTCCTTTCACTTAGCATTATGTCTACTTGGCATCTTTGCATTTCCATATTCTGAAATCTTTTTATGCACATTCTATTTCATCACACAAAAAGATCACAAACTCTTTATCAGTTGGTGTTGCCTTTTATTTCTGTTTTACTTTGTATATTTATTTCCCTTCCTTTACTAGAATTAATTTAGCCCCACAGCTAGTCGAGAGGACTGAAGCAATTCAAAAGAGTAAGCTCTCTTCTGGGATAGAGTAAGATGGTTCCAAAGACTTATAAACTCTGGATGGTCCTTGGGTTTCTACCTCCTAACTTTGCTTATTAGATGCCAAGCACTACATAAGTGGTATGTGTGAATTATGTCATTTAATCCTCCAACAACTCTATGAGATAAGCATATAATTATTTCCGTTTTACAGACAGGGTAAGGCTTTACATAAGGCTTTGGGTGGTTAAATAAACTGCCCAAGTTGACAAAACTAATAAGTGGGGAGACCAAAAGTTCCAACCTATTTTGTCAGCCAACAGAGCACAGACTCTTAAGCACTATGCAAACCCTTTTAGTTTGCCAAATGATGCCAGAATAATTTTTTCCTTCAAAAATGCAAATCAGATTATATTACTCTTCTGCTGTGAACTCTTGAATAGCTTTTTATGTGGACTATGTGTACAGGACTTTATTCAAAATGCATTTTCCATAGAATAGCATTTAAAAGCTCTATCCTCTCCCTCTTTCCTACCTTGTATCTTCTCACCTGTTCTCCTGGCTTGCATCTTATGTACCAATCTGCTTGCTTCTAAATAGGATGAGTTACTTCACTCATACTGTTTTGCTCATAAAACAGACACTGCTTGGAAAACCTCTACCAATCTGCTTGGGAGATACTTACTCATTAGCATTTGATTCACTATCATTTCCTCTTAAAGACTTTTTTTTTTTAACTTCTCCCAGTTTCCTTCCTTCAGCCCCATTTTCATCTTTTGCAGACTTTTGTCATGGTGACTAAAATACATCATTGTACTTCTTGGCCTACAAATATATCCAAATACTTCCGTAAAGCAGGCCTTAAACCTTATTTATCTTCTATCCCTAGTGCCTATTGTAGGTGCCTACAGTAAGTGTTTACTCATAGCAGCAACAGAAAGCTACCATTTGTTGAGCATATGGTATGTGCCCAATTTGCATATGTTTGTGAACCATATGTCTGTATAAATGTCTTTGCATATGTGTGTGTGTTATTACTCCCCTACAGATAAGGAAGCTCTTGTAGCTTGATTGTAGCTTGGAGAGGTTATGAGACAGAGTTGGAATTTGAACCCAGCTTTGACTGACTTCAAAGAGGAAAAGAAGGAAGGAGGAAAAGTAGAAGGAAGAGATACATAATTTTAAATGAATGAATAGAAGTACTCTACATGAGATATGGCAGCAAAATCACCCCCATCAAAATGTGAACAGCATATTTTGCAAATGAAGATAGCAGAATTAGGGGATCTTTCTTGGATGCTAAACCAGTGGTACCCTTTTGGGGGAGAAAATTCAAAGTGAAAATTCCTGCTGCCCCAGAACTATTTTCCAATCCCACTGCCAGGAATAAAATGGAAAAGAAAAAAGAGAGACCTTTAAAAATCACAGTTCTTCCTTTTTAACAGGCTGTCATTCTCTCTCAACAAATGAAAAATGAAAACCTTTATAGTGAACTATATTGGAAGGACTGATGCTGAAGTTGAAACTCCAATACTTGGCCACCTGATGTGCAGAACTGACTCATTGGAAAAGACTCTGATGCAGGGAAAAATTGAAGGCAGAAGAAGGGGATGACAGGATGAGATGATTGGGTGGCATCACCATCCAACTCATGACTCAATGGACATGAGTTTGAGTAAACTCCAGGAGTCAGTGATGGACAGGGAGGCCTGACGTGCTGCAGTCCATGGGGTCACAAAGAGTCGGACACAACTGATCGACTAAACTGAACTGAACTGAACAGCTAGTAAAGAAGTTCCTTAACCATAAAAAAAAACCTTGCCCTCAACTGTGTAAACAGTCCCTTTAAATTAGTGTAAAATTATTCTAATTTAAGTGTACCATCTGTTTCCTGCTAGGAATCTGATTGATGCAGATATGAGCATATAATTCCCAGGAAAAGAAATCTATCTGGACAAAAAAAAATATATGAATATGAAAATACACATTACAACAGCAGTGGGATAATGTGTCCTACCTACTGGATTGGGAGCAATTTCCAAGTTTGGTAGTACCAAGCTTAACCAGAATTTGGGGAGAAGGAAGCTGGCAACTTTCACTGGAAGGATTATTTGGTACACCAGCTTTAAAGAACAGTTTGGCATTGCACAGTAAAGTTGAAGCTGAACCTTCACTCTACCCTAGAAATTCCACCCCCGAGTGTATGATTTAGAGAAATTCTTGCACAGGTGCACAAGCAGACATGCATGAAATGTTCACTGGAGCATCATTTGTCATAATTTAAAATGGAAATAGCCTCCATGGCCATCAAACAGGTGAATAACTAAGCAAATTATAGGATAGCCATACTCTGAGGTTCCATATGACAGTTGAAATGAATGGATTAGAATTCCATTCTATAGTATCAGTATGCATGAGTCTCAGAATCATCCATTTAAGAGCAAGAAGCAAGATGCAGACTGATGTAAATATTTTGACATTATTTATGTAAAATTTTTAAATGCAAGAAATAACTATTTTGCTAAAGGATACATTTTCATGGATTTAGTGCATTATATGTGGATAGAACTAATATTCACCAACCTCAAAGTAGGAGTTAACTCTAAGAAGGAGGGGACACTGATCATTTTTAATTTAAAAAAATCTGAAATAACTACTATAAAATGTTGATTGTTAATTTGGGGACTTCCCTGGCTGTCCAGTGGTTAAGAATTCACCTTGCAATGTAGGGGATGTGAGTTTAATCCCTTTTCAGGGAACTAAGATCCACATGCCTCAGAGCAAGGAAGCCAGCAAGCCACAACTGGAGAGCCTGCATCACAAAGAAAGATCCCACGTGACACGGTGAAAATCTGCATGCCATAAATAGGACCTGATGCAGCCAAATAAATAAATAAATTAGAAAATTGTTAACTTGGAGTGATAAGTACCTGGAGTTTTGCTATGTTAATATCTAGTTTGTTCAATATGAACATTTTTTAAAAATAAGAATATTTAATATCACTAGCAGTGTTAGAATGCTAGTTAATGACAGAGTGTGAAGCTGGGTCAAGTTAAATTAATTAACCAAGGAGGCCATTGGACTGGGGGGCTCTAATGCCTTGGTGCCCAAATTAAGCAAGCCAACTTCTAAGCCTATAATACCTCCAGGTTAGGAAATCCAACCTAAGGACCGTCAGTAGCAAACAGTCAACTAGGCTTTTGACTATAGCCAATCAATATTTTCCTTGCTTTGCTTCTGCCTTTTCTCTGTGAAAGTCTTCTCCCAAGCCTCTGTGGTAGAGCTCCTAACCACTTCCAGTTTGGCACAGCCCAACTAGAATCAACTTCTCCTCAAACAGATTTAAAATTTTTAATCTGATTCATCTTTTAACAGTTATATGACACCTATGTCAATGTTCTTCCAAGATCTTGTACCCCTTCTCCAAATCAAAATCAGAAGGAAAATCACTTAGTGCTTGCCCAGTAAAACTCCTAGTATGTTCTTCTTTTCTCTTTATGAATGTTATGCAAGTTATTGTTTACTTATTACTTTATAATATTTATAGCAACAAAAAATGAGAAGAAATAAATGTAAAGTTTCCATTATTCTTGTTATCTGATGGGAGAAAGGTGAAGGTGAAGGTGAAGTCGCTCAGTCGTGTCCGACTCTTTGCGACCCCATAGACTGTAGCCTATCAGGCTCCTCTGTCCGTGGGATTTTCCAGGCAAGAGTGCTGGAGTGGATCGCCATTTCCTTCTCCAGGGGACCTTCCCGACCCAGGAATCGAACCCGGGTCTCCCGCATTGCAGGCAGACGCTTTACCGTCTGAGCCACCAGGGAAGAAAAGGAAACTGTTATTTTGTAGAAAGCATTTCCGAACTGAACAACAAATCCCTATTCCAAAATCACCTTACCCTTTGTGTTTCTTCCTAGCTGATTGTCAGGACAGGTGGACTGGTTTGTAGCACAGTTGAGTTGCTAAAGGACATTCCCCATAACATTTCTCATCAGTTTAATTTTACACATAAAAAGAGAAGGGCTGCTGTTGCAAGCAAATGTTTGCAGCTTCTCCCTATCCAGACTAGCCACACCTGAGATTGCCTCTGGGTTATAGCAAGAGCCATGACCAGCTACCCTTCCTCCTCCGTCATCTTTTCTATAATCCCATCTCCCTACGTTGCTCTTTCTGGCTAGTGTTTGATTTTCTCCTAGCCCTCTTCTGTGCCCTTCTATATGATGTCTTAATCGCCACCACAAAATGAGATTCTGTGTCAACATGTAAGTGGAATAGGGGCACCCCTAACCAATTGTTAGTGGTCATTGCCTCATCTGAGAGTGACCCAGGATGACACCTAGAATGATATCACACCTCTGTGGCAAAAGGTAACCCATACTGTGCATCATGCTGAGTCTCAGAAGAAAGTCACAGAGCTGTGGGGCCATCTAGGTGAGGTCAGTGTCCAAAGGGGAATGTCAAACTCTGACATCATCAGAGCTAGAGACACTTGGAGAGTTGAACGGAGTTAGAGGTGGCAGTGCCGTGTGGCTAGATGAGCTATCCATTTTAAACCAGGATACCAGGAGGTGGCTGGACTATCAGAGGCAAGTCTAGTCTATAGAGGCTGAAAGAATGAAAAGCTCATCAGGTTCTGGGCTGCCTTGGATTCACAGCACAACTACACCTCAAGAAGGAAAACAGAGTGGGTGTAACTCAGGAAACCAAGGCAGAAGATAGTGAGCTGTACAGGCTGGAATATGGTCAAGGAGGTGGATTAATGAGTGATGGCTGTGGGTGCCAAGGGTTCATCCCTAACACAAGGACTGTGGGCTTAAGGAAGTCAGACTAATTCTGACTCCACCCATGGAGAGGCCAAGTCAACTGATAACCTTCCTGCCTGGGTCAGAGATTGCTCAACCCCTGGGAAAGATTGTGCCTTCAAGGAAGATTCTCAGGGCTGCTTGCCTGAGAGGCTTGCGAGTCAAGTGTTGACTATCACAATTCTTCCAAGCACGGGAGACTGGGCTTCCTTCCTAGATTTGAAAGATAAGGCTGCTGCTGCTGCTGCTGCTAAGTCACTTCAGTCGTGTTCGACTCTGTGTGACCCCATAGACGGCAGCCCACCAGGCTCTGCCATCCCTGGGATTCTCCAGGCAAGAACACTGGAGTGGGTTGCCATTTCCTTCTCCAATGCATGAAAGTGAAAAGTGAAAGTGAAGTCGCTCAGTAGTGTCCGACTCTTCGCGACCCCATGGACTGCAGCCTACCAGGCTCCTCTGTCCATGAGATTTTCCAGGCAAGAGTACTAGAGTGGGTTGCCATTGCCTTCTCTAAAGATAAGTCTATTCCACAATAAAGAGAGAACCAAGTATGTTTATTCTAGATAAATATATCAGTGGCCCTAAACACCTTACACTAAAAAAAGGTAGAAAGGACAGTCTACTTCACTGTCTACTCACTGATCATTTGAGTTGGCTCTTTGAGACTGCCCTTTTTGTGTGTGAAAACAGTGTCATATATCTGCAGTTTCATACGATTCAGCCTTAGTAACCATCCTAAGGATCTTGCGCAATGTGACCTCTTTTAGTGTAAAACGTGGTGGCCATTTCAGTTGTCAGTAAGTGAACTTCCCTGGGTGACTATTTCCTAGCCTGTAAAAAGGAGATAGTGATCCACACTGCCCAGACTTAAACAGAAGTGCTTTTAAACCTAATCATGATAGTAATCATCAATCTCTGAAAGAGAATAGGACATCAAGTTACTATCATGGTAATATTATACAATGAATGCTATAATAACCTCTGTGCATATGATCATAATTAATATTTGTGTTAATGAAGGCAAGCCATCAAAGTCACGATGCTCAACCTCACAGTCTGTTGCTGTTGCTGCTGCTGCTGCTAAGTCGCTTCAGTCATGTCTAATTCTGTGCGACCCCACAGACGGCAGCCCACCAGGCTCCCCCGTCCCTGGGATTCTCCAGGCAAGAACACTGGAGTGGGTTGCCATTTCCTTCTCCAATGCATGAAAGTGAAAAGTGAAAGTGAAGTTGCTCAGTCATGTCCAACTCTTAGCGACCCCATGGACTGTAGCCCAACAGGTTCCTCCGTCCATGGGGTTTTCCAGGCAAGAGTACTGGAATGGGATGCCATTGCCTTCTCCACCACAGTCTGTTACCTTTTTGTAAATTCCTAGATTTACTGTGACCTCTTCTATTTCTTAACTTATAGCAAAGCCTCTCATATAATTTGTTTGACAATTAATGCTCTGCTTTATTTTTGTTTATTATTTCATTGTATTGTCATTTAACATTTTAGATATCTACATGACGTCACTAAATGAATTCTATAAGATCCATGAGGATAGAGACCTCATTTAAATGTTTGTGTTTAAAACATATTTGTGGGAGCATGATGAAAATGGAAATATATAGCAAGATAACTAAGCTGGAGGCTGCACCATTCCTTATATTACTATCCAAGGCCTAACCCAGAGTTTCTCACTTTCTACAGGATTGATGGTTTTGGCCTGGTGACTGTACTGAGGGGAGTTTTCTTGTGCATTATTATAGGGTGTTTAGCAACACCCCTGGCCTCTACCTGTTAAGACTCGAGAAGCACCACTGCCTCAGTTGTGACAGACAAATATGTCTCCAAACGTCACAAATGTCCCCTGGGGCTGAGGATGATAGAGTTGGGACAAAATTGAACTGCTGGCTAACCAGGTCTCTAAAATGTCTTGAGCTTGCTTTTTTGTTGCTATGTCATTAAGTCATACATATGTACCTATGATATTAACATTAAACCTGATACAAATCTAATTTCAAGGAGAACATATTGTCCCAAGGCACCTGAAAGTGAGGGAGTAAAATCTCAGCACACTCAAGCCAGTCCCCAGGGCCTACGAGTGAGGAAGGCAGACCCCAAAGAGCAGAAGTGGCTCCCAATGTCTACTTTGTGTCTTTTGAGAATTTCTCTAATATTTCAACAGCTGTAAGTTAGTAAAGCCCTCAAGACACTCTCCTGGGAGAATTGGTGCCTGCTTATCTAATTAGGGCTAGCTGGAATTTACTGTCAAGTTCCGAACATCCACATTCACCTTGGAGTTCATAGTTCCAATTCCCCAACCCCATGTGACGACAGTCATGCAGCCTCCTCCCCACATAAACTTTGAGTAGATTAGCCCCAAGAAGTCAAAGGCATTTCACCTTTCCCTCTCTTGTGGGTGTGCCAGAGAGGCAGTCTAAGATCCGACTGAGGTTGAATAATCTACCTCTGAATGATGGCATGTATAACATAATGTGCCTTAGAAATTGTTCTTAGATAAGATCTAAAATTAGAGACCATTTCTGTCCCTGGCATCCACGATTTTATAAAAATAATGACTTCTTTCCGGATTAAAAAAAAAAAAGAATAAGGATGAAGTAACAGTTAATTTTGATCTAGAAACATATACTTAAAATTGAACTGGGTAGCTCCAGAGTTCTGAGAAATCACGATGGAGAGCTCAGTTACTGTGAGGTCCACATGATTATGAGCTCCCTGAAGGCAGGGAGATCCAAATCCTGCCCTCTGAAGTACCTTAGCATGGTGGTTGGCATGTAGACATAATGTTCAAAATAACTGCTGATTAACTTCAATAAAATAGTTTTCCTTAATTTTTGGTTCTACTTTGAAAGATGGTTTATGAAATATTTGTATATCATAATTTATGGGCTATATTTTAAATATAAAATAATATAAATTAACATTATATGAGATTTTATGTAACAAATTTTTAAATAAATTAAATTGCTATATAATTATATAATTTAATGTAAGGGGGGAAAGAATCAGCATTGAGCATTATGCAATGCAAGCACTCTAAGTTCTTTCACATATTTCATTTCGTTTAGTTTGCTGTTGCTTAGTCACTAAGTTATACCTGACTCTTTGTGACCCATGGACTGTAGCCTGCCAGGCTCCTCTGTCCATGAGATTTCCCAGGCAAGAATACTGGAGTGGGTTGCCATTTCCTTCTCCTTTCATTTAGCTTACCTTTCTAAATATGTTCCCTTTTCCATCCTGAACATGCATAAGAATGGCTACCTTTTACCCCAAAAGGGATAGCACCTTGAGTTGAAGAGTCAGTGATTAAATAATATTAAGCATTCTTTCTTTATTCATTTTTATCCATTTGACAATCAAATGCTTATCAAATGCCTACTCAGTAAAAGCCCTTTATTAATATCTGAGGATACAAGTAAGAATAAGATACAAGCGCCTACTCTCAAGAAGCTTACAGTCAGTCTAGTGGAAAAGACAGAAACCTAAGCAGATAATTAGAATGCAGTGTGATAAGCAACATGGACACATCCAAGACATGATGGATGGCCAAAGCAAATTAACCAAATAAAGAATAGGATTGAGGAGGGTATATGAGGTTTAGGCAGATATGACTACTAAAAATAATATTATGGACTCAAAAAAGTATGTGCGGGAAGTGTCACAAAGTCTGAAACTTCTGGGGCATTGGCTATCAGTCAGGATATGAGGAAAGGTGAGGATGGAGAAGCAGAGATAAGGCCCAGACTGGGGGGGCTCTATCCATGACTGGAGGAAAATCCTGGAAATGATGGAAGCAGGTGAGCAACGGGCTGGGTGGATGAGTTTGATAGTTGACTTTGGCTGCAGAAAGAGTGAGAGGGATCAAGACAGCCTGGGGCAGAGATCAGGAGGCAGCTATAAAGGGGCAGCTTAGCGAGGGATGGAAAAGAAGGAGGCGAGTCGAGGACACATTCAACATCACCGCTATTCATCTAGTCCAGGAAGGCCCATGATATTGCTACTATGAACCCATGGGTCCCCAACATGGAAGAGTGTGTGTGTGTCTGTGTGTGCATATGCGTGCAAGTGAATATTTGGTAAAGGAGAATGTCACTTCAATAGATTATCAAGATTTTGACTTATAAGCAGATTCTGGAACATGATTTTACCTCCTGTACAGAGTTCCTCATTCTGGTCATCAAAACAGGATCTTCATTCTGACTAGCACAGGCGGGACGTGGTAAACAACAGGCTAATGGAAAAAAATTTTATTTTAATTTATGCAGAGGAAATAACTTTTTCAATAACACAGCCGAGCCTAGTAACTGAAGTTAGGATTGGTGAACTGAATGATGATCTCTGCTCTTGGACTCATTTCTTCTGCCTTTATAATGAGTATTCATGATTGTCATCAGAGAAAAAGGTCTGGTTCTGTTTGCCATTAACTTCACCATCATTGTCAGACCCAAATTAGAAGTGTTACTTGTTCTTTGTTCTCATCTTTCACCCAGACATCCCACTTCCAAAGTCATCATCTTTCTAATTTTGAATTATATCAGTGAGTTCTAGTCTACTAACAGTTGAGTGGCTCAGTCCCTTAGCTTTACCTTTTATGCTGTTCATCGTGGTAGATACCCATGGACCGATAAGGGACATGAGAAGTTACACAAGGAGCTTTGGGGAAGAAATATGAGGGCGTAACTTTTAGGTAATCTGGCTAAGATAGTCAAATGATTCTGATTTCTGCTCTAAGAAAGCACTTTTTTTCTATGTCTGTTTTCCCATGAAAGTGTTCTATACCCAGTTATGTTAATGAATGGCAAACTGATAATATGCCCCATCAGTAAGGACAGTGGTATGGAATTAGACAGTCTAATGGGGATAGCCCACCCACTCTTGAAAAAGCCCCCTGCTGACCAAGGCAAGCATTCTTCTGTAGCTCTGTTCAGGGTGGGAGGGGGTCAGAGGACAAACAGTGCTCATAGCGCTCCGTTCCTTTGGTCTGTTTTTAGTCAGAAGTGTACGTATTCTAGGGAAGTGTGATTGTATAAAAATCAAGGCCTAGAAAACCTAGACTAAAGGTTTTTGCTAACTCTCCCCTATGTAATCTCCAGTAGACTATTGTACCTCCCAGGAAGGAAACAGGGGCCAGTACAAAAGCCAAGGGCTACAGTTTGTTATTGCTGGTCACGTCATGCTGCCTGACCTTTGTCAGAAGGTATGATGAGGATGGAAACACTTGTTTAGGAAGTTACTTTGGGGTTTTACCTTCTTTATACCCGGTATCTGCGTTATGCTGTACTCAGTCTTACCCGAAATGTCTGCTCAGGTTTTTCCATACTTGGCTTTCCCTGTGATATCATCTGCAGAAATGAGGGAAATGATGACACCCAACCTGATGTTTCCTACACAAGATAACAAATGTCTTACAAATCCTGAGTGCCATACAAATCCCATGCCTCACAAATCCTGAGTCCTGAGAGAGTTTTTGTGGGAAATTTTCAGCCTGCTAGAGAATCTTCTTTAACTTCCCATAGCATTTATAATGCCCACCTTTAGGTTAGGAGTGTTGTAAAAATATTTTCACTATAGTTATTATATGCAGTCACTGTTAGAAAAGTAGGTAATTTTTATAATACTGAGAATGGGAGTGTGTGTCCATATAGTGTAAGTTCCCCTCTGCTAAATGCCTAACAGAGCAAAGCATTAACTAAAAGTGTTTAAATGCAGGCTAGTGCCTGAAGGATGCACACATATCTACATAATATATAATACTATAGATTGTATATTATGTGTACTATACATGAATTATGTATCTATTTGTGTATTTGGTATATATGTGTATTCTCCAAGCACCATCTCAGCCCCCAACTTATGTTTATATTAATATCATATACATAATTTCTAAATATAATTATTATAAGTATTAAAATATAAATAATATGGTATATAATCGTAACATATTAATATTATATATTACTTATGTGCGTCCTTGATGGCTCACCAGGTAAAGAATCCACCTGCAATGCAGAAGACACAGGAGACGCAGGTTTGATCACTGGGTTGGGAAGATCCCCTTCAGGAGGAAACAGCAACCCACTCCAATATTCTTGCCTGGAAAATCCCATGGCCAGAGGAGCCTGGTAGGCTACAGTCCAAAGGGTCACAAAGAGTCGGACACAAATGAGTGACTGAGAACATTACTTGTGTTTATACATTTAATATATAATTTACATATATATATATGTTTATACATATAGTATATATTGTCTATAAAATATAAAATATGCTATATATTGTATATACTGTGTGTATATATAGCATAGCTATACACACACAAAATATGTATGTGTATATGTGTATATATCATATATATAGAAATACACATATACAATGATATATGTATACATAGTTATACATGTGTATGTATATACATGTATAATTGTGTGTGTGTGTATGCATATATGTGTGTGTGTATATATATATAGATAGATACTCCACTGTGCACAGTGTCCCATTTAGAAGTTGCATTATTGCATTTCATCAAAATACCTCACTGACTCCATCCCAGAGCCGACTCAGAGAGAAAAGCTTTGGTTCTCTTCTCCCCTGTGCTTAAGGACTTCCTTAAGAGCAAATTAGAAATTTATTTACTTTACCTTTTAAGTAAATAATAAGCTAACTGTGACCCTAGTGACTTAGAAGAGTGTACAGTTTCAAGCATCATTTCACCCTCTTCATCATGTATACACAAGATGGAAAACCAAGTACATCTACCAAATACCCCAAATTACAACAAAACTCCTTTGGAATTTGTGATCATTGGGCTCAACCATAGTTTGTGTGTGTGTGTTACTTGTTTCATTCTTGTTCGACTCTGCGACCCCATGGACTGTAGCCCACCAGGTTCCTCTGTCCATGGGATTATCCAGGCAAGAATACTGAAGTGGGTTGCCATTCCCTTTCCAGGGAATCATAGTTAACCCTTGCATATTCTGTCAAAATAGAACATGTTTAACCAATTTACAATATAGTTTATAGTATTATATATTATCATATAATACATTATTATTATACCTTAATATAAATTAAAATTTAGGAATGTGGTGATCAGTAGGGTCTATAGTTTCCATACCTGATTTGAATGCTGACTTTTCTGCTTGTTGTGGATGAAGGAACTTCTAACTCACTTTAGAGAGCCATTTTGGTGGCTCAAATGGTAAAGCGTCTGCCTTCAATGTGGGAGACCCAGGTTCAATCCCTGAGTCGAGAAGATCTCCTGGAGAAGGAAATGACAACCCACTCTAGTACTCTTGCCTGGAAAATCCCATGGACAGAGGAACTTGGTAGGCTACAGTTCATGGGGTCGCAAAGAGTCAGACACGACTGAGAAACTTCACTCTCTTTCTTTCACTTTTGATAGTGAAATAAGTTGATAAAGAAATCCCTACTGTTTCGGGTTGAATTGTGTCCCCTCTTCCCCATCAAATCCCTAGGTTGAAACCCAGAGACTCAAGTACCTCAAAATGTGACTGTATTTGGAGATACAGTGTTTAAAGTGGTAATTACAGTAAAATTAGATCATGTAAGTGGCCCTAGAACAAGACAACTGGTGTTCTTATAAGAAGAGATTATAACAGAGACGCATGCAGAGGGAAAACCATGTAGAGACATAGGGAAAAGATGGCCATTTCCAAGCTAAGCAGAATGGCTTCAGAAAAAATAAACCCTGCCAACACCTTGAGCTCAGGCTTCTAGCTTCCAGAATGTGAAAAAAAAAATAACTTTGTTGTCTAACTCAACCATGCTATGGTACTTTGTTATGGCAGTCCTGCAAACTAATACACCTACTAAACCATCAAACTCCATAAACCTGAATATTTAATATCCTATCTCTGGCAACAAATTGTTGCAGAGTACCTTGCTTCTATATAAATGCATAGGTCCCAAATTTCTAATTGTGAGTAATTCATATTTTTTCATTTTAAAAACAACTCTGATCAGTCCTTCTGACTTAAAACTTTTTAGCTGTTATTTTTCTTTGAACTACAAAATAATGACTCCTAATTTAAGTTTTTCAGTGATTAACTCCAGCATTTTGTTTGTTTAAATTATTTTCATTTTCTGTATCTTGTGTATTCGAGACAATGGGGATTGTACACTTTTGAAAATGCCATATAAATATCCAAAGTTGTGGGTTTTGGTGTGAACTCTTGCATTTTTGCTCATTTGTTTATTGCATTCCTCTCTGTGTATTTGGAGCACTTTATTTTTAAAATTTGATGCACAAAGTCAATTTTACTGTGTGTAAACTTTTTAAAAAATTAAGGTAGATGATACTGATACTAATATATAGCATGTAGAATGAGTCATGAGAACAAAAAATAAATTAGGCACAGTTAGTAACTGATGTTTGGGGATAATTTTTTAAAATTAGGCATATTTTGACCCCAAAAAGAAAATATATAAAATGTGATTTGAAAGAGTAAAGAGGGGGTCATCAATGTCAAGAACAAAGGGTGTCAGTGAATAAAGGAAGCAGACAAAAGTCAGAATGAACCTGTATTAATCTGTTCTGCCTGCCATAACAAACTACCACAGACTGGGTGGCTTAAACCAAAGAAATTTATTTTCTCACATTTCTGGAGGTCGAAGTCCAAGGTCAAGCCCATGATGGTTGGTTTCTGGTGAGATCTCTCTTCTTGCCTTGGAGAGGGCCACCTTCTCACTGTGCCCTCTCGAGGCCTTTCCTCTGTGTGAGTGTACAGAGAGCTCCCTGGTGTCTCATCCTCTCCTCACAAAGGCACAGCTTCTCTTTGACTAAGGTCTCCCTTATGATGTCACTTAACCTTCATACATCCTCAGAGGCCCTGTCTCCAAATACAGTTGTGCTAGGGGGAGAGAGTTTCAACATACAGATTTGGCAGAGGGCACAGTTCAGTCTATAACACTTGTCCCTCTAGCTCTCCAAAATCTTTATTCTCATACACAGACTGCATTCATCCTGTCTCACCGCTCCAAAAGTCTTAACCCTTTTCATAATCAATTCCAAGTTGAAAGTCCCACTAAATGACATCTAAAGCAGGTGTAAGTGAAACTCAAGGTAAAATTTATACAACAGCAAAATTCCTTTCCAGCTATGACCCTGAGAAAACAGACTAGCTGTGTGCTCCCAAAATACAATGGACAGGCATAAGGTAAACATTTTCATTCCAAAAGAGAAAAATCAGAAGAAGAAAAGGAAGACAGGTCCAAGCAAGTCCAA
Source organism: Aepyceros melampus (assembly GCA_006408695.1). Classification (NCBI taxonomy): domain Eukaryota; kingdom Metazoa; phylum Chordata; class Mammalia; order Artiodactyla; family Bovidae; genus Aepyceros; species Aepyceros melampus. The sequence goes on from SJXQ01009179.1 coordinate 167,933, forward strand.
AACTTTCACAAGGCAAACTCCATTATATCTTAAAACATGAGAATAATCTTCTTTGGCTCCATGTTCTGCCTTCTGGCCCACTGGGTCAGCAGCAGCAACTCTTTAGCCCTAGATGGCAGCCCCCAATTCTACATGTTTTTGTGATGCCCCACCCGTGTGGCACTGGGAGGGGGTAGCCTGATTCTGCTGAAAGAAAGAAGATGGTCCCACCCTCTGAAACTGAGGAGGTAACAGCCTCTCCTTTCTGCCCCTAAAGTGTAAGCTTTAGGTCTGCAGTAGGAATGGCCTGCTAATCTCTGAATTGCCTTTCAGAGGGTCCTTCCCTTTTCTTGGGGAATAAAGCATGTTCATGTGTGGATAACTGTATTGTCCTATCCTGTAGAATCCTGGAAATCTGAAAGATTTCCTTCACTTCATCCTGTCTCAATCTCTTTGTTCAAACTGACAGTGTCTTGCTGGTATAATCCCACCTCTATTCTGATCTTCTGCTGAGATAGCTTATTAAGATCATGGGCCATCTCTTTGTGGAATGACATGCCTTCTCGTTTTTGAAATATGAATAGGCTAAGAACATTCTAAAACTTCAGGTTCTAGTTTCTTTTTGCTTAACAGATTCTTCAGTTTATCTCTCTCGTCTCTCATTTTACCATAAGGAGTAGAGACACCAGGCCACACTTTCAAAACCTTGCTTAATTAAATACCCAATTGCATTGCTGACAAGTCCTGTGCTCCACAAGAATACATTTCAGCCAAGTCCTTTATCACTTATACAGGAGTCACCTTCCCTCCACAGACCAATAACATATTCCTGACTACCACTGGGATCTCACCAGAATCACATTAATGTTTATATTTCTACCAGCATTCTGTTCATGATGATATGTGTATCTCTAAGATAGATAATAGCTTCACAGGTGACCCAGTGGTAAAGAATCCGCTTGCCAATGCAGGAGACGCAAGTTCAGTCCCTGGGTCTGCTGGAGAAGGAAATAGCAATCCACTTCAGTGTTCTCTGCTGGGAAATCCCATGGACAGAGAAGCCTGGTGGGCTGTAGTCCATGAGGTCTCAAAGAGTTGGACCTGACTTGGCGACTAAACAAGATAGATGGTAGAAGCTTTCTATGTATAGTTCTCTTCTTTCTGAGCCCTCACTAGAATGTCTAATGTCCATAATTCTGCCAACAAATTCTTCATAACAATTCTAGGCTTCTAACAAGGACCTCAGGACTCATCCAGCCTCTGTGCATTACCCAGTTCCAAATCCACTTCCACTCTTTAGGCATTTGTTATGGCAGTTCTCTGCTTCACCCTAACAAAATCTGTATTAGTTTGCTAGGAATAGTAGCATAATACCACAGATGAGGTAGCTTAACCAACAGAAATGAATTTTCTCACATTTCTGTAGGCTCTAAGTCCAAGATCAAGGCATGATCAGGCTGACTCTGGTGCGGGTTCTCTTTCTGATGTTGCCTTCTTTCTGCATCCTCATGCGATCCCTTCTCTCTGCATATACAGACAAAGCATGTTCTCTGGTGTCATTTTCTCTTCTTATAAGGACAGCAGGCATATCTGATTAATTCCTTACTCTTATGACCTCGTTTAACCTTAATTACCTTCTTAAAGGTCCTGTCTCCAAACAGTCACAGAGAAATTAAGATTTCCTTGTATGAATGTGGAGGAGACGGAGTTCGGTCCATAACAGGATCTAAGGGGTTCGTGTAAGGGCTTTGCTTGGGTATGGAGGGAAATGAAGAGTGAGCCAGAAGTAAGACCAGGCTTGCAAGCTCCTAGTCTAGAGAGAATCTTAAGAAATCATACGCTAGCATTTGCTTCAGAGAGTGGGTGTCAGCTAAGTCAGAACTGATGATTTTCTATTCTCTCTTCAAATGTAGAGTATAGGGCCTCTACACCCACATTAGGTAGTATAAGTCAAGGACTTCCTGATGAGGAACAAAATATCTCATCTTTTCGTCCTTCAAAATCATCAAGAATGATTTGCACATATACATTCAACAGGAATTCATGTCCACATGGTTCAAATAGTCTTCCCCAGTGGCTCAGAGATAAAGAATCCACCTGAAATGCAGGAGGAGACGCTGGTGTGATCCCTGGGTCAGGAAGGTTTCCTGGAGGAGGAAATGGCAAGACACTCTAGTGTTCTTGCCTGGAAAATTCCATGGACACAGGAGCCCGACAGGCTACAATCTGTGGGGTCGCAAACAGTCAGACACAGCTGAACCACTGAACATGCATGCCTGGTTCACGTAGTAGATGACGACAGAAGGCAAAGCACGTTTCCTAGTTTGAAGAAACCGAGGCAGTAGCTAAGGGATTAGGAAGTCACACAGATCAATTCATCCAGAGACCTCTGTCATTAAATCACTCCTTTTACCTTAGTGGAAACTGCATTAAATCAGAAGTCAGGAGTGCTGGCCTGTGGTCCCAGTTCAACTCCCACTTAAGCACAGAATTCATTATCTCTGTATGAATTCTACATCTCTGTATCTCTGTTTCATTATGTGCAAAACAGTGGTAGTAGAAATAGGCAGTGGCTGTTGAAACTCTCTAAATACTCTACAGCTTTCTAACATTCCACAGCTATCTATTTAGTGTATATGTATATTTTTACTTCCCTGACATAGTCTTACAGGTTCAGTTGTCCACCACTTGACTTATTTTTGTGTTTCATGTTATCATAAACTGCAGCGACCCCAAACTGGAAACTGCATTTCAATGAAGTTTTGACTAATGCTGAATATACCTGGGCCTTGAATATCATTCTTCTTTTATGATTTCTCAATATCATATCTCTCTACTCCACAAAGGAAGTTTGGCTGAGAATTGTGAACCCAAAATAAAGCTGAATATGATACGGCATTTAAGCATGATGAAATCGGGGGAGGACTCAGTAACATTTACAGACAGTCCAAAAATAAAAATGTTTGTTTCTATGAGAAGTAAATTAAATAATCAACAACACTCCTTTTCCTTATTTTCTATGGAGGCAATGTTTCATTCACAAGACACAGTGTGAATTATGACTGTGACAATGACAGTCTTTTCTTCCATTGATTCTGGGTGTCAGACCCAGCTCAAGTGAGAGGTCTGTCATTTAGAATGTAACCTTTCAGAGCACCTTGTGCAAACCTGCATGTCTGACGTTAAACCTGTTTGAGATGGTACTTGGACCCTACAGTGCCTTGAAATTTGATTCCAAAGTTTGCATACTAAATAATACTATTTTTTAAGGTCAGGATTGTCCTTGTTTAAAAATAGTTGTTCCCCGTTAGAAAGATCTTTAGATGATGTAATTGCCATATATTGCACTGCAATTTGAGAAGATCAGGTTCAAGTATCAAATTCTCAGACACTGGGTAAGGAGAGACTGAGAATGTGACAGAACTGATAAGCTTGGTCTCCTGGAAAAAGAATTTGCCCTCTTTACTTTTCAGCACCTTTTGTTGGTGAATTTACCCCCTTAATATGAGAATCAAAAAAACTACCTATCTCTTAAAGACAGACCATGGTAAATGAAAAGGAAATCCAAAGTAATGGTAATTACCTGATACAAAATACAGCCAAGCACTGCACTTTGAGGAGTAAATGTGCGTTTACTCTCTTTGCCTAGGAAACACACAGGGGAGACCTGCAGGGCATGGTGAGAGGATTTGGAGGCTGAATTCTCAAAGTCTTGGTATAATGAATGTGGGTCTTAAGGACAATATTTCATAATACAAATTAGACTATAAGAAAAGAAAGCGGGACAGAGTGGGTGAGAGATTCAAACACACTTTGGAAAGCTTGACAGGAGAAGCTCCCAATTTCTTATTTTTATCTTATGAAGCAGAATTCCTCACAGGAGCTCTGCATTCCTCAGGCTCAGACATGATTAAACACCATACCTTTTAAAATGTTTTACTATTCCAAGCTGAGGAATATATAAATAACCACTTTCCAGCTACCACTCCTCAGCCTGGAATTTAAACTGAGTGCCTTCTGGGCTTCAGCCTGCTCTGACCAGACTTTGCATCAGAAGAACTGAAAAAGCTGCCTTGCTGAACAGCATCATGGAAGCCTGTGTAGAGGTAATAGACAATAAGCAGCCCAGGAAGGCGGTAGGGGAGAGTGAGCAGCCAAGCGGAGCTCATGCTTCTCCTTGTCTGGCATGTTTTAGGAAGCGGTGATGATGATGTACTCACGTGAGGAACTGAAAGAAGTTTGAACCCACTCGGATCTATGCTGTGCATGCGTGCTGAGTCGCTCAGTTGTATCCGACTCTTTGCACCCCCATGGACTGTAGCCCACCAAGCTCCTCTGTCCATGGAATTCTTCAGGCAAGAATGCTGGAGTGGATTGCCATTCGCTTCTCCAAGGGATCTTCCTGACCCAGCGATCAAACCCAGGTCTCTTGCATTTCAGGTGGATTTTTTTTTACCATCTGAGCCACCAAAGGAGCCCCAAAGATCTAGAACAAAAGTTCTAAAAGCCTCTCAGGGTGGCGGATGTTGATAAGGACGTAGGGCTTTCATGACCTTGCAGATAGAAAGACTTGAGTGTCCACTGGAGTCAGAGTGCTTCAGAATGAACATGTGAAGTGAGAACACACCATCACAGCTCTGCTCTGTACAGAGAAGTTTATATGTCAGGACCCCTGATTGCTGAGGCTGAGACCTACCTTAGCTGATGCTGCCTTGACCTGTCTCCCAGTTTCAATGTGAGCACCAGCCAAACCGAATACTCTTTTTTTTTTTTGCAAAAACCAAAATGGTGGTTAGATTCCTACTCCTCTGCTTTTTCTCATTCTGTGAAGGCCCTGCACCCTCCTCTCTTCCCTCTTTTCTTATCTCTCTCTTCTCTTCTCATCCCAAATACCAGTTCAGGAGTCAAAAAGTTAATCCCTTCCAAAACAACTTCCCTGTAAATGGTAGACCAACATCTGTTTCAGAATGAAATGTCACTTTCTGAGCCCTCACCCCAGACCCATAGTATAAGAATTCCAAGTAGTGGAGCCAGGAACCTTCATTTTAACAAAGTCCTCAGGTGATTTCAATGCTTTCTCAAGTCTGAGAAACTCTTTTGCAGCCTCACAGCACATCCCTGTAACTGGTACTGTCAATATCCTGACGGTATCATACATCAGTGGGTCCTTCTCAGTGAGTCTCCAACTTAAGTGTGCTTTAGAGTCTCATGGAAAACTAATGCAAAATGCAGAGGCCTGGTCTTGGTGGATAGGGCCTTTGTAGTGTCACCGAGCTCTCCAGGTGATCCTGACTCAGTAAGACTGAGAAGGGCAGCTTATGGGCATGGATGGCGGGGGGTGTGAGTCAGAGAGGACCCGAATGCAACCACAAGCTTCCTTGTAAGAGGAGCTTAGAAAAAGATTTGAGCACATACGCAAAGGAGGTGATGTGAAGACAGAACACAGAGTTTTGGAGATGCGGCTCAAAGGCCACAGTGATGCAGCCACGAGCCGCAGAATGCCAGTAACTGCCAGAAGCTGGAAGACGGTAGGAACAGACTCTCTCCCAGAACTTCCAGCAGGAGTGTGGCCCTGCTGACACCTTTGATTTTATCCACTAATATTGATTTTAGACTTAACAGCCTCCAGAAATGGGAAAGAATAAATTTCTGTTGTTTTCAGCCTCTGAGTTTGTGGCAATTTTTTACAGCAGCCACGGAAAATGAGTATACCTTTTAACTAATTTAATACGATGCAAATGTTGCTTAGGAAATTAACCTAGAATTAATGAGAATAATAAGATGAGAATAGGCACCAGAGTGGAAACTAGTTTATGGAAACAGAGATACTAAATTGTTTGTGGCAGAGGCCTCAGGTAAAGGGGCCAAAGTCATGAATTACACTTGTGAAAACAAAGAAGAAAAAAAATATCCAAAAGCCATCTTGAATAAGAAATTGCAAAAATAAGCAACAGAAGGCCTTCAGGTCCATAAAAGACTCAGATGAGGGAAAAGGTCTTTTGAATAAATGGTGCTAGACACCCATCGAAAAAATAAAAGGACTTTGACTTCTACTTCATACCACAGATAAAAATTAATTACACAAAGATTGCAGATTTTAGCATGAAAGATAAAACAATAATCTTGAAGAAAATAGAGAAAAAAATCTTTGTAAACTTGCAATAGACAAAAAACCTTCTAAAACAGGGCACCCAAAGTGATAATTATTTTTAAAATAAAAAATAATTTAAAAACACCAGGAGTGGAAAAAATATATTACTAGTAGGAGATGATATTCACAGTACACATATCTGACAAAGGAATCATACCCTGAATATATAAAGAATTCTATTAATCATTAAAAATGTGCAAAAGACTCAAACCAATACTAACACCAAAGAGGGTATATGTCTAAATGGCCAAAAAGCAAGTTTAAAATGTGTTCATCTTCATTAGTCATCATGAAATGTACATTTAAACCCACAGTGGGATAAATTCTGCATGACAACAGAATGGCTAAAATGTAAGATGAAAATTTCTCAAGTGTTTCTGAGAATGTGGAGAAACTAGAACTTCTATATATTTTTGTTTCCAATGAGAAAACCCTATAGAAACTACTAGGATTTGTCAGTGTCTACTAAAACTGAACATGTGTACAATCTATGACCTAGCAGTCCATTCTCAGAACAACAAAAGCACATACATGTGTTTATCAGGAGAAAGTGAAGTCACTCAGTCATGTTCGACTCCTTTCAACCCTGTGGACTGTAGCCCACCAGTCTCTTCTATCCATGGGGATTCTCCAGGCAAGAACACTGGACTGGATTGCAGTACCCTCCTCCAGGGGATCCTCCCAACCTAGGGACCAAAACCATGTCTCTTGTTCTCCTGCATTGGCAGGTGGATTCTTTACACTGCACCACCTAGGAAGCTCAAAAAGTCCATAATAGTGGACTATTCATAATAGTCTCAAACTGGAAATTACCCAAAAGCCCATCAGCAGTAGAGAGGATAAATAGATTGAGGTATACCCACACAATGGAACACTGCACACCAGTGAAGGTGAATTATCTACCACTAAACAGCACACATACCTACTCGTCTTTATTTTATATCTTTTGGCATTGTTTGAAATTTCTCTTTTTTACTTTACCAGGGGTGTTACTTTTTAAATCACAACGTTAAAGTTTTACAATGTGTTAAGGCTTCATTGTGCTCAGAAACGAGGAAGAAGCCAAATATTTAAAAAGCAGTAGAGAGGATAAATAGATTGAGGTATACCCACACAATGGAACACTGCACACCAGTGAAGGTGAATTATCTACCACTAAACAGCACACATACCTACTCGTCTTTATTTTATATCTTTTGGCATTGTTTGAAATTTCTCTTTTTTACTTTACCAGGGGTATTACTTTTTAAATCACAACGTTAAAGTTTTACAATGTGTTAAGGCTTCATTGTGCTCAGAAACGAGGAAGAAGCCAAATATTTAAAAAATATATATATATACACACACAATTTTATTGAAGCATAGTTGATTTATAGTGCTAGTTGCAGGTGTATAGCACAGTGATTCTGTTACATGTACATGTACATATATATAATGCCCTGTGTGATTCTGTTTAATTAAAAGAGGAAATAAAGGGCAAATATATATGCTGTCAAAATACTAGACAGTGGTTACCTACAGGGGAGAATGTAACTTGAGGGAAAATGGGGAGGATTCTGGGAAGATGGCAATGACTTATTTTATCTGGATACTGATTACAAAGGTATGTACAGATTGTAAAAATTCAAGCTGTACACTCAGTGTGCCATTCTCTGTACAGATTCCATTAACAATTTTGTAAGACCCAAAAGTCAAATAAATGACACAGATACATGCATGTAAAGACGTCTTGGGTTCCTACACACCACATATGCACATAGTACACTCTTTTGGAGGACTTAATAATCTTCGCACATTTTAAAGCTGAGCACTGAAATTCCTTCTGTCCCTTGTGATGACTTGCCCTTTCTCATAATTTTATTTGAAGTCACAGAAAGTTTGGTATTTAGGCATTTCAGCAGATTGTGCTTCTCCCAGTGAAGGGAAATAAGGAAATGTCACATGAAGACTTATATACCTCAGAGGCAGTTCTGCAAAATGTTCTTAATCATCTCATTTTCATCTCTCAGCCAGTCTTTTTGACTTAGAGGATTTATTTTTAGATAGCTGTGCAGCTGGTAGTTTAGAATCCAGCCATTCTACCCACCTCCTCGCCTTTCTCTGCCAGACCCTGTCCAGTTGGGAATTTACATTTCCAATGGTCCCAGAAAGATTATAATGACATTGGGATTAAGTCGACACGGAAGGAGCAACCATAGAGCTGGACAAAAACTGATGTTTGCAATGGAACATTTGAAAACTAAAATAATCATCATTTGATTTAAAACTGGAGTTTCATGAATTAGAAATGAGCTATGAAGCTTTCACATCCAGGTCACTGGGTCACATTCCAATTTATATAATCAAATAACCCACAAGTCAATTAAACATCAGTTAAAAATGAAGCATTCAACCATACACTATATCTCAGTGGCACTCCAAGTGGGGTCCCCAGGTCCCAGTCTCTGAATCAGAAATCCAGAAATAGGGCCCTGGGATCTGTGTCTAGCAGGCTCTCCAGGTGTTTTATAATGCACACTCAAGTTTGAGAACCACTGATATACATGTGGTCCATAAGGAATTCATACTGTGCTGCACAAGCAGAATGTTTATCACATATTAGAATGGCTGTAATAGAAACTCACTAGCAGTTTTTTCTTAATGACCTCATAGGCCAGAAATAGCAAAAGAATATGTGGCAACACAAACTGTCTTTATTTACAGAGACACGGAAGTGAGTGGGTGTGTGTAAGTCTTTGCTGGAGAGTCTGCCCTGTACTGGGCCAGTGGTACCACAGTTGCCAGCATCCATGCATGCTGCTGTCCACTATGACCTGCAATTATCACATTTGCTTGGGTTTGGAAAAATTCTTTCATTTTCAAAACTCTGCCCACTGCCTAGAGACTTGCAGAAATAGTAATAGACCTATTAGCCCATCAATACAGTTTAGATAAATTTAAGGCAATAGGTGAAAGTTTACATTTTCTTTCAAGAGCAATTATGAATGCCAGAAAACTTTTCCAGATAGGGTTTTGTAAATAATTTGACGTTAATGTATCAAAGAAAAACAACCTGAGCTGAAAGAAGAGGAACTTTGGACTCAAGTCCCCATGGAGAAAACTCTGTCATTTAAGTTTGGAAATGTTTAATAAACATTTATCAAGCATCCATCATGTATAAAGTCCTGTGGTCATTTTGATCAGAGTCCCATGATGGCGGGCACAGCACCACTGCCTTAGAAATATAACCGCTACTCCTCTTATAACAGTGACAGAAGGCCAACTTGAATTAGATTAATCAAGAAAAAAGGAAACAGAAGAATGGAAAAGGAGGTATTGGGATTTAATTGGCTCAACAAGTAAAATTTGGGAAGAGCAGGATGGAATATGCAGAATAAAATATAGAGCCAGTGACTCAGGCACTCTCTGAAGAATACTCCCTGTCCGCCCTTATCTCTGCCTCCCTTTTCTTAGCAGCATTTTCTCTCTCTCTTTGAAAGCTTCGTTGAGATAAAATTGACAAGTCATGCTAGTGATCCATCTTCTAAAGTGTGCATTTCAATGGCTTTTAGTGTTTTCAGAAAGTTATGTGTCTACCCCAATGATCAATTTTATTGAAGCATAGTTGATTTATAGTGCTAGTTGCAGGTGTATAGCACAGTGATTCTGTTACATGTACATATATGAATATATATATATATATATATTCTTTTTTAGATTCTTTTCCCTTTTCTTCCCTGGCTCAGACAGTAAAGCGTCTTGCTTATAATGCAAGAGACCTGGGTTCGATCCCTGGGTCAGGAAGATCCTCTGGAGAAGGAAATGGCAACCCACTCCAGTACCCTTGCCTGGAAAATTCCATGGACAGAGGAGCATGGTGGGCTATAGTCCACAAGATCACAAAGAGTTGGACACGACTGAGCGACTTCACTCACTTTCCCTTATCAGTTCAGTTATTCAGTTGTGTCCGACTGTTTGTGACCCCATGGACTGCAGCACGCCAGGCTTCCCTGTCCATCACCAACTCATGGAGCTTGCTCAAATTCATCTCCATCGAGTCGGTGATGCCATCCAACCATCTCATCCTCTATTGTCCCCTTCTCCCCCTGCCTTCTATCTTTTCCTGCACCAGAGTCTTTTCAAATGAATCAGTTCTTCACATCAGGTGGCCAAAGTACTGGAGCTTCAGCTTCAGCATCAGTCCTTCCAATGAATATTCAGGACTGATTTCCTTTACAACTGACTGGCTTGATCTCCTTGCAGTCCAAGGGACTCTCAAGAGTCTTCTCCAGCACCACAATTCAAAAGCATCAATTCTTCAGTGTTCAGCTTTCTTTATAGTCCAACACTCACATCTACACATGACTACTGGAAAAACCATAGCTTTGACTAGACAGACCTTTGTCGGCAAAGTATGTCTCTGCTTTTTAATATGCTCTCTTGGTTGGTCATAGCTTTTCTTCCAAGGAACAAGCGTCTTTTAATTTCATGGCTGCAGTCACCATCTGCAGTGATTTTGGAGCCCAAGAAAATAAAATCTCTCACTATTTCCATTGTTTCCCCATCTATTGCCATGAAGTAATGGTACCAGATGTCATGATCTTAGATTTTGCATGTTGAATTTGAAGCCAGATTTTTCACTCTCCTCTTCCACTTTCATCAAGAGACTCTTCAATCCCTCTTCACTTTCTGCCATAAGGGTGGTGTCATCTGCATATCTGAGGTGATTGATATTTCTCCCAGCAATCTTGATTCCAGCTTGTGCTTCCTCCAGCCCAGCATTTCACATGATGTACTCCGCATATAGGTTAAATAAGCAGGGGGACAATAAACAGGCTTGACATACTCCTTTCCCAATTTGGAACCAGTCCATTGTTTCATGTCCAATTCTAACTGTTACTTCTTGACCTGCATACAGATTTCTCAGGAGGCAGGTAAAGTGGTCTGGTATTCCTGTCTTTTTTTTTTTTTTGAACATTGTTTTATGAGTTTATTGCCATCTGTCTGTCTTCTTTGGAGAAATGCTTGTTTAGGCCTTCTGTCCATTTTTTGATTGGGTTGTTTGTTTTTCTGCTTTTGAGCTGCATGAGCTGCTTATATATTTTGGAGATTAACCCTTTATCAGTTTATTTGTTTGTAATTATTTTCTCCCATTCTGAGGTCTATTTGTTTATTTTGTTTATCATTTTCTTTGTTGTGCCGAAGGTTTTAAGTTTAATTAGGTCCTATTTATTTATTTTTGTTTTTATTTCTGTTACAACAGGAAGTGGGTAAGAGGGAACCTTGCTGCAATTGATGTCAAACTGTTACTCCCTATGTTTTCCTTTAAAAAGGTTTATAGTTTCTGGCCTTACATTTATTTTTTTTTCTTTAATTAATTTTTATTTTTTAGTTTGTTTTGCTTTACAATACTGTGTTCGTTTTGCTACACATCGACATGAATCAGCCATGAGTGTACATGAACTCCCAATCCCGACCCCCACCTCTCCCCTCCCGCCCCACACCCTCTCTCTGGATTATCCCCGTGCATCAGTCCCAAGCATCCTGCATCCTGCATCAAACCTGGACTGTCTTTTGAAGAGTTTCCCACATTTTGTTGTGATCCACACAGTCAAAGGCTTTGGCATAGTCAATAAAGCAGAAGTAGATGTTTTTCTGGAACTCTCTTGCTTTTTCTATGATCCAACAGATGTTGGCAATTTAATTACTGATCCTCTGCTTTTTCTAAATCCAGCTTGAACATCTGGAAGTTCTCGGTTCATGTACTGTTGAAGCCTGGATTAGAGAATTTTGAGCATTACTTTACTAGCGTGTGAGTTGAGTGCAATTGTGCTGTAGTAGTGAAACCATCTATTCCTGAACTTTTGTTTCTTGGGAGTTTTTAAATGACAGTTTCCATTTCAGTACTTGTAATTGGTTTGTTCATATTTTCTGTTTCTTCCTGGTTCAATCTGGGGAGATTGTACTTTTCTAGGAATTAGTCCATTTCTGCTAGGCTGTCCATTTTATCGGTATAGAGTTGCCTATTGTAGTTTCTTATGGTCCTTTGTATATGCGTGGAGTCATTTGTAACTTCTTCATTTCTAACTTTATTGATTTAGGCCTGCTCCTTTTTTTTCATTATGAATCTCACTAAAGGTTTATCAATTTTGTTTATATTTTTAAAGCACTAGCTTTTAGTTTCATTGATCTTTTCTATTGTTCTCTTAGTTTATCTGTGCTCTGATCTTTTATGACTCTTTCTTTCTACTAACTTTAGGTTTTGTTTGTTCTTCTTTCTCTAGTTGCTTTAGGTGTCGAATTTGGTTGTTATTTGAGATTTTTCTTGGTCTGGAGGTAAGTTTGTATTGCTGTAAATTTCCCTCTTAGAACTGCTTTTGCCATATCCCATAGGTTTTGGACCCTTGTGTATCCATTTTTATTTTGCCTCTAAGTATTTTTTATTTCCTCTTTGTTTTCTTCAGTAATCCATTGATTGTTTAGTAACATATTGTTTAGCCTCTACATTTTTTTGCAATGTTTTTCTTGTAGTTGATTTTTATTCTCATTGTACTGTGGTCAGAAAAGATGCTTGATATGATTTCAATTTTCTTAAATTTACTGAGGTTTGCTTTTTGCCCCAGCATGTGATAAATCCTGGAGAATGTTTCGTGTGCACTTGAAAAAAAATATGTGTTCTGCTGCTTTCAAATGGTATGCTCTATAAGTATTAAGTCTATTTGACCTCATGTGTTATTAAACCTGTGTCTCCTTCTTGAGCTCCTGTCTGAATGTGCTTTCCATTGATGTAAATGTAGTGTTAAAGTCCCCCACTATTATTGTGTTACTGTTGCTTTCCCCTTTTATCACCCTTAGCCTTATATATTGAGGCACTCCTATGTTGGGTGCATATATATTTAGAATTATTATGTCTTCTTCTTGGATTGATCCCTTAATCATTATGTAGTGTCCTTCTTTGTCTCTTGTAACAGTCTTTAAGGTCTATTTTGTCTGACGTAAGTATTGCCACTCTAGCTTTCTTTGGTTTCCATTTGCTTGGAATATCTTTTCCTACTTCCCTATCACCATAATCAATTTTAGAAATTTCTCAAAAATAAACCTTGCACTCCTTACACACCCTCCCCACAACCTCCCCTTCTCCCTCAATGCTAAACAATCACTAATCTTCTTTCTTTCTCAATAGAGTTGTCTTTTATGGATATTTCATGTAAATAAAATCATACACTATGTGGTCCTTTGTGACTGGCTTCTTTAACTTATTTTTTAAATAAATTTATTTATTTTAATTGGAGGCTAATTACTTTACAGTATTGCATTGGTTTGCCATACATCAGCATGAATCCACCACGGGGTACACGTGTTCCCCATCCTGAACCCCCCTCCCACCTCTCTCCCCATACCATCCCTCTGGGTCATCCCAGTACACCAGCCCTGAGCATCCTGTATCCTGCATTGAACCTGGACTGGCGATTCATTTCTTATATGATATTACACATGTTTCAATACCATTCTCCCATGGCTTTAACTTAGTGTAATATTGTCAAGGTCATATAATAACACGAATCAATACTTCATTTTCTGTGTGCCTGATTAATACTCCATTGTATGGAGATACCTCATTTTATTTAGCCATTCATCAGCTGACAGACATTTGCATTGTTTTCAATTCAAGGCTATTATGAACAATCCTTGCAGCATTCTCTTAAGCCACTTTCTTTGGGTGGATAAACCTAGCCAAAACCAGCACTGTGTTCACTCTTAGTCTCTAGTCAGAACTAGGATAAGTAGAATATTCCATACAGATTTTAGATATAAAAGAAACAAAAGAAGAGTATGATTATTCGGAATCAGTGCTACACTCAGGCAGTCTCCAGGGCCAGGAAGATGGAGGCATCTAACTAAGATGACTACTCGGTCTGACAAGTCTAGAGAGCAAGTATATGAAATGTTTCCCAAAGAAAGTAGGCTGACATAGGCATGTGTACAGAAAGGACTTTTAGCTAGGCAGCCTCTCCAATTTGTGTGTATTTTAGCTCTTCTCTACAACTACTCCAGTGAACCTCAGACATAGGAAGTCAGGAGACTTGACATCTTTAGGTGTGAAACCATAATGCTGCCAACTCTACAGGCCTTCAGAAGGTCCCAGAAATCCTTAAGGGATCTTACATGGGGTGAATCAGATTGAAAAGCAAGGACACTGGTCAATATGAGGAGAATTCACCCAGTTAGTCAACCATCAGATTCTAATTACATACCTACTGTGAGTAGGTATCATGCTAGTAGTACAGCTAAAAAGATACAAAAAATGGTCTGGAGACGGCAGAGAACTTTCTCCAAGCCTTCCTTTTCTTTTTCACTCTTTATTCTACTTCTTTTTTAATTCACGGTGGCCTGTGGGTATATAGGCTTGGCACAGTGTACCCCAAGGTTTCAAATTTGTAGATTTGTTCCACTGTCAATCACCCAAATTTGCTGTGTTCTGTGGCACCATAAGGCAATCAGCTCTTGAAGACTAGACTTTGCATCAAGGACAGAGAACAATGGATGTTCAAATGTGGAACAAATCCATGCTGAAAAATTGACAAAAGTTTACCAGGTGCTAGCATGTTTGTTTTGTTTTTAGCAAAGATGAAAATTGAGCCTAGTAAGGAGGAATTTCAAGATGAATGAGATCCTTGGATTACATGGTCCTTACTCATTCCGTTGCATTCCACCTTTCCCTTGGGTCTCAATCACTTTCATTGTCACTGTCCTAGGAACTGTTCCTCTTTAAATGTCTGGATAAGTTCAGACAAAATCCTTAAAAATGAAACAGGTGAAAGCTGCCAAATGCTACTGGGGAACAAAATGATAATAAGTAAACGTAGCAGAAATAATATTGGCTCTGAAGCTCATGGAACAACAGACTGGTTCCAAATAGGAAAAGGAGTACATCAAGGCTGTATATTATCACCCTACTTATTTAACTTATATGCAGAGTACATCATGAGAAACGCTGGACTGGAAGAAGCCCAAGCTGGAATCAAGATTGCCGGAAAAAATATCAATAACCTCAGATATGCAGATGACACCACCCTTATGGCAGAAAGTAAAGAGGAGCTAAAAAGCCTCTTGCTGAAAGTGAAAGAGGAAAGTGAAAAAGTTGGCTTAAAGCTCAACATTCAGAAAATGAAGATCATGGCATCTGGTCCCATCACTTCATGGGAAATAGATGGGGAAACAGTAGAAACAGTGTCAGACTTTATTTTTTTGGTCTCCAAAATCACTGCAGATGGTGATTGCAGCCATGAAATTAAAAGACGCTTTCTCCTTGGAAGAAAAGTTATGACCAACCTAGATAGTATATTCAAAAGCAGAGACATTACTTTGCCGACTAAGGTCCGTCTAGTCAAGGCTATGGTTTTTCCTGTGGTCATGTATGGATGTGAGAGTTGGACTGTGAAGAAGGCTGAGCACAGAAGAATTGATGTTTTGAACTGTGGTGTTGGAGAAGACTCTTGAGAGTCCCTTGGACTGCAAGGAGATCCAACCAGTCCATTCTGAAGGAGATCAACCCTGGGATTTCTTTGGAAGGAATGACGCTAAAACTGAAGCTCCAGTACTTTGGCCAATATGGATGTGAGAGTTGGACTGTGAAGAAGGCTGAGCGCCGAAGAATTGATGCTTTTGAACTGTGGTGTTGGAGAAGACTCTTGAGAGTTCCTTGGAGTGCAAGGAGATCAAACCAGTCCATTTTGAAGGAGATCAGCCCTGGGATTTCTTTGGAAGGAATGATGCTAAAGCTGCAGCTCCAGTACTTTGGCCACCTCATGCGAAGAGTTGACTCACTGGAAAAGACTCTGATGCTGGGAGGGATTGGGGGCAGGAAGAGAAGGGGATGACCGAGGATGAGATGGCTGGATGGCATCACAGACTCAATGGACGTGAGTCTGAGTGAACTCCGGGAGTTGGTGATGGACAGGGAGGCCTGGCGTGCTGCAACTCATGGGGTCGCAAAGAGTTGGACACGGCTGAGCGACTGAACTGAACTGAAAAGAAGGGCCAGAATGTTCTTCAAAATAACTTTTTAAAAATGGAAGTGAATAAACAAAGAAGATTACGTCAACTTGCTTAAATCTTCAACAGGAGACAAAGAAGGACACAGTGTCTAAATTAGTACTTCAGAGTGCATAATGTTCTTTTTACTTGCAGAAGAAGAGGGTATCTGGGAGTCCAGCACTGCTTCAAAAGAGATATGAAATGACTAATGCAGCTGCTAGTTACATAGTAAGTGAGGGAAAAACAAGGGTTTAAGGATGGTAGAACTGCCACTAGAAATTTAAAAAAAAGCATACACAGTGCATCTCCTAAAGGCTTACCTTAGGCTGTTTTAGATCACTAGCATAACATTCGTTACAGAAGATTCATGGTATACGTGAAAATCTGTGGTTCTATTAAGCTGAAGCAAACTTCAAGGTCCATAGCAAGTGAGTTGTTACTTTGCTGATGCAAGAATTAGAGTCCGAAGGCTGAATTCTGGGAGCAAGTCATTTAACCAGTGAATGAACCCAGTCAATCACTTCAGTTTAGTTCAGTCGCTCATTTGTGTCCGACTCTACGACCCCATGAATTGCAGCACACCAGGCCTCCCTGTCTATCACCGACTAGCACTTTTTTATTCTTATTTAATACAATCCTGTGTGGTACTTTTGTTTTTATTTTGTTAGATTTAAGAACATAATTATATTCTGTGATGGCAGCAATGAAGACATTAGGACGAAGTATTCTATAAAGAATGAAAAGAGTCCAACCTACTTGAAATTATTGGCATAATAAAATATCAAAAGTCAATATTTAAGATATCCCAAATGATCTCAATTCCTCCAATCAGTGAATAACATACTGCATTAATATGTGATCACGTTCTCCTTTGATACTACTGCCTCCCTAGATGAAGTCATTCTTTATTTGCAATTAAAAAAAAAAAATGTAAAGGTAAATACAAATTTTCATCTTTAGACAAAAAGCAAGCATCTTCTCAAGCAGTTTAGATTACTGCAGGCACTGCTGCATGTCTTATTGACACAATTTTTATTGAGGAATATACACCATCAGAGGATGAGATGGCCGGATGGCATCACTGACTCAATGGTCTTGAGTCTGAGTAAGCTCAGGAGTTGGTGATGGACAGTGAGGCCTGCGTGCTGCAGTCCATGGGGTCAGACACGACTGAGCAACTGAAATGAACTGATACACCATCAGTGTCCCTTTACCCAGATGAGAACAATACAGTTAGTTTAGCCTAAAGGAAGGCACTAAGGATTGGGAAAGTGGTGGCTCAACTTTGTTTTGCTTCAGTCTCTTCATTAACCCAATATTCCAGTGAATAAATGGTACACAAATGAACTTAGAGCATTTGTGTAGTCGAAACAGCAAAACGGGTGAAAAAAACACCAAAAATTCAATTTCTTAATAAAGGTAAGTCACTGTAAATTTAATTGAAGAAACATGCGTTGAATATTTTAAGTAATGCACCAGAGCTCTAATGGCTGTTTGAAAGACGTATTAGGGAGCAACTGAAAAGCAAAGTTGAACAGGTAGAGACTGGGGAGGCACAGGGCAAACAGCAGCTTGGTATCAAAACCTAGAGAAGTCACAATCAGATTCTGAGACATAGACAAGCCAACCTTAGAATTCTTTGTTTAAACTGTCCCCTCCAACCAGCAGCAACCTCATTTTCTGACTGGCTTCTTCTCATGTTAGTCACTGAGTCCTGTCCAACTCTTTGCAACCCCTCTGTCCATGGAATTATCCAGGCAAGAATACTGGAATGGGTAACCATTCCCTTCTATAAGGGGTCTTCCTGATCCAGGGATCAAACTCAGGTCTCCTGCATTGCAGGCAGATTCTTTACTGTCATATTACATGTAAAATGTGGAAGAAACAAAAAAACTGGAGAAACTGCAGTCACCTAGTTAAGACATTATGTAAAAGGTACCTCACCCCGTGAAGTCTCAAACACTTTAGAAACAAGGTGCCAGGAGGCAGAGATGCCACTGGCCCTGGAAATGACAAGGCTGTCTGTAACCTAGTCACACCCAACTCACTTTTAAACTTTAAATTTAACTTTTGTCCTCTATTGAGGATTTATGTCATTTTACCTGGTAATGCAACTTCAGTACATTATTCTCTCTTTAAGCCACTTTGCCTTGATGCAACTGAAAAAGTTGGATGAGCATTCGGAAGAGTATGTTCAAATCACAAGATACAGTCTGCCCATCACAGCTATTTGCTCTCAGGTGTCACCACCCTCATCAATACCCCAGCATTCAGCAAAAATATTTGAGCCCTTACTTGGTGCTAGAACTGTCCTGGCACTGAAGTAGTCATATAAACAGGATCTACATGATCCCTGTCCCTGACCTCAAAAGGGGGACAAATAAGTAAATGAATCAAAACTTGGTTAAAGCTTAAGTAGAAAAGATGGAACGGCGGCCAGTTGTAGTTGGAGCCTGCAAAGCAATGTGATAGAAGATGAGACTGAAAACAGGGGTAAGGAACATTAACGCTCAGGGAGGGCCTTGTAGGCAATGCAAAGTATTTGGGTTTTACCTCAACATAACGGAAAACCGCAGGATTACTTTAGCTAGGTTGTGTGTGTGTTTGTGGCTCAGTCGTGTCAACCTCTGTGCGACCCCACGGACTGTAGCCTGCCAGGCTCCTCCGTCCATGGGATTTTCCAGGCAAGAATACTGGACTGGGTTGTCATCTCCTTCTCCAGGGGACCTTCCCGACCCAGGGATCGAACCCAGGTCTCCCGCACTGCAGGCAGACTCTACCCTCTGAGCCACAGTGCATGGTTATTAGGAGTTTACACTGTTTTTCTTGGTCAAAGATCACGCTGGTAAAATGAGATGTATGAAAAAAGGTTTTAAACGCAGAGAACCCTAAGTCAGACATCCTAACTAGTCACTTGTTCAGGTCTCGGATTTTCTATCTGTAAAGCAAGTGGTTTAAGCTAGAAGCCGTTTCCTCCCCGCCGCGATGTGCCTAGGCAGGGAGGGTCAGATGCACTTCGGAAGTCCCCTCGTCCCCGCCAACGCCAAGCACGCAAACGGCGGCCTAAAACTTGATAGAGCAATGAATCAATGAATGGTCCCTCTGGGCCGCAAGGGAGGCGCTCCAGCCGCGCGACCAGGCCCCGGGGCCGGAAAAGAACGCGCTACACGGAGCCAGAGGCCGCAGAGCCGGCCGGCGGGGAGAGTGGGGGCCGGCTCCGTCACATCCAGGCTCAGCGAGAAGGGGGGCCGGGTCCTCGCGGGTTGAGGGCTGGAGGACTCTCGGCCTGCCACAGGGAGCTAGGAGAGAAGGCCGAAACGCCGGGCTGAGGAGAGGTTCGGGGCCCAGGCTGGGTGGCCCAGTCACTTACCGCAGCCGTCGCCAGACTGTGCATGTTGGGAGAGGACGCCGCTCTCCTCCCACTGCCGGACGCTCCAAGCCGCGTCCCAGCTTCAGCGCCTCAGCCGCCGAAGATGATGACACGCCGCAGCCGCCATCCGCCTCCGGCTCGCTCCGCCCCCTCCGCAGCCTCTGACCTTTTACCTCTGACCCCGCCCACACAACCTCTTCCCACCCCCCCCAGCTCTGGAGTTAACAATCCTCGAGTCTGTTTTGTCCCTGAAGTTTCAAGACCGGAAGGACACCCGCCTCCTGCTAGTCTCCCCCATCCCCAGCTTGGAGCTGGTATCTCCAGAGAGGGGCGTGAACTTTGACCTTCCTCCAGAGGCCAGTGAAGGGCGGGAAAAACCGGGCAGTCCGGGAGGACAACTAGTGCGCATGCCCAACTGGACTCTGTAGGAGGGAAATGGTAGGAAAGCGAAAAGCGCGTGAAGTAGAGAGTGCGCGTGCGTACTACGGTCAGGGCAGGGGCGGGGCTACCTCGGCGTGATTTCGCCCGGTACTGGGGCGGGGAGAGGGCGTAGAAAGGGCGGAGTTTCCAGGCTTGCGCGCACGCGCTACTCCCGGTCGCGTCGGGTGTGCGTGCGTGCGTGCGTGTTTGCGTGTGGTCACAGTTCCCGCCATCAGCCGCTCTCCCTAGCTGGGGGAGTGAGCGGCCCCTCTCCGTGCCCGGCGTCCCTTCCTTCGTGAACCCCAGCTCCTCCCTCTCCACGCGGACTGCGTGCTTCCGGCAGGCCTGTCCAAAGCTCCGACTCGCAGGTAAGGGGGGCCCGGCGAGCGTCTGAAGGGAGCCGTTTTACCCTGCCC